>VWZP01008023.1:660467-711522 GCA_013396995.1 Dicaeum eximium
CGGCCCCTCGGCGCTGGCCGGTGCTCGGGCCCGGCTCGGGATGGGCCCGGCGGAGCTGCCCCTCCCCAGCACGCACGTGGGCGTTTCTGGAAACCACTTTGTTTTAATATGTCGGTTTCCCTCTTCTCTCTCCCTCTCCGGTTTCTCCGGGAAGCACCGGCTCGTGCGGGCTTTCTCTCACAGCGTGTGTTTCTTTGCAGTTCTGTGAATTTATTTTTCGTTTCGCCTCTCCCTCCATGTTTTGTCTCTTTCAATTTCCGATGGGTGGCTTTTTTCCAAGCCCCGCCACGTGTGTGCGAGGCGTGGATTATCATTCCCCTCGTTCTGACACTCACGCACTGGGGCTGGCGCTTTGCAGCTACAATTACGCGTTCAGAGTTACCTGTGGCTGATGGCAAGTGCGGTGATCACTTGTTACCAACCAGAGCTAACACAAAGGGTGTAGATACTCTCCTCCATAAATAATCTCAGAAGCTGTTCAGTAGCCTAGTAATGCCATTTGTTTTACCCGAGCAATTGTGAAAATCTGCTGGTTTTTCTTCCTTTCAGAGAGATTTTAATGAGCGCTGTGCCCAGTGTTCAGAAGTGAATTGGGGTCTCACTGATGGAGGCAGATTTTATTGTAGATCTTGCCACAACGTTACTGAGGTAAAAAGATGAGTTACTGCCTTGGAAAAGGTTTATGCTGATTGCTTCTTGGCTTTATATAAGAAAATTACAGATCTTTCTTCTTGGCATTGAGAGCAGTATTTTTATTCTTCCTTTTTCATGCTTTAGTTGACACTGTTTAAAACTAATGTTCCTTGAAATCACAGCATTTAGAATGAGCCATCTTGGCCTGCTGTGTTGCTGTAGCTGTGGTGTCAGTGTCTTAGAAGCATTGCCTGGGAGTTGCTGCCTTTTGTGCAGTCCAAATCTAGGCAAACCCTGATGCATGTCACATGTGTGTCCATGATAGTAATTGTCTATTTTTGAAATTTCTGAATGAAGAGTTCAGACTGTCTTGTCTCCTGTTTAGGAAATCTGAGTGGATTCCTCCACTATGTTTTATGATGGGGCAATCTGTGCAAGTTAGACCTGGCTCTTTTCCTTGCTAAGATGTATTCCTGTTTTGCAGAGAACTAGAGAAGTTGTAAACACTGATTTTATTACTAATTCAAGAGTCCAAACAATCTCCAAAGGTTCAAGAAAGCAGGAACAAAAGGGTATGTATGAGTTTCTATCTGTATTTTGCAAAAGGGTGGCTGTTCAGCCACTGTTCACCCAGGCCATTGTGCCTTTGGTGGAGAACAAAAGCAGGTGGGCAGTAAAGACTGTAGGAGTGGGAACAAAATGCACCTCCCTGATGCTGTCACAACCTTCAGAGATGACATTCGGCGACTCCCTGAGCCACAGATGACCTCTGTGAGCCCAGTGATGGGGTTTTGTTGATTGAATAGAGCTGTGTGTTACTTACTGCTGCTTTGACTTCTGAAAACAAATACCAGTGGCGTGCATTCAGATGTGGTGATGATTTGTTCCTTCCCTGTGATCGCTATCAGAAAACCAGAAGTTGTTTGTCTTGGCAAGTGAGCTGCAATGGTGGTCCAGCTCTTAGTGTCACTCTGGCCTGTGTTGCAGGCATTTGGCCCTGCAACTTGGGCACAAACTGCATGGAAGAGATTTCATGCAGTTCCAAAAGCTGAACTAGTGCTGTGTCTTTCATCCAGGGTCACTTTTTTACTTTTAACTTCATGAATATTCAGAATAGTGGTCATTATATATGAGGATCTGTGCCATAAGGATGTAGTGGTAAAGCTGCTGCTAGAGCTGTGTGTGTATTTTGTGTTGGCTGGGTACACCTCTTACTCTTGTGGCCACTTTCAGAAAACAAAACTGCATTAAAATGCCAAATCAAGGGGTTATCTTTCTCTCTGATATGCTCATTATCTTTGCTGTGCTGCAGAGGCAGTGGATTGCTACATTCCTTTGAAAAGAACAATTGTGTGGCAGTGAAGGGAGGTGTGAAAAGGACCCCTCCACTTTTTCTTATCCTGTATTGCTTCTGAAGTCTGGGCCCTGTACCACTCATGCTTTCCATTACCCTGTTGAGAAGGTCATTAGCCAGCCCCCAGGCTTCTTAAGAAAGAAACCTCACACAGTCCCTACTGCGAATGCAGTCATGTTACACTGTATTCCACGAATGCATAGGAGTAAGCTGTGTCTGTTAGCTCACTCATTAGCACTAGGAGCAGCATCATTAAAGCTTTGGGCAGAAGTTTTGGGCAGATGAATTCTAAGCTGGTGAGATACAAAGTGTGTTTCGGAACACAAGTAGTGAAGAACAGGTGTGGAAGGAATGGAAAGGGAGTTGAGAAATGCAGAGAAAACTTCTAAAACCAAAAGCCTGTAGAAAAGGTTAGTAGTAAATTTAGAGAGGTAAGGGTGAAAAGTAATTGTAATGCAGCCTGAAGAAATAGTGAGTAGATTGGAGCAGGCCAACTCCCTGTGAAATTCATGTTGTGCTAGGATTTGTTAGAAGTTGGGATATTCTTTTATTTAAACATGTATGAGTCTGTGTGAGAGAATAGTAAAGCACATGGTGGTATTGGTTGTTTTTTTCCTGACTCACTACTGTAATGTTCCAGTTTTTTGTGTCGGGGGTGGGAAAGAAATGTTCATATTTCATTTTTAATGGCAGGTTCTCAGTTATTTTTAAACTAGTAATTTAACAATGCTCCACTCAATTACAAATGCCACACTAGACATTATAATGAATTATATTATTCTTGGGAAATGTGTGAAGTTCTTGTTCAGTAACTTTTTTTCTCGTTTAAGGCTGTGAATAAATGGAAGTTAGCGGAGTGTTCAGTGTACCTGATTTATGCACCAGGGTCTGCAATTATTAAATAGAGATATGGGGATAAGTGTGCATAAGGTTAAAGAAACCGAAAATAGTACAAACAAACATATCCCCCCTTTTTTTCCCTTAGATGGAGGCTGTGAATGGTATATTTGTGAAGGCTTTCAGCTTGTACTCAAGACACAAGTGGAAGCTTTAGAAGCATTAGGAGTATGTCCACAAATGAAGGTACGTAGCTGTCAGTGTGAGTTGTACACTTTTGTGTGTTACAGAAGGTGGAATTTTAAAATATTATAATTTTTAAAGTGAATTGCACCAGGCCCTGTTTAAAAACATTGAGCATATGAAATAAAAATTTGTTTCTCTGGTAATTTAAAAATATTTAATAAATCACAGTTAATAACATTAAAGATGGAATATTATTCAGATTCCTGAGTTAGAAATTACACTCTGTTCTCTCAGCAATTAATGATCTTGTAAACATTGTACTAAATGCCATCCATTTGTGTTTATCAGGATGAAATTCTGTGCAATTTTTGGAGGTGTTACCTTCAGAAGACCGAACAGGCATATTGCAAGAGACCAGCTGGGGAAACTGTCAAAGCATTATCAGTAAGTGAAAGCTCAAATCCCATGAGATGTTTGGTATCTTTTCAAAAGTGACAACAGAAATCTTTGTTTAGGCAACATACCTTGCTGGTAATAGTCACTTCAGTATGAAGGAGATCATATAAACAGGCTTGCACGTGTCCATTTTATTGGGTTTTGGAGTTTTTTACCTATTTCAAGAAGTGACTATTTCTGTGACTATTTGCAACTGCTTATTTAAAAGTATTGCTTTGTCTTGACATAGATAATCAGTAAATACAAATGACAATGCAAAATGTATCATCAGCTACCATCCTTTCCTGCCTGCTCTCTTGAAGTTACTGATTTGATCAAGCTTTGATTCTGTGTGTTGCCAACTTTCTGGTCATTGTAGCAGATTAAAACTTAGTCACTAGAAGTTTTTTTATCTTGAGAAATCCTTGAAAAATGCTTACTTTTCTTTTTTTTTTCCCCCCACTTACTGGTGATTCGTGGAGTAAAAATGTGAACAGTTTGGGTTTTAACTTTTACTGTTAATTTTGCATCTGTCATGCTTTATGTGGTTTTTTATGTGGTAACTAAAAGTAGCTAATATAAACATTTATTTACAAACCCCAGGTATGTGAGAGCAGTACTGATGTGGACAGTGATCCAGAGAGACCCAGCCTTCTGCACTTGCTGTCTCTTTCTGAAAGTGAGGGGGATGTGCAGACAGACTGCAGCTTTGCCTCATCAGTGAGCAAGGTCTCAGGTAGGAGCAGTGAGCTGAGCTATCTGAAAACCAGTTTTTCTGTGGTTTTTAAATAGAAATAGATTTAAAGTGTATTTGTGTACAGTGAATTGGAGGAACTGGTTGGAAGGTGTAAAGTTTTCAGTCTTGTTCGACACTGTACTACTTTATATTCTACCAGAAATAGAAGACTTCCTCCCCCAAGCCCCACCCAAGGAGATAAAAGTTGAACAGGACCTGGAAATACAGTGGGAAATGCAGGAGGAAGTTCTGGTTTATAGCAAGTTTGCTCCATGCCTCCTGTTTGGAGTGGGAAAAAAACTGCTGTTATATCTGCCAACCTAGATGTTCGCAAACACAGCAGCTTTGAAGAATAAACACTTATTTAACCAATAGCAGAGCTGTCTCTCATGATTTTGATGTTAAAAAACAGGAATATGTTCTTTAAGGGGGTGTATTTTTTTCTATCCCATAGATATATTTAGCTTTTTAATTTTTTTCTTTGCATTATTTTGGTATTTCTGTATATTTTGTCTCCACAGTCTTTTTACTTCTTTTCCAATGACCCCTTCTATGAAAAATCATATTTTAACATTCTGTCAGCTTTTCTTTTCTGCTTACAATAGCAGCTGGAAAATATTTACAGAATGCTGAAGTTTTTAATTAAAATGTTGTAGAAAACTGGAGTGTTAGGTTCTGCTGGGCAAGTGTAATACCAGACAATGCTGCAATGCCTGATACTGGAAATGCATTGCAGGGCACATTTGAAAGCTTTTGCTCATGTTTTAAATTTATGATGGTTTTCTTTCTTGCTTTATTCTTTGCTTGCTTTTTCCTTCTTTATCTGTCTTTGTGTTTCTTATTCCCCTGTTGTGTATTATCCTCCTTATGTCATGTTTCTGTTCTTCTGTAATATTGCCTCTCTACCCTCAGAAGAATGCAATCTAGTTTTTTCAAGCTTTTCTCTTTATTTTGTAAAGTCCAGAAGTGGTAATAGAGTGAGAAATTTGATCAGCAGCAAGTAGAAAACTCCAGACAGAATTAGGGAGGGGAGTAAAAAGGTACAAAATTGGTGATGCAAATTTTTTTTAATATTATGCTAGAACCTTTCATCCTTACATATTAAAATGACAAAATTTAGAGGTAAAGAGTCCCTGTATGCTTATGCATGTAGAATCTTGGGTGTTATACAAATATAATACGAAAAGGAAGGAATTGAGTGAAGAATTTCTAGTGAAAGTATTCCCTTGAATTTTCTTCACCTTTTTGATGTCCAGGGGAACTTGTGTCTTTCATGAGTCTGTTGCTTAAAGTTTTAGAACAGCAAGGTAATCCTAAGTAGGCCGTGATTTATTGTCTTGGTTGGTTGTTTCAGAGATTGAATTCAGCTTCCAGTACTCATCAGTTTCACTAAAATCACTTGAAATTAGCTAAGAGTTCAGTGATACTTAAAGTAAATTTTGGTGAAATCAGACAAACATAGAAATAGTTTTGTCTACTAAAACTTAACATAAGTGTGTTCTAGTCTGTTGTAAACTCTTGTGAAGATTCGTAAATGTTTTCTTGGGTGTCTTTCTGCTGAGCTGTTATGGCTACAGACTAGAAACCTCAACACCCTTCTTTCCCTAAGAGGCTTGTCCAGACGGCTTTCTTTTTGTTTTGTTTTGCTTTTTTTCGTGTAGGGTTAATAGCAAATTCTACGGAGTATAGCACTCAGATATTGCTAGAGAAGCCTATAAAACTCTTAAATTATTAGCTGCATGTAGATGTGTGTTGTCATGCCATACATAAGCTGGAAGAAATAAAAGGAAATTGTGTGCCATCATTAAGGACACAAATATAACGAGGATTATTTTAAATTGAGTTGAATGTGAAATTAACAATGAAGTCTCAGTCATGAAGCTGCCTTAAGCGCAGGTATTCATGTGAAAGGTGAAGCAGGTGACTCCAGGGATTGAACCGATGTTCCCGTGTTCCTGCCTTGTTCCCTGACACACCTGTGCCTGCTGGGATGGGATGCTCTGCACCAGGAGGTCGGGCCGGCTCTGAAAGCCTGCGCCGGGGCTGTGCCGGGCGGGCAGCGCGGGCTCCGGGGCCGGTAGGTGGCACCGCAGCCCGGCCCTGGAAGGCGCAGTGTGCCGTGTCCCCGTCCTGCGGGCACCGTGGACCTGCCCCGCTGACCCTGCCACCTCGCAGGTGTGGCTGCCCGCCCGCAGAGCTGCCGGGCCCTCGGCAGGTGCAGGTTGTTTTCAGCGGGCTCTTTGCCCTGGCGCTGCAGCTCCCCGCTGGGGAGCTGTGCATCCAGCTCTCGGCATTCCTGTCTGAACAGGTGAACGGTTTGTGGGGAAGTGAAGTGAGGAAAATCGCTGCAGAGTCAGTGGTGACATTTTGTGCCAGTGTGCTTTAAATGCATTTTCCTTCATCCTGGCTGGGTCATGATGTAGGGAAGAGAGGCTTACAGGTTTTTTTTGTAGTTTCTTTTTTTTGATCCTCTTTCCCTGAACTCACAGGTTTCACTGCTGAAAAGGTTACAAACTCATAAATCACTCTACTAAACAAAATTTTCTCTTTTCTCTGTTTCTCCTAATTTTTAGTGATTCACCTCAGTAAGGAAGTAGAGAGGTTTGGATGTTAATTTATTTGGGTTTTTTTCCCACCCTCTTCACCATTTCCTACATTCTTGTTCTAAAGTTGTTTCTTTGATATTGAGTTTATATACATTTTTAAAAGGATACCTATGTTTCCACAGTTAGAGATTATAGGACAGATGCATTCAGGGCAGACTTTTAACATCAGTAAAATTTCTGCAGTGTAAATGACTTTTTCATTAAAGTCCTGCTTCTGTTGAAGTTTAAAACTATGTTTTAATCCCAAACTCAGAGTCATTTATTTAAGTACATCAAATTTTCCCTTGTTTCCTCACAGTTCCTTTATCTCTCAAATGGAAACAGTATTTCCCGTTCATAAGTACTATTAATTATATGTTATATAGGAGTTAATGTCCTAGTCGAGTGGAATAGCGCTTCATGAAACAGGTTCTCATCTCATATTGTGATAGATTAATAAATTGGGGTTAAACTGTTCATAGAAAAGTATGCAAACAAGCAAAAAATTCAAAGTAATGATTTCAAAATGTTACTAGTCGCTGAACAAGTCTTGTATGTTCCTTTATCTTGTTTTTTGTGCACCATGGTTCATATGTCTGTCATATCAATTGCTTATTTCCTTTTCTTTTTTAACATAAACCCAAGAAAGCACCTCTGTGTACTCTGGATCAGTAGATGGCAGCTTGTATTTAGTGAAGAGCCAAAAGGAGAAGCTGAGGATGACAATGCCAATGACCCTTTCATTTTGTTACATGGCGTTACTCTGGGTGAGAGAACCGATTACACTGTCTGAGCTCTTAAGGTATGAATAGTCTCTAATGAAGAATTGTTGCTTGTATAAATAATAATAAACTTTTAAAAAATAGATCTGTACTGTTGCCCTCTTGTGAGTTTGCTCAGTAATAGTGAGAAGTTCTTTATATTTAGTTGTTTTGTCATTTCTTTGTCCTAACCATTTGTGCAGCAGCTGTTGGAGGAATCAACATTTTCTGTTGATTGCAGTGAATTTCAAAGACTTGTAAGGAAGAAGGTTTTGAAGTTAGAGAAGCTTTTTATGCTTCTCTTTCAAAAATTCTTAAGACTTGCTGGAGCTGTGTGTAGCCACACTTCTGTGATATTTGCTGTTGTCAGTGTGTCAGAATTAAATGAGTAAACATTCTCCAGGACTTACATCAGTGTCATCATGCAAACAATACCAGCAGTATACAGTGATCTGAAATGCAGCAAAGTAGCTTCATGCAGTGGAGTTGAAATTAATACAGGAAGATAATTTTTCTTTATATCTTTGTATCTGTAATTATCAGAGTTCAGAATAATACCTTTTAATATGGTAGAAATAAATTGTTCTAATAATAGGGTTTGATGCTAAATGGAGACTGTCAGGCTACTGCTGACAGTGCAGTTCCCTTCTCTCCCCTATAACAAGGCCAAAAACACTTTCCTTAAGGACTTTACTTCAGGAATGAAAAATAATTCATCAACTCTTCTTGTTGGCAATAAATATTTTAAATCAGGCCCAAATAAGTTCAGGAATTCCTAGATTTTCCTTGTAAAACCTTTTATATTCTGATACTCTTTTTTAACAACTGTTGAAATACTGGGTATTTCTAAACAGATGGTGAAAAAACATTACTTGGCCAAAATTTAAGTAACAGAAATACTCAAGTAAATACATTGGCAAATCAAATTGAAAACTCAGACAAAATAAGGGAAAAATCGATTTAAAATTCAGTACTTCCATTTTTATTTTTCAAATACATAAGCTATGAGTTAAAAGCTGAGGCAAGGGATACATTGCCCCCCACCTGTGGTTCTTACAACTGGTGTAGCTGCTGAAAGTGTGATGAATGAAAGGGGTTTTTCCCTTAGAGCCTCATGTTCCATGGTAGCCTCTCTCCCCTGGCCTGCCAGGTTCCACCTGCACTTCCCTAGCTTTGTACAGGCTTTCCAAAAGGGATGGATATTCAAGGATGCTTTTTTGCAAGTACTTTCAAAAAGGGGAGGTTTTATGTCTTGAAGTACAGTAGTTACTACTAGATAATCAATTGTTATGCAAAACAATTTAACCCTTGGCTTTTACTTTGGGGTTGTCTTCATTGATCAGAATTGCAGAAACCATTGCATATTTGCATAACTGGATATGCTATTGCATAAAAGATGCTTGTAAAATTTTCAGTAAAATGCCATAATATTCAGAATTCAGACTAGCACCCTGCAATACAAAAGTATTTATTGAGTAGATTAAGAAATAATAGAACTCAAAAGTAGTGCTCAAATAACAAGATTTTTACTGGCTACGTTCTTCCTTAGGAAATTCTGTACGAGTCAGAACTACCATAACATACTCTGTAGTTTTGTGAATGATTAGCAAATAAATAACGTAAAACCTGTCTGATAATGTTTGTATATGGCAAAAATCCAGGTAGTAAATTACAATTTCTGGGACACAGAGACTGGTTCACTAAAGAATTATTAGTTACCCCATTCTGTTTGAAGAGAAAAATTAATAATTAAATATATATTCTTTGGTTTTTATATCTTGGAAACTGTCTCTGGAAGCTCTGTTGGCTTATACCAGGCAAAGACATCTTCACATATTTCTGTCTTAGTACAATGGTGTGGTTGGAAGAAAACCCAGCCAAACAACAACTGTTGAAGTCAGCTGTCAAGAGGGAAGATAGATTGTTTTGTTTGCATATGAACAGTAAATTATTGTATTTGGCACTTGAAAAATTGGAGACTGCAGAAAAGATCCTGGAAAAAGAACCTGGAGACTATCCTTTGGACTAATATCCTTAATAGATGAGCACACTTGAACAGATTTAGAGAAAACATGAAAGCAGTAAAAAGTTTGGAAAAAGATGAAAAAAATCAAGTAGCAAATACAGCAGAGAAAGGCATAATCTGAAACTAATAATTGGAAATTGAAATGAGATTATTTGAATGAGAAGATATAATTTAATTAGATACAATTTGTGTGTAAGACAGTGTAAATCATAATGATTCAGGAACTTTAAATGCACTGAACATACGAACTGGATTAAGTACAGAAAGTGAAGTTTAAAAGAATGTTATTTGTATTGCAAAGTTTTACCATGATATGATAGTTATATAAGACTGTAATTACGTTATCATGCTTCCCTCCCTACCCTTAAGGTCTCTGCCTTTCAACAAGTTTGATGAAGAAGTAGAAAGAATTTTAAATTGCATGAACTACCATAAAATACTTGTTTTCTGACTTCTGAATATTTAAGTTTAAAAAATCAGACAATGTTCACATTTTTGCATGCATTAAGATACAAAATAACGACAGACTGAAGATGAAAACTATGCAGAGATAGCATTAAGTATTCAGCATTACCTTTTAAGTCTTTGTAGGCAAATTGTTTTATTTAAACCAGCTGAATTAGAGTTCTGTTTAAAGTTCTGCCTTGTTTTTTCCTCAGTTTGGTTTTCTCTGTACCCTGAAGTCAGCTGACTACCACTCCTCCCTTGTGATACATGCTTAGGCACTACGGTTGGGCAATCTGCCAGCTTTTAAAGGATTTACAACACCAAAAATATACTCCTCCTTGCTACTTGACACACTTAGCAGAAAAACACTACAATTACCTCCTCTGACAGGAACATTTTGGTTTAAAAATAACACTTTCAACAACGTTCTACTCAAGTCTATCCTACACATTAAGTCTTTTTCCACTGTGAATAGTCTTACAGTATTCCGTATTATATGTATTACTCATCTAAATAATAAAATAGTTGAGTTTTGGAAAAAGTTTCAAGATCCTAGACCTCTGAGATTCTGAGAAATACTGCCTTTCAAATGAGGTTATACCTCGTTGTGCTGGCGAGACTAAACTTATAATCAGTTTGTGGCCTTACTGTGGCTTTAATAGATGCATCACTTCCTTGTAGCCTGCTGAGGACCTGGGATTTTTTTCATACTTGGGCCTTATTAATGTATGTGGCTGCTGTAATTAAAAGAACATGGACTGTGTACTGTATCTGCCAGTCAAGTTTTCAAGCACCTCCCTGATGGAACATAGTCCTACACGTGTTTTGACCATCTCTCTGTTAAATGAAAGGTTTGGAGGAAAAGCAGTCAAAAGAAACTGTCTGAAGTGCTAGTCCAAATCTGGACTTCTGGATTAAGTGTTAAAACTTGAATCATCAGGGCATTTGTGCTGTATTTTTAAAGTGTAAAAACAGCTTTTAACCTGAGAGGAAAGAGCATTCTTTTTTTTCTGGAGACAGTAATTTTAAGCTAGAAAAAGATATTATTTTTAAACAGTTGCAGTGCTTTGACTTGGCAAAGCCAATTAGTGAAAACTTCCTTTTTTTAAAAAACATGTTTTGGTGGACACTGCTTGTTTCTTGTAGTGTGAAGATGTGGTTCTAGCATCAGCTTAAGCTGCTCCAAGTTTCTGTTGCTGTAGTCTTGCATAAACATTCCTGTTCTTTGTCTTCCCATGGATACTAGCATTCATCCGATTTATGATTTATTTGGTGAAAGAAGTAGATCTATAGAAGATAAATTTTGTAAAAGAAAGTTTCCCTGGACATTTTAGTGCAGTTACTGTGCTTCACTGCTGTGCCTTTCTGCCTGGTGCTGGCAGTAACGTTCCTGCAGTCATCTGAGTGTGTTGGAGTGAAGCCCTGAAGAGAGACCAGTTCCCAGTCTGCTCCTCTGAGAAGTCACACAAGTGCTTTTGTCAGCAGGGAGGAGTGAGCAGCAGGGGACTGAACCAGGGTGGGATTTCCCATTTCAGAGGCAGCTAGCTGTGAGAGTGGTTTGGCTACATCACCACTGCACCACACCCGAAACAAGGTCCTCATTGTCTGTCCTCTTCCAGCTGCTGCTCTGCTGGCTCAGGCGTTTGCTGCTGTCAGTGTCTTGGTTCCAGGCCTTCATATCTGACAGCTGATGGTGTGACTGTGCCTTAACGTGTGTCAGCCAAAGCTTATCATCAGCTGAGCCAGTAATGCATCACTATTGCTGAAAGGGGAAAGTCCTGCTTCCCTTTTTTCTCTTCTCCTGCCTGTGTGATGCACCCCCTTCCCTCTGTTTCACTTGTAGAGCCATCTGTGAGCCTCTTCCCAGTTTGTTAGATGATGAAAGAAACCTAGAGTGTTGACTGTATGCTTACTGCCATAACGTTATCGTTTGTCAGTCACATCTGAGCTTGAACTTGAAAGCCTGTTAAATGACTGAACTGGTTTTTGTTCTGCAGAGCATTTCGGGTGTGTAATTTCAGGTTGAATTGCTTAGGCAGCATGATACTGATGTTATTTCAAATCAGAAGTTGATTTGTATATTAATTTTATAATAAACATACGAATTTGTCATCCTGTATGTTATTTTGATTTGGTCTTCATTTTTTTTAAATGCAGGTTTGTTGTTGAAGGGCATATTCCATATCTGAATGTTTTTCAGCATTTTCCGGAGAAAATGAAGCTATGTGGACTTGATCTTAAGATCTTTTGCGTAGAGGTAATTTTTTTCTTAAAGGAAAAGTTTTTTTAAAAAACTCAACCAAAACCTAGTTATTTAGTGTATTTTAATTCTTTTGGTCACTGTACTAATAAATGGATTAAATCTATTGTTATGTAATAGGGTTCATGTTTCACAGTATTGGAGCCTGGCAGAAACTAGTGCACTCTGTGACTTGGAGTGCTTTAATCTTTAACCAGTCTTATTAAACTGATTACCTAAGTTAGAATGAAATCAGTAAGTACTTGTGGAGAAAAGGGTGTTCAGATCTGCTCTCAAACATTTAGAAATAGGGTTTAGCTTCAAGTCTAAGGGTAATATATTATCCCTTTTGATGCTTATTTGAAATATCTCTTGAACGTTTTTGTAATTCCATATTCTTTTAACAAAATACGGTTTAGATGCTATCCCTTGTTCTGTTCCTTGCTGTACTGATTGAAATATATCAAACCTAAAATCTTCATAAGGGGATACAGCTCTTCTAGGAACTGAATAGTAATGGACAGTCTTGAGTGAAATTTAATTTCTCTTATTTAAGATTCTTATGTGTTGTTGTAAGAATTGCCCAATGACATTTCTGTTGCAGATAAAAATTTATTATGGCTTTTTGAAGTGTGCAAATAAAATCTTAGCTTTTGAGAGCAGAAAGCAGCAAGTCTGCCAAGGCCTCACTGGTGATATTGCAAGTAATATTTCCATTCTCCAATATGTGGCTTATACACAGCAGGTCATGAGTTGTTCAGCAGTTGTGCCTTCAGAAGTTTTAGCATTTTTATTATTTTTTGTTTTATATTGCTGCTCTCCTGTCTGGATAAATGGCAATTATGACCTCAACTTCTAAAAATCAAGGGATAAATTTAATACAAAACCTCTTGATTTCTTTGTCTTAGATATTTCCTTAACAGAAAACATGTTAGGTTGAAATATGAGTATAAACTTGGATTTCAGTCTTTGTCCTTCTTTGCCTCCATCTCCTAGATGACTTTTTGTTTCATGGATTGCAACTGTAAAGCTTGTACCATACCTCAGAGTGGGAGAACTGGTTTACCAAGAGGAGATGACAGTTTCCTTTGGAGGATCCTGCTGTTTCCTTTTGGGATAGGGCTGCTCCCTTCACTTCCAAAGCATGAGTAGATGTGCACACTAACCAAGTAATCTCTTAACTGTGTTTTCACTGAGATATATCAGTACAGTTCTGTAAGCTTACTGTACCATTTGTTTTCCAGCCACTCCATTACTATTGTGATTTCCTCGTTTTAGAAATATCTGCTCCTTATTCTACCTTCAGTGTTACTTTAGTAAGGCATCCTTAGTTGTATTTAGTTTTAATGTTTTTTTACTACATCGTGAGGCTATTGATAATTGCAATTGAGGCAATTTGATAATTGCAGAATCCTTACTAGTTCTTTCCTACATCTCATGTTTTCTCACTGCAGCACTGAGATTACCAATGTCTTACTGTGTGTAGTTTTGGCATCTGAGTTTTGAGAAATTTGAGAGATGAGGTTATTGTCCTGGAGCAGGAAATAAGATTGTCTGCAAAATATTCTATACAGAGCACACAGCAGAAAAAAACATAAGCTATATTTTCAGAATGGAGTATTATACAATTATGTCAAAAACCTTTATGATATTATGGCTGTTATAACCAGGCCTGTAAGTTGCTCGAATGCCATTATTTGTTGTACTTCAAGTCTGGTGAATATAAGCTGCAAACATGTTCCAAAATATTAACAATTGACAGGACTATTCCATAGGCCTCATTTTTTTTTTCAACAGATTTTTAGTGCATTTAGTGGTGTCCTATGCAGCCCAAATTTGAATCAAGAAGTAATTATGTTACAGTAACTTGAAGGATTTGAAATCATACTAAATATCACTTTATCAGTTAAGTGCAGATGAAGCCTAACTTGATGAGGCTCATCTTGTATATAATTATTCTCAGCAGCTTAAAGACTTTTTTAGTAACAATTTCCCACATACCTAAAATATGCTGAATTTGTACAAGGTTGAAGTTGTTACAGGTGTTAGAAGAGTAAATGCAACATTATTACAAGGTGAGTCATCTACTTTCTCTGTAGTGGCATGTATTTGTATATATGCACAAAGGGGTTTTTTATAACTTGTCATTTAGTAGTAGTTTTCCATATGCAAGGAATGGGACTAGTTTCAGGCTTTCCAGCTGTGATAAATTTCTGTGTTGTGTAATTTAGGAATGGAGTCTGTATCACTGACAATTTTTCCCTGTGTTGCATACTATTTAGCAATTAGAGGTGATTGCAGCATCTGCCATACAGGGAGAGGCTGAGAGCTGGGGGTTTATCACTGAGGAGGGAAGGCTGGGGCTGATTTCAGTAATGTGTATAAATGTCTGTCAGGGACAGTGAGGATGGCATTGGGATTTCTTCTTTGTTCTGCTGAAACTGAACTTTATTTAAATACCTGCCACACAGGTGTGGTTGTATCTGAACACTTCTGTCCAGAGGTCTGGGAGCTCTGGGCATGAATGTCTCATAAATAAAGAGAAAAGGAGCCTTCAGCTTTCTGTATCATCTTTAATCATGATGTATAACTGTTAGACAGGTGTCAGGGCCTAGCTGGAGATAAGTACTACTCAGAAGTGTTTTCTGAAGGATAGATGTACTTTATGGAAGATCTCTAAAAAAAAAGAGTTGTTTATCTTCCATGTGTATTTATCTTTCCATTGCTCCAAGTCAGTTTTCTAAGCTTTTACTTAATTAGTCGTCTTGCTTATCCCTTCCTCTATTAAATCATGTGTATATTAGAAATTAACCCTTGAAAAATAGGTTTTACCTAAATGTACAATGAGAGGGTTAACAGGGCAGCAGCAGCAGCAGCGAGATGCTCCTTTTTTGTTCAGAAGTTCTAACTTCCAGTACAAGGGAGGAAAAGCAAAATTTCCTTTTTGTAAAACAAGTATTCTTATTCCATTTGATTAAAATTGTTTTGTATGTATGAAGAAAGAATAAGATATATAAGTTACTAGCTTTGTTCTGTGCAGGAGGTCAAGGGGTTTTTTTTCCTTGTATTTGCAGATTGTTTAACTACAGTAAATCTCTGCTCATCCTAAGGCTTGTTTCAATACATCCCAGCCAATACATCTTTGATGAATGCAGTCATCTTTTCTCCTTTAGGTGGAAGTCACCTTTGTTCCCTTTTAAATGCACATAAGATATCTAGGGTTTTAGGATATCTATTTCTTTTAAAACCCATTAGTGTAGGAGTTAAAATATATTTGTAAACTAGTAGTATTATATATAAAGTTCACTGGATACTTTTTCAGGTTGTATTATTTTATTATCTGTCCTCCAGGTGCACACAAATTCCTTGTTTTATTTCTTCATGAAGTAGGGATACATCTTTAAGATACACATCCTCTATTTTGCTTTTACATACAAAATTGATTAAGGCATCCCTTTTGTCTTGAGCTGTCAACAACTTGCCTTTGCATAGGTCTGTCTTGCCATGCATTTCTGACTTGGGACTGTATACCAAATTATCTTTTAAGTATTATTTTGCTTGGACTTAAAAATTAGTTGTACTTTGCTGCCTCAAATTTACCTTGGCTTTCACTACTTTTTATAAAACACACTATTTTTCTGAGTATTTTAGCTTTAACACATTTTAAGTGTTTTTTTAAAATGTCCAAAAGCAGTGCTTTGTTTTGATTTTCACATTCTTCATGCACACACAAATTTAAATATATCTGTATATATAGGTAAGAAGGTCACTCCCATGGATGTTGGGCAACATGGTTTACTAAAGTACTGAAGATAACAACCATGTCACTTTGGAGTATGTGCTGTGTGCAACAGGATAGGTGTAGTCTCATAAGCATCTTTCAGATCCTGTTGTGCTTAAGAGCTTTGGAAATGGTTATCTCTCAGTGCACAAGTGTCTGGATTGGCAGGGAGCATGATGTGTGACCTCAGAGAAGTTCTCTTCTCTCAATCTCTTCTCCAAATTTAAAAGAAAACTTTAGGAAAAATGAGTTAAGAATGTCTTTTTTTTTTCCCCAGGGGTGGTGGGGCCTGGAGAAAGTTGAGCTTGGTGAGTTAGTTGAATTCTGTTCAGACCTGTCTACCTGTCCCTGATGACAAAAGGAATGGGTATTTCTTGAATTATCCTTGCTACTTCTGCTGCCCTGGGGTGTGGTCATGGAATGGCTTCTCTCTGTGAGCCTTTCTCCATTTCCCCTTCCTTTACTCTTAGGTGGAAGTAGCTGCACAATTCTAAACCTGCATGTTTTACAAAGCCACTGAATGTTTTAGTGTTGATGGTGTTGTGGATATATCTTGCTGCCTAGGAATCTGTATCTTGAAAATACTTTCTTTTTTGTTTTGTAATTCAATTCCATCCTCTCTTTTTTGGTGGTTTTTGTTTATTTTTTATAATTCAGAGTATTGCTGCCTATAAGAAGGAATGTACTTACTTTAAAAGATTTGACCTTGCCAACATGATAAAATTACCATTTATACTACGTTTTGGTTGTTTTAGTATAGTCTTTTTTTTTTGTTTCTTTTTACACATCCAATTTAGATTAACAGAAGCACTTTTTAGTTTAATTCTACTCTTATCTAATTTGCCTATTTCCATCCCTGGATGTCTTGATTCTTAAATGACTCCTAGTGTTACTCCCTAGAATTTTCCATGATACAGAAATACTTTCCAAACTTCCGGCTGAGAATGGTGTTAGCATTCTTCCTTACCTTTGCCTGTGGAAGATTGCTGAATCCATCCTGATAAAGCAGCAGAAATATACTCTGCTAGTCATAAATCACTGTTGTAGACAAGAGAGAGAAATAAGCAAACTCAAAACACGTCATAATTTTTTCCCTTTTATCCCACCTAACTGGAAAGTTTCTTCTTCTTACCTTCTTGCTGATACCTTGTTTCTTTCAGGTTAATGGGTTATCATTCTACATTAAAATTATGTTTCTTTCTGTGTAGGATTAGGCCAGTAGCTCTGGGCAGCTCAGTTGTGTTCAGTTAAATAAGGACTTTAAATGAATGCTCAATTATGAACTGATGTTGGCTTTGGTGTAAAATTGAAGAGTTTGAAAATAGTTGTTTGCTTCTCTATCATTCATCCAAGGCTTTCCTTTCCCTAAAGGTAACCTGTGATAGGTGTTGAAGTAGATGCTATAATGTATTTATAAAGTAGACTGGAAATCTTCAGCTCTTTTGAGAATATGGCACTTGAGCATGAAGTGTTTTATTCTGTATGATGCTTTGGCTTTATTTTATTTGTGTTGGAGGAGTACATACCTTGCACTTACACATTCACATAAACACACTCCCTAGCTTGGATTAGTAAATTTCTTTCCTCTTTTATTTAGGAGTGAAAGGTTTCCATGAAAAACTGAGAGATGGTCATTCTTCTCTATTCTGCCTGGAAACTTTCCAACTATTTCATTTCTTCTTTTACAGTATTCTATAGTGTGTATTTTCTTTTTGTTCTCCATTTTTTTAAATGTTGCTTGATTTTATTCTTGGCAGCACTTTGGTATCCATATTTCTCTAGCACTAATCCTTCTGTCATCCGTCTTTCTGTGTCAGCTTCAATCTCACTTCTGCTGATGATACTAGATCTGATTTCTGAGATGAATTTGCCAGGCTGCTCCTCTGCTGTCAAATCAAGCATGCTTCTGTTTTGCACCTTTGTTCTTCATGATTTGCTTTCCTGCAGAGCAGCTCTTGAGTTTTGATTAAAGTATGAGTTACATTCTTCCAGTGAGACTTGGTGGTAGTTTTGATTTGGTTCCCCTTTACTGTGAAAAAAGAAAAAGGTTTTTCAGATCAGCTTTTTATGGGAGCTGGAGCTTCAGTCCATTCTCTCCTCTCCTGACCTTACCAAGGTTGTTTGACTGACAGGATATTTTTAGCTTCTGTTTTTCCCATTGCCATAGTATTAATTTGTTCAAGACCCATGCCAAGCTAATCATTCTACAGTTCCTGAATCTCCCCTTTCACATTTTTTTTAAAATACTGCATATTAAAGTGGAGAGCCCTTTGATGTTTAGAATTTCTTAAGATTATTTAAAAAACAACATTTGTGTTTCAGAGAACTCCTCAGTTATTTCCTTGAAGCTTCTTGTGTGTAAATTATCTGGGCCTCTCCTTTGTAAAATACTACATTTTATCAGATAGTGGTTTACTTTTTTGCAGACATAATTTTTCTCTTCCTTACATGTGATTTTAATGCAATGGATTTGTATTCTATTCCAGTTATAGCACAGTCTTGCTTTTCTTCCTATTTCATTACTTACCTATTTACCTGTGGCATTGAAATTCAAGATTTCTGGATTATTTGGGTTTTTAAGTTTCCCTGCTGCTTACAGCTTAGCCACTCTACATTGTGTTTCACTGCAGAATATCTATAGTTTCTTGTCCTTTTTTTTTCATCTAGGAGATTGTCTCTGAGCAGTGCAGTCAAATGCCCCCCCATGCTTCAAAAGGGGGATCTTTTTTTGGTGGTTTTCCTTTTATCCAATTATCCCACAATAAAGAGAGGAATATGATGGATCTGTCTGGGATTGTAGTGACCTACCAGGACTGTATTTGGAAAGGTCTACTTGAGAACAAGTTTTGAACTCGGGCCTTGTATCTCTGTGTGGTACTACCCAGTGTGGGACTTGTCTTCCACGTTATAAATGACATGTAATCTTAATCATCTATGTTACAATATGATTGTATGTTCCAGAATTTTACTATTGCAGATGGGTTAAAGATATGAAACCTCACATTTATATCTATTTTTCTCATTATCTTCATTACAGGCAATATTACAATCAGAATATGGTTGTTAATACTTGTACCATATAAACACTTCGTGCCTTGTGACCATCCAACAACTCAGTAGCTCAGTAAAAGTGCTTTGAATTACATGGGGATGTGCCACAAAAATGTATGTGAATCAATTCAGCTTTGTTCCAGCATAGTAAAAGGCATTTTGTTTTGTAAATTTAGCTGAAAAGCTTAAGTAATTTAAGACGCCTCCTGATTTTGATTTCCCTGTGAATGTTGGGGGCAGAAGAACTGTCAGGTAGCCTGGAGGAAAACATAAAAATGGAAGGTTTCTCATGGATTAAGGAATGACAGTTGTTCTGTGATTTGACAGTTACCTTGGCCATCTACAGCCAAGAGTAGGAATTGGTTAGTCCTTAGCTTTCGAGCATAATGGCTCAACTGTAGAAATAATTTGGCATTCAGTCCCCAGTAATTGCTAGTAATCTCTACCAGCTTGTTACAAAGTGTGAGGGGGTTTGTGTAAAATTTGCTGCTAGGATTGGTTGAATAATTTATCTATCTTCTGACCAGAATAGCATCAGTATTATGTGTTTATTGAAAACTGATTCTTTGGATTTACAGTACCTAATAACAGAAGGAAACTATCACTCCTGTATCTAAGTGTATTGCTTGGCTTATTCACATTGGAAACACTTGTTTGCATTTTGGTTTAGATACCTTGAGCTGCTTTTGTTTTGTTTCCTGCAGTCAGAAGCATATAACAGATATTTTACTGTGTTTGAAGTGTATAAACTTAGATAGAATCTTCCCTGGGAAGCTTTGAAAAGTAGCTACTCTCTCACTTACTGAGAGTATTTTCATTAGATCACTTAAATGTAGATAGCAAGGAAGGATAGAGATTAGCAGAGAGACTGTTATTAGAGTGCTGATACTTCTCTCTTCTTGCCTGCACTCAGCTCTTCTGGAGGTCTGTGCAAGCTTGTAAAAGGTTGTGAGCTGTTTTCACTCATGCTGGTAATTCATCCCAACTTGCACTGGTAACAAAGCCTAAGGACTTCTTTGTCATTCTTTTCAAAATGAAAGAATTAATATCCCCTCACATAATAAAAGATGAGGTGACCCTCATTGTACCACAGGGAAGAACGAATTCTCACCTTGAACCATGAAGTGCTCAGGGAAAAGCAAAGTGTCTGTGGGGATGGTGTTATTTAGGAATGTCTGTGGAGTGTTCTGCTCATAGGTCATGGCATAAATTCATATGAAACTGTAATATTGACCACTGAAGATCCTTGGAAATCTCATGATGACTGTTTTTAGCATCACTAAAAATATAGGTACTTGTCTTGCTCCTCAGGCCAATGTCTCCCTTCAGTTTCCTGGTGTAATTCCTTGATTTGTACCCTAAATTGGATGGAATGTGTCTGAGTGCTTTGATACAGCAAATGATAGTTCATTCTTTGTGAATGTTTTATATCAAAGATGCTATTTATGGTACAGTAATTTCATCAACTTAAAAGCAGAAGGATTAAAATTTGCTTCATTGCAGAGTTTGAGTATGTGAATAGAAGTTTATAAACTTGACAGTATTTCTTAAGTGCTGGTGTTTCTTTAGTTGTGGGTGTGGATTTAGTCTCCTAATTATAGTACTCTTCTAGGAGGGACAGGTGAAGTGAATCACTGTTCTAAGGCTTTATGTTTCTTGTCCCACTGTCTAAGGAGGAGTGAAATTCTCTGTATACTTTTGTATTGTGAATATTGCATGAGGTCATTTTACTGAAATTGTTATTGTGGAAATGATTTATACTGTTTGGTGACTGTTTCAGTGTTGCTAATTTGGTAGATGACAACAATGCTATGGTAAAACATGTTAAATAATATTCTAGTCTGAAGATGGTTTTTTAAATAAAATGGTTTGCTGACCATTTTTGATTAATAAACCATGTAGGAAAAAATCAAATGCATATTGCTGATACATTTAAAGATTACTTACACTTGCAGAAGGAATTTTTAAAGAAGAATGATAATTTTGAAAAAAATTCCATTGTAAACAAAAGTATACCTGCAAGTTCCTTAGTTTTCATAATTCTATTCAGTCTTTGTTTTTTTCACTTTTCCTTTCTTTTTTTTCCTTAATAAAATTTTGAATCCTGTGTGAGCAGTTTGGAATAAGTCAAACATTCCCCTTTTTGTGTCTACTGAGATATATAATCCTGGAGCTTCATAGTTATAAGAATGCAGATGGAGAAACACTGCTTGAAATTTCTCAAACTTCCTGCTTGTCCTACAGATGACATGAATATTCTAGGTGGAAAAAATAGTATTAAGAAAAATTGGTTTGTAGTGTTCTCTGAAGGCTGGTGTTACCAATGCTGCTATGCTCATGTATCAGCCTTAGTTTAAATACCTGTGTGATATTAATTATACAGATTTTTGTAATCCCTGCATGATGCAGTTTTCGAACATGTAGTTGTTTTAGCCCAGCTATATTGGAGTTATTTTATAATAACTCCTAATATCTAATGAAGAATGGAGATGAAAAAAAATTATGTTCATGTATAAACTTATAATGTACTGTATCTTAAATACTATATGGAGTTTTGATTGGGTGTTTTGCTTTTCTTACCCTCCCTTTTATTGCAGAAGAACTGAGAAGTACGGAGAGTCACAACAAGAATTATCAAATGTAGGGACAATTTTCCTACAAGAAACAATTAATATTATCTACTTATCTTTCAACCTAAAGAAGAAGTGACTAAGAGGAAGATGTGGTGATAGTTTGTAGAACATGTTCAGGAGGCAGTTGTTCAATGTCTCTTCCAAGTCAAGGCCTGGGAGGTGTCAGCAGAGGTTGCTGGTTTGCAGGTTCAGAATCAAACAGCAGGAGAAGTGGCTTCATAGATTTTGTGGGTAACTGCTGAAACTCCTTGCCTTAAATGATGCTCTGGATGTTAAAAGAGGCAGATGCTGACTGTACAAATGCCATGGTAGAATAGAGATCTGGAACAAAGGAATAGAGAGATCTCACTGCTGAGTCCATGTATGAAGCTGGACAGATGTTTGGTAGTGCTGTGGCTTGCTTCATTCTTAAATTCCTCCCTGCACATTTTGCTTGCTTGCTTCTGGGTGCAAGGCTAAGTAGATTTTTTTTTTTTTAATGTGGTACAGTCACCTTTTTTTTGTTTTGTTTTGTTTTGGTTTTTTTTTGTTGTTGTTCTGGGATTTCAGTTAGGCTTTCAGTTTGTGAGCTTTGTGTTCTGGGGAGGCTTCTTTAAAGACTGTAAAACTTCATTTTTCATTAACTAGTTATCTTAGAACAACTCTTTTAAAGTCATAGTTCAAGCCTTTAAGTTAAGTGAACTAAATATGGTCTGATAAAGTTTCATATTTAGAGGATCACAGGAAATATCACAGGATGTTTCTTACTCAGCTTAAAAAATGTTGAGGAATGATTAAATAGTAAAAGTATACAAAATCATTGCATAAAAGGGGTATGTCTAGCCTACACCAAAGAATTCTAAGCAATTACACATTCTAAGCAAATATTACATATTTTTCTTAAGCAAAACTCTGCTATTTGAAAAAAGATTTTTCATGCTTGCATTTTTCTAGTGACCTTTTGGTTTGTTTTGATGGAGGAACTATAAAGGAATTGCTTGTTTAATAACTCACAGTGTAAAATTCCTTACTGTTGAGTAGTAGTGATGATCCCAATGCCAGGAGGAAGCAGGAACACTTGCAAGAAGCCTGGCCTAGAAATGTGGCAAGAAGAGTAACATGAAAAGCCATGTAAGAATAAATAAATTCTAGGTCATGGGGGAGCCATCCTGGGTTGGCAGGGAGCACAGCTTAAGGGGTTTTGCACTTTACCCTTGATACTTCTAAACAGTCTTCAGTTCTGTGCAGTCCTCTTTTGGCTCTAAAAGCAAGTACAGGTCTTGATTTCTGAACAAATTAATACTCTATCTTCTTTTCATTTCTTTGAATACTAATTAAAGTTTTACGGTTGAGCATATGAAATTTAGGAATTACTAAAGAGAACATGCATTTAGCTGAGACTCTTTAAGTGCTCTAGGGTGTAGTCGTTACAATTTCATCTCATATTGTTTCTAAACTGAGATAGTGTCTTAGTTCAGCATGCAGGAAGTAGTGAGCTGCTCTGAATCTTTTCCTCATTGAATTGGAGTTCAAGCTTGCATTAGTACAAGCCATGTGAAACCAACCCAGCTGCAGAATATTTGGTTCTTTCTACTCCTTTGATGCTGGTCATTCCCCCTGGTCGCAAGAGGGCTGCTCCTGCTGGGCTGGGCTCTCAGGGGTGGTGTTGTGCTGCTCTGTCCCAAGGTGGAAAACTGGGACAAAGACACCTGCCTGAGAGACCTAGGTGGGTTTGTGCCACAGTCATGAAGAAACCTGAAGATTTTCTAAATGCTGTAAAATGGTGCCTGTATTTAATTTTTTTTTTCCACATTGGCTTTTTGAAAATATTTTGAATCCCTTAATAATCTGCTACTGACTAAAGTAACATGTCTTCAAGTCATCACACAGCTCTCAGGAAAATGCTGACATATGGATTGTCTAACACTCTAGGTTTTGGTGGATTGCACATACATATTTTAGTTTGGGTCTGATTCAAACAGAGTAATTCCTGACTAAATCTATTAATGAACTCATAAATGTCGGTCAAAATATTTGCTGTTTTCTCCCGGGGAGTTTGGACTGGAATGACAAGAGCTTTCTGGTTCCCTGGAAAGTATATCAATCAGACTGGCTTTTAGACACGTTCCTCTGTTTGCTGAAGTCTTCCTCTCAAAATATTCCAGGTCTTACATGTAAGAGCCTCTTTTCCTGACTAAAATATGAAGGAATTTAATTGTCATATGATTTTTTTATTTCTTGTTTTCAGTGGTAACTATTTAAAGAATTCAAATTAAGACAGAAGCTGATCATTCTTGTTTATTTTTTAAAAAATCTTTTAAGAGGGGTAGAATTCTATCTATACAAATTATGCTAATCAATTATGCTGCACTTACTTTCCCAAGCAAGCAGGGATTCCTGCTTTGGTCTTCTGGTGTTTTCAGATACCTTGTAATCTTAAGTTTTTTGGAGGTGAGTGTATATCTATTGGTGGGGCTTTTTTTCTCTGCCTAACTCTGTATTTTTTGTGCATTTTAGCAGGTGCATGCAGTACTTTTTCAGGATAGAATGTAGTGCAGAATGAAAAGAAGCAAGGGTGAGGCTTTTATTTGAAAGAAAAAAAGCTGAGGAGGAAGTTCACTGCTGAAAGGGTTATTGTAATCAAGTTTATCATGAGAGCTTGCTGTTGTGTAACAGAAACTCTTGCTTGTCCATACCTGTCTTTAAGCGTTACTTAATGAAGAAAGAAAACAAACCTACCAAAGTATTTATGAAATTCAATAAAATTTGCTTCCAAACTCTTAGATTTCAATACATTATGACAATTAGCTCTTTATTGGAATCCTCTATGTATTTTTAGAAAGACTACTTTTTTTGGAAAAGTGATATTTGATAGAATTTGCTTGTGAGCATGAACAAGCTAATGCTCAAGCACGTGTCTCTCGTGGTTTAATAATATTGAAACTCATTTATTCAGAAACCACTTTAACTAGGAATTATGTAATGAAAAATACGTCTTCCTCTGAAAGTAGCCCATTAAAAAGTCTGTTAGGCAGCCAAAAATTCTTTTTTCTTAGTAAAGGAGTACATCTGTATTGGATGTTCAGTTGGCTTTTTTCTTTGTATGTAGGTCGCTGGCTCATCATCGTGCCATCTTGAATTCTTCAGTAAAGACTGCCTGTATCAGTTTAATACATTTTAATACCCTAGTACCTATTTTTTTTCCTCTCAAAAAGGCATAAGCTTTGTTTATTGAGTAATTTTCTAAAATTAATCTTTTTGCTATATAAAGACCCTTCTCATTTGCTCTACAGCAATTATCAGGAGTAATTTGGGATTTTAGGATGTTGTAGTTGTTACAGCTGAAACAGATATTAAAAGGAGAGAGGAAGTGAGAGCCTGCCAGTGTGACTTCTGTGATTTTCAAATGGTATCCCGGCTACTTTTTTTCTTCCCTTCTACCCATTTGTTACCTGACAGATAACTTGGGCAACCTGTCTGCCCATCTTTCAGGTGGACAAATTGGTTCCCTTTTATTTCTTTGTTCTGCTTGATGGCAGGCTTGTAAATGAGCAGCTTTACTTATGTGCTTGGTCTCTTTGTCTTTTCTAATGGAAGAAGTTTCATGAGATTCATATTTCTTTGCAGTTATCTAAATGGAGTTACAGCAGTTTCACCTGTCTTCTTGTCTTTTGGTTCCCTTTTAATAATTCCAGGCACACCCTCTTGCTGTTACATCAGCATCTGTATGTGATTCATGGATATTGGGGTTTGGAGAAATCTATCCACTCATTTAGTCCATGTAAAAAAGAGTGCGCTGAGTCAGATGTGGGGCTCATGGGGTCTGCTCTCCTGTTTCAGATGTGACCAAGGAAAGAGGCAGGAGCAGGGTGCAGGAGTTCTTCCCCGTACACTTTCACACTCAACAGCAAATCACAAGCCTGGGGTGTTTCTAGACAGCAGTGGTGACAGTGCTGACAATGCCATGGAATCTCAAGATGATTTGAGTTTGGGTTGGAAGGGACCTTTGAAGAGCCTCTTCAGACACTGCCGATGTCTTTTCTGTGTGCCTTTTGCTTTGGCAAAGAAGGCTTTCCTGAAAAGACTGCACAGTCTAACCGTGTTACAAAGTTGACTACATTAGTTTTTTTTCCAGCTAGGTTAAATGGCAAAAAAAGTTTCAGTATTTCCTATATTTTAAAAGTTTATAATCATCATAATACACAGTGTTAAAGTACCTTTAATACAGTGTTAAAAGTACCTTTAATTTGTGTTTGATGGGTATTACATTAGTTTGTGGCTGTTCAAGCATGGTGGTTGTGCCTGAGAGGTTGATAGAGGTCAGGCAAGGGGGAATACCAATGTTGCTTAAAAATAAATTTGCAGTATTTGTTGGTGTAGGTTTATATGGGAGGTAGCCATATTAGTAGTACTATGAGAACACACAAAAAACATGGAAAAAAATCATTAGTGACCACATTAATGATCTAGTATGTAATGATTGGTCCACAAGGTCATTTCATTCAGTTTTAAATACTAATTTGGGTGTAAATTTCACAGTTAATACAGTTATTGTCTCTACTGTCAAGTCTTTTATGCAGTCTGCATGCACTGTGGCTGCTGTCATCCCACATCAGGCTCATGCTGCAGATGACCAGATATATCTGAACCAGTTGAGCAGCAGAAGCAAAGCAAGGTGAGCCAGGTGCCATAGAGAACTCGACTGCTCTGTTCATTGTTGGTACCTAATTTTACCATATGTAAATGTAAAGCCAGATTAGGTTCCTGGGACTGTGTGTTTCAATCCAGGCAGCATTCAAAGATTTTTACACACACTAGGACAGCTGTTTGGTTTATTATTTTTACAATAAATATCTTTTACTTTATGGGCATGCCCTGCTTTACACAAGGTTCGAATCAAAATTCTGGATTGTGTTGCAAAAACCCCTTCAACCCTACTAAGTTGTTGTTTTCTAAACCTACAAGTTAAATGGCTTTCTTAATCCATTTCCTGATAAGTTTAGTACACTCTTTTTCAAAGTTGATCTAAGTTGAATTTGTCATCTTGAAAATTATGAAGTCTTGCTGAGTTTTGGATGATTGCCAGCATATCCAACTTGAAACATTAGAAGATTCCCTGAGATTTACAAAAAGCTGATAATGAAAAAATGAATCAGACCTTATTAGCTTCCAGTATTAAATGATCATTAAACAAATCTCTTGGGAAAAATATCCATTGTGGAATATAAGCAGCACAGAGTAGGTAGAACTTCAGAGAATGTGCAGGCATGGGGAAAAAAAAGGTCCCAGGATGGGAATGCACAGGTAGAAGGATGATAAGGAAGAGAATTGTGCTGCAAAAAAAGTACTAAAGAGGAAAGAAGGATAGAAGGTAAAAATATAAAATGAAGAGTTTAGGATAACTGTATAATTACTTATTTTCAGAAATAATAGAACATTATCATTATAACATAAACTGATTGTGAATATGTAAGTAATGGCATATTGTCATTATTTGGGTGAAGGAAATGGCTTATTCAGTTATCCAAGAAGAGAGTCAGTCAGGCCACATTTGAAACAAGAAACTGTGGAGCCTGCAAATTGTTCTAGAAAGCCAGCCAGTGCATACTGTTTTCTACTTGTTGATCAGCAATATTCTGATATTGTCCAAACAAGTAGGAGAGGCTGCAATCTTGGCTTACTCAAAACAATTACTGTGATCTGATTATCATGCTAATAGTTTAGCTCCTCTGCTCCTGAAAACCAGTTTGTTTTTTCTAATACAGGTGAAAAAATGCCATGTAACTTTGAAAGATAAAGGCAACTGATTTAAGTAGTTCAGTGAGTATTTATCATTTTGAAAATCTTGTTACGGACACTTTTTCACTGACTGAACAATGTGTATTTTGTTCTCCTGTGCTCAGGGGGCAGGGGAAAGTACTCTCAAGTAGTACTAACCTCCTATACTGCTTTCTGGAGTGACCTTACTTGTCACATGTGGGAATAAGATACAAAGATTTTAAAAACAAAGCTTAAGAAAAGGTCTTGACAACCTCTGTACCCCATCTGGACAAGTTACAGACACTCTCAGGGTTGGTGATCAGTCTTGAAGGAATCCCAGCTTGCGAAACACCTGAAAAGGATAGCAGGTGGAATAGCTTTAAAAGGGTTTTCTGTCAGTCTTCCTGGAATTATTAGGTGCCCTTAGGGGTTTGTAACTTGAGTTTTATATGTGGTTTTTATTGTGTTTCCCAGGTTTCCAAAACAAGGTGAGAGCTTAGTAACTTCATGTGGTGATGGACAGGGGAGTTGTCCTAATGCATAGCACAGAAATACATCTTGAATTTTTTCGTTTATGATAGGATAAGTGAAAGTTATACTTGGAGAGTGTGTCGTATAGGGTCTAACATTGTCCTCTATTGTCCAAGTACTCCCTTGGGTGTAATCATGGGAGGCAGAGTTTTTTTAACTGAAGGAGGGAGGCCCTGGCTCTGGGTCTTGCTTTCCTAGTGGATTTGCTGGTTGACTTCCAGTGCAACTTGTTTTATCAGGTTCTTATTTTTCTTTTTCTTTTTTTCTTTTTTTTTTTTTTGGCAGAGATACATAGCTGGGTAGAAGGTGGTAACTTTTATTAATTTTGAGGCTGCTTGTTTGCTGCATCGTTCTTTTTCATAATATTGTCTCAACATTTGCTGTGTTGGTTGTGTGGAATTTGGAAGTTCTTTCTCTTTTAACCCTCCCAGTGTGTTGAAATTTTGCAGAATAAAAGATTTTCCGTGTGAACTCACAGCTCTTTCAGAGTTAAACAGAGTATGAACAGGGCATACAGTGGCTGGTGAAAACAGCTAGTGCTTGGTTACTGCAGAAACCCTTCAGTGTCCTTAGCCCTGACCTTTCAGCCTTCAGCCCTGTGCTGTGTCCCAGGCAGGTGTGACCTTGTGCTGGATGCAGCTGTGCTTGCAGCTTCCAGTTCCAGAGGTGATGTGCTGCTGGAAGCAGGGGTTCAGTTCAGCCTCACCATCATGTCACAGCACTGCATTGTACCAGTGGGACTACTACAGGGAATGTTTTTCAGTTTAGGGTTTAAACCCTGGGAAGCAGCAGTTGATTTGGTTGATCTTTATCTTCTATTAGGATATAAGACGCTATTCCAAGTGTGTTCAGATCTCTTATGAACACACATCAACAAAGAACAATTTTTATCTGTTAACACTGTTTTTAAAATAAGCCAAGTGGTAGCTCTCAGTCTTAATTTTTATTTGTAGTTTTTATACCACTTGTTTGCCTTCAGATAAAGGAAAGCATTGGTTGTCATTGCTGACTGCAGCATTCTCTAGCCATTTTGAAAAATAACCAAATCACCTTCTGTAAATTGCAAACAAAAGCTTTGAACCAAAATAGATGTTGGGCAGAGGGAAGAAGGTTTGATTCACTAATACCTAGCAGAGGAAAGCTGTCTCCTTGCCCTGGTACAGGGAGAGAAGCTCAGATAAAAGGTGATAAAGGTGTCTGTCGGAGTCCTCCAGTTAAGATCTATATTCCTTAAAGTAGCTGCGTGTCAAGTTAGACTTTGGATGGCTCCATTGGTGATAGTTTAATGTTTGAGAACAGGAATGCTTCAAATGACTAAATTCCCAGTGCCTTAATTTATTTTCATATGTGATATATTATTAAGAAGCTACTAATTCAACTGCTTTTCATTAGGGGAAAGCATATTTCCTTGCTATCTAATTATGAGTAGTATTCATGTAATGTTCTTATTTGAATTATGTGGGACTTTAATTTTTATTCTCCCAGTACACTCAAGAGAAGTTACATATGATTCAGGTTTTGTTCCAAGATTGGTTTGGTATTCAATTTAGCACTGCTTTTTAGAGGGAATGGGAAGTACTGTGAGGCTGGTCTTCTGCAGAACTCTGGTAGTGCGAGTTTTTCTTGTTTCTCAAGATAGTCCTGGAGCAGTCTAAGCCAATTTTAACACTGTTTAGAAACTATAATGAACATGATACAACTTCCTAACTGTTACAAAAAGTTACATGTGTAATAGTAGGTGACAGGAGAATTATTCATTTGTCTAAGCATGTGTTCATGCAAGTCTGAACTGCAGTCTGAGGGGAGATCATTTTTAAAAAGAGGGTGTAATCTTGGAAATCACTCAAAACAAAATTTGAGCATTGGCTACAGAGCTTATATTAAAAGCAAGTAGAAGCAATAGATGAAGGCAAATTATTGAATAAAACTACATTAGGTCACATCATGTCTTGTAGACACAGTTACTCTGTTTGTAATCTGAATGAAAAAAAGAGCAGAAGCCTGAATTCACTCTTGTTCAGGAAAGTTTTGAAGCTGTGCATGAAGTGTAAAGCCCTGCTAAGTTCTTTTAAATGAAGGTTCCATATGTACAAATTAACTTTATAAAATATGAATACATGATAAAGTGCTCTGCTGAATAACAAAAATCTGTGGCTAAGGCAGAAAAATCATTGCTTTTTATACATTTAAATGGTAAAGTAGCCTGGACAACTGAAATTGTTGCTTTTAGAGGTAAATTCAAGTAGTCATTTTAACTATAGAAAATTAAGAATGTTTAATGAAACAGCTCAAGTATTGTGAAATGGGGGTCAAACCTTACGTCCATACTTACACAAACTTCAGGTCCTGCTGAGTTCATTATGAATAAATATGTAAAATCTTTCTCTAAGTTATATTCTCCTATAGCAGCAAACCTCAGTACAAATTGAGAGAACTTTCTCATGCAGCCAGTGGTTTCACAAAGAGAATTACAGATTTATAGTCACTAATAAATATGAAAATATGGATTCTTTTTTTAACTAAATAACATGAAAGATTCTGTGGAAGGGTTCTAGAGAATGTGGGCTTGGTGCTGAATGGAATATGGTCACAAAGACCAAGGAGAAGGCTAAAGTGAGGATTGGTTTTTTTGCCTCAGTTTTTGAGAAACAGTTTAGGGAGTATGTGAACAAAGTGGAATGTGATGGTTCACGGGCTGTGATGAGATGCTGCACAAGTGTTGAGGCAGCTGGCTGGTGTCATTGCAAGGTTACTGTCAATAAGTTCTGAGTGACTGCACAAGTCCTCAAGGTAGGCAGGGGATTGTTCCTCTCTACTTGGCACTGGTGAGATCCATCAGGACTGGTGGGTGCTGTTCTGGGCTACCCAGTACAGGGGAGACATGAATGCAGTGCAGTCAGTCCAGTAAAGGGCTGTGGAGATGGGGGAGCAGAGCCTGACAGATGTGGGGAGGCTGCGAGCACTGTGCCTGTTCATCCTGGAGCTGGAGGGTATTCAGGGCTGGTATGATGTGGTACCTGCAGGAGGGTGCAAAGGAGGCAAACCAGATCCTCCTTAGTGGTATCCAGTGACTGGATGAGAAGAAAGAGGCACAAATTGAAATACAAGAAATTCCATTTAGGCATAAGGGAAAACAAAATCTTTTTTCCTTTGTACAGTGGAGTGGGTACACTGTAGCAGATTTCCCACAACCCTTGGAAGCTGCTATTTATGGAGATGTTCAGTATCTGACTGGATGTGGTCCTGGGCAGCCTGCTCCAGCTGACCCAAGCAGGGGCTTGGACCCAGTGGTCTCAAGCAGTCCCTGTCAGCCTCCACCTTCTGTGGTTCTCTGACCTCGTAGCTCTTCAGACAGTTGACCCTCAGTTGCATCTCTGTTGCTTTCTTCCCAAAGCTCTCAGTTTTGGAGCATCTGGACACATAATGAGCATTTCACAAGAAAGGTGATGAGGTGGTGGGAGATCTGAAGACACTTTCTATTTGTTCCTTATATATTTCATGGGATTTAAAACTAGCATGAATTTCTCTTTGCAGTACTGCAGTCTGGCTCCATTCTTGCACATGTGTTTAGTCATAGTGTGCTAAAAGAATCTGTATAAATAATCCTGTATTAAACAATTCAGAATTTACCATCAATAATTTAAAATAATTAACAAATATGGTAATAGAGCAAATGTATAACCTCTCTAACTCTGTCTTTCAGTCGTGGCCTGTATATGAAGAAGTATTCAACAAAATGCACGAGCTTGCAGCATTTTTAGACCTGCCTCGTTTTCCAGATATAACAGAAAGCTGCTTTCTTCATCCAGACATGCTGTGCATGAAGTACTTGATGGAAGCTAATTTACCTGGTAAATATTTTCCCTGGCCTGAACTGATAAAATTTTTCTGTGGTTTATTAAACTCTAGCAAAAAGGCTTAAATTACTACTTCAAAAGTGCCTGCTCTTTTCCTTCTAATTTATTCCCATTTCAGCTTGAACTGAAAGATATCCTTTCTACAGAAAGCACCTTCCTCAAACATTTAGAGTATGTGTTATGGGCCCAGATATGCAGGAGCACTCTGATGTTGGCTCTGTAGAGCTGAGGAGTGGATACTTCATTTTAAATCTTTCAGTATCCATGTGAACTAAGAGGCACCTGTTGAATTCATGTGATATATTAACTTTAGCTAAATGATTCATGAAGTTGGGACCTGATTGCTTAGCTCTGAAATTCTCATGTAATAATGACTGTATATTCTTTAACAAAGATTACATTTTGTGTATAATACTGTATCTTACCATTTATTTTAATACTAATTGATGGTGTGTGACAGATCAGCTGCTGTCTCACTTGATTTATATTTTAGTTCTGAAATCATATATAGTGTAAGTATTGACTCTTCTTGTCTATCCTAAAATTAAGTCTTGAATATTGACTTGTCAAGGAAAGACCAGTATGTCCTAGTATGTGAACTCTCTGTTGGGTTACCATACTTTCTGTCAAATACCACTGTGACTGAAGATGAGTTACACAGACAAATGGCCTGTAAATTTTTTTTTCTCAGAACATTCCAACAGTTCATAGTAGGGGAGGGAGTTATTGTCTCATTTTGCAATTAGTTACAATGGATAAAAGTGTTGGCTTTTTCTGTTTAATCACAATTGAATGAAGAGAAGATAACCAACAGGTTTAGGGCTAAAATTCTTGAGTAGTAATTCTGATTTTGTAGTTTTATGCCAGTGTTGTGATCCCATAGAGGATTACATTATTTTACAGATTGTGAAGTATCAATTAAATAAAAAAAGGCTACAAATTTGTCATTTTCAAATCTTTTACAGAGAAATGCAAAGCTAAGTACTCTTTGAAAATTACTGCAGAAGAGGAGTATGTTGTCCTTTTCTATACAACTAAGATTTTTATCATGTATAAGCATTTTTTAAAAAATTCAAAAAGGGCTGCTGCTGTTGTCTAACAACTCCTAAAAAAAGCAATTAATTGGGAATGTTAAAGGACACTAAATACCAACAAAGAGATTATTTTATATATCTGAAATAAAACGATATATGCTTCTAGTATTTATAAGAAAGTTTAATTTCCACCTTTTTTTTAACTTTTACTGTTATGTGTGAGAGGATTAAAAACGAGTTCCTACTGAACTCTTTGTAAGCAGCAAGAGAGTCCAAGTACAGCTGGATTAAGGTTGTACTTAGTCATACATTGCTAACCTTTGTGGAATCTGATGGTGATGTAATCAACTCCTGTATTTCTTGCTGAACAGGAAAGGTGAGAAATTTGGGGGTTTGTATCTGTGAAAAATAAGCAGAGTAATAGGAGACTGTACGGATAGCCTGCTGCGTATCTTGGAGCTGCAGCTGGATCTCCCCGGCACAGCCCGCGTGTCCCGTGGGGCTGCGCAGGGAGAGCTCGGCAGCTTCTGCACCACCAAACTGCTCCTTTACAACCAGCCCTGCTCCTCCTCTGTGCAGTGCTGATTCCTGCCATGGGTGTTTGGTCAACATGCAGGAGAAAAGTTTGTCACAAGGTTTTTTGCTTTTGAGGAGTGGATTTGCAATAGGGTTTCCCTATTTTTCAGGCTTTATAAGCCTATATTTCAGGCTTTCCCTGAAAACAAGAATTTTCAGGATGATTTCACTGCATTATTCAAGTAACATCAAAGCACTGTTAAATACGTGCTTTTTCTTTTATTCACCATATGAATATATAATAAGTCAAAAGTGTTTTCCGTGTAAGCACAGTGAAGGTTGCCTGGTATTTTTAAAAGTATCCAAAAGTACTCCTCAGCCTGAAAAATATGGCTGTCAAATGGTCCTAAAAGATCTAAGCACTGGTTGCCTCAAATGGCCAACATACTTGCACTGTAAAAAGATTTCTAGCTTGTCTTAACATTTTCTATTTTTATTTATATTAATCAGATGAATTGCATAATTGGACTTGTCGAGTGGTGAAAAAGATTGGTATTGGAGAAGTGGATTTCCTGACTCTCACGCCTGGAAATAAGTCAACAAGAAAAGTGAAATACGATGTTCTTGCTGCAGCAGTTATTGTAGTTGTGCTCAAGTTACTGTTTTTATTAGATGATCACTATGAATGGTAAGTGTACAGACAAATCTGTAACAGTCCCCAAGTTTTAAATAGTGCAAATGCTTGTGTCCAATCATTCTTTCTTTAGAGTTAATTAAAATTCCAGCAGTATAAATTTAAGTTCAGTAGCTTAAACCATACACTTGAAGGCATTTTAGACATTAAATACTAGTTACTTTTAAAATTCATTGGGTTTTATCTGATACTTGGAATAAAATTAGGATGTCATTTTTTGTCCGTTGTATTTGAACTTCATGTGAAAAGTGCAGTATTTGGATCTACAAAACAGCCTGATTTTTAAATTTTTTTTACAGGTTACTTTCAGAGTTTGCTGAAGAAAGAAATAAAAATAACACAGAAGGTACATAAATATTCTAGTAGAAGCAGTGTTATGATTTGGTAAATAAAACAGTTTTTCAGTCAGGGTTAGAAAGACTTTCCTTATTGATCATGAAAATGTGCTTTGTCATTCATTAAGGGCAAATTTTATTTGGAGGAAAGAGTAGATCCTGTTTGTGTAAAATGGCCTCAGTGTACCTGCACAATTCTTATTGTTTGGGATAGGGGAGTTTGGTACACATTTTGCTGGGTGCCTCTGCTTGTGTATGTTTGCCTCTTGGTTTAGAGTTTTATGTGTGGTAGGTGGAGATGAATGGATATGCTGTGAAAGGGGAAGACACTTTGATCGTAAATAGCAGATACTTACTAGGGGCATCAAACCACATTTATGATAAAATCCAAACTTGTTTAGTCTTGTTAAATAAAATGTCTTAGTGTGTAACATATTTCAGATGTAATCTAGTTTCTTAGTCCAAATAATCCTGAGAGAGTGTGGAAAAGCTAGCAGCAATTAAGATAGAGAAGATAATGGTGTGAACATGGTTCTTTAAGGGCAGAAAGACCAAATCAAAGATTAGAAATCTTCAGTAAGATGTTCCATGGCCTGATCCAAATCACAGTTGAAGATAAGATCCATGATGTGTTACAGTGGTTTATCTGTTAGGCCTTTTATCCAGTTTTGGGTCATTTTGACCCTTCTGTTGCTTTGTTTAAAATTTAGGTCCATAATGAAATTATGGCGTTAGTCATGTGTGAGCTCAATGACTGCTGTAACTAGAGACAGTCATCACTGTTAAGGAAAACTGGTAATTTTCACATTCCGGTGGATACACAGACTGATGGTGGATTTTTTCTTTTCCTTTTTACTTCCCTTGAAAACTTGAAGTATATGACAGTGACAGGAATGGGGAGTTGTGCAACTGCTTTACAAGCTGAGGCTCATTAATGTCTTAATGGGGTTTCTCCCTTATTAACAAGTCTCATCGCCCTTGGGAATTAACAGCTCGTTCTTTGCCCACTTTTTTACTTTAAAATCTGGTGGTACAAATGATCCATATGCTCTGTTTTGTTGTCCCTGTGCTTAAAATGTTGGGGTGATGGTGAGCAGCTGTGCAGAGGAGCTGATGTGAGAATTTCTGTTAGAGGACTGATCAGTGCCAGAGCTCAAAACTGCCTCTGGCATTTTCCCAAAGTTAGAGTGCTGAAATGAATAATGGTTAATACTATGCTTTAAAGATTAAATTTATGTTGACTCCATTCTCAACTTAACTATGCATTCTCTAGTCCTTTTTTTTTTAATAAAAAAATAGTATTTCAGCTCCTACATTTCTTCAAGTCACACTGGAAGCAGTACAATAGATAGTTGTAGTTACCTACTGTGTGTGTTCTGTGAACTGCACACGTCCACAATACAGGTTTTGTTAAATAAAAGGTGATATATATATATATATATATATTTGTGTGCGTATATATATCTATATATGTATATGTATGTGTGTATCAGAGCTGTGTATTTTCCAGTCAGCTCAGCTCTATGAATGTCAGACCAGCAGTACTGGCCAGGTAAAGGGTTATTACAGTGTAGCATCATGTCTCTGACAATGGGTTTGCATGTGACAGATGCTTAATGATTCATACAAAGTTTAACACAAATTTCTACCACCTTCCACATTGCTCTCCCAACAATTTAGGAATATTTACTTAAACCTTGGGGTTTAAGGGGCTGATAAAAGAAGTTGTATCCAGACCTTTGAATTTCAAGGACTACTGAGGGGTCTTTGTTCCTTTCACATGTCTCTTGCTTTTTGAGACCATGTATGTTTTTAGAATCTAGACAGTGTAAAGCAGGATAATACAAACAGCAGAAATGCAAATAATACAAAAGGTATGTAAGTTTGATTATAAGAACAGTATATTCACCTTCAGGAGAGTTTGAACAGCTGGCTGGCAAAGCTGAGCGTTACGCAAGCATTGCATGCAGTGCAGCTCGGGTGATGGGGAAATGCAAAGTCTGGTGAATTCACAGTGCAGATATTCCACCCACGGGGAGTAAGAGTTGATTATTTTTAAATATATAAATATACACCATATTTCTGTTTGGAAATCTTATCCTTACTGTACCCAGTTGGTCTGCTTCAGTCTTGAGCCTCATTGGAGGATCAGTGATAAAGATGCTGCTAAATGTCCTATGTCTTCATGTTTTTGCATGTGCTGGTAAAATACTTGTTCACGTATCAACATGTGAAGTTCCTGTGCTCCAAACCATGAGAGGCTAATATGAAGTGAAGACCATTGTCTAGTTTATCTTTCCAGTCCTGTAAGATTTCATGGGTAATGGGGTAGACAGTGGGAAGGTGATGAAACTATGTGAAACTTTGCATCTGAACTTCTTCAGTTTTTATTTGTTTAAACTTAAGCTTGTGCATAGTTTCAATATCCCTTGAATTCAACTTTGAAACAGTTAAAGGCCACTCCACACAGTGGAGAACTAGTTGATTTGGTAGAGAGGAGGTAGTTTCTAGCCTTACCTTTCCAGAAAAGAGGGAAAAGGTTTGACTTGTGCTAAATCTATGAAGTCTAAGATATGGGGCTTCTTCGCATTTCTTATGACAGGCTGTTCTTTCAGTCCATTTCTGCATTTCTCTTTCTTACAGGTTATTGTATCAAGTGTGTTTTCTTTAAGCACATGGCATTTGGGTAGTTTTATACAGGTGCAAGATGCAGGGTCTAACTGCTTGGAGGCTACCATCTCTGTAATTTCTTTCTTTTCTTCCCAAACTAAAGTGTGTTTGTTCTATTCAGGTGGCCCATATTTTGAGTTTAAGAAGTGGTATGAGGTGGTAAAACATTCCTTGGATGTGAAGCAAAAGAAATTGGATGAAGAAAGAGCCAAGTAAGAGGTTTTTAAGTACTTCTTTTTTAAGGTAGGCAGTTCTATGTGAACTCCTGATCCCTATAGAAATAAAAAAAAAGTTAGAAATTTGTTCCACATATCCATTCGCCAAGCTTGAGTGAATAGACTGATTAAATCACTGTCTTAATTTTCTATTTACACTCATAATGTTTATCCAGGTTATTTATTAAATGCTCACTTACTGTGAAAAATAGCTTATACAGCTGAAAAATTAACTGATTACAGTAGATCTAGGCTAACATGCTTTGGTTTGCCTACTCAGAAAAATATTTCCTTTATACATTGGAGGGGCAGTGGCTTTTAATAGCATTAAACATTAGATTATTTTGATTTTAATTTAACACTTTAGCAGTATTTGTAATAAGTTATTATTCACTTATTAATTTGGTCCAGCTTTCTTTTTGTTAACAATTCTTATGTCTCTTACTGGTAGGTATCTGTGGAGATGTGAAAAGCCATTGTTTTATTCAGTCAAGAATAAATCTAAAGTTCTAAAGAGAAGACGTGAGTAAACTTTGCTTCTTCCCAGCAACACAGAAATCTGCTCCAACTATTCCCATCATAGAAGATCTTCAGCCGTGGCTGATAACATTTACATCTTAAAATATTTTGTCTCCTCTCTTTCATCTCTGGGTACAATGAATGTAGTACTGTTTTACAACCCATGGCTGGAATTTTTCAAACATGCATAACTGAAACTGCCTTTGCCAGTCTTCCTAACAACCTACTGAACCATGTCTCAGAATAAGTGCTCTTGTCCTCATCTTCTCCAGCTTGCCTTTATATCATTGTTCCTTGGGAGTTGTTGGTCTTCCTTAGCTTTCCTGTCTGTTTCCTCCTTTAGTTTCTTGAGTGCCTTGATATGAATATCCCGGTACGTCCTTTTGTAGATCTTGCATTTCCCTCTTCTCTCCCCCTCCTTCTTGCAATCTTCTACAGAAAGCAAGGAAGGCTTTACTTGAGTAGCCAGCTGTATGTGGTCACAATGCAGGTACAGCTACTGTATTTTTTAGCTCTGGAAGTACTTGGGAGAAGTTTCTGGGGTTTGTGTTGACATAAAAGCAAAGAAACAAAACAACAAAACCCCAGTTGTCTGTAGAAATAAGGAAAACCAGAATTTTATTCAGCCAAATTAGATCTGAAGTTCTTCGTTCTACATGTTAGGTTATCCAGAAAGCAGCAGTTATTTGGAGAGAGATACTAAGTGTGGCAAGTGGTATTTTTCCTTTCATATGCTCTTTCAGTTTCTGGAAGCGACTGGTTCAGGGACTTCTAAACAAGTTGTATAATCCTATTTGGTTTGAAGTACACGTTGGATTTCTCCTTCAAGAATGCAGTGGGGTTTTTTTTACGTACTTACTCTTCAAAATCCAGTTGGTGTGATCCTGCAGTCGAGTCATGTTCCATGAAAACCATGTTTAGCTATATTTATTTCAAGCTGATTATTTACTCAGATGCCCTTTAATTCCTGCATTTCTAGGAAAAGAGATTCTTCTTCTGGCTCTGCTTCTCTTGGAGCTAGAAGAGGACCACTTGGATTAGAGAGCTTTACCATAATGTTGTGAGCAGGAATATCACATAATTGCAACTGGGCAGGATTCATCTTAAAACACATGTACCATAATAGAGACAAACAGTGCTCTAGAACACTTACATGCCAGGTACAGATTTTCAGAAACCTTCCTAAACCTTTGATTATGATCATAAGTTTTAATGTCATCTTGAAAGATAAACTTCCCAGTCCTTGCATTAATTTAGGAGGTTTTTTCCTGTGGTTTTTTTCCTTCAATACATGAATGAGTTTATTTAAATACAACTCATAAAAAGAAGTTAAAGCTCCAACAATGTTTTTTAACCTGCTTTTAATCCTAGAGAAACAAGGCATAGGCAGTCATACAGTATGTGCTGATCTTTTATGATACCTTCTTTCCCTTCTCAGCCTCAGTAACTTAGGAAAGCTTGTTGTTCATCCACTAGCAGTGGGCAAACATGGAGTGGGGTTTTTTTGTTGTTGGGGTTTTTTACAGTTGAAATTTGCACCATGAAAAGCTTAACCTTGAATCCATGTGTGTATGAATGTGCTTTCTATCAGCATAAAAATCCTGGCAGTATCAAATGGATTTTACAGGTTTTACTTGCAGGAATGTTTTAGAGTGCCCCACTACTAATATCATTAGGTATAAAAGACATGGCATTTTGAATTGTGTTTCAAACTGTTTCACTAAAACCTCTAAAGAGGGTGGCAGAGATAACCTAGAGACTTCTAGGATTTCTCAGTCTTTCATGCAGAGGTTTTAAAAAAAAAAAAACCAAATTTAAAAAGCACAAATACCCCATTTTCTTTTTGTATTAATCACCTCTAAACAGTATTCTGGTACTTAATACTTTTGCATTTGTTTCTTTTGTTTGTCTTTGCACAGAAATGGTTGTGAACTTACAAAATCAGTTTGGCAAGCTGTCTGGTTCAGTGCAACGTGCTGAAAAGCCAAATCCTTCAAGTTTTCAGTTAAGTTGGTCTGAAGAAAACACAGATGGGAGTTGTTTTCACAGGCATAGCCTGAAGGGAATTTTGCAAGAAAAATGTGGTTTACTGACAGCCATGAACCCTGACTATTGGCTATGTACAGTTAAACTGTGTAATGAGAAGTAAGTATTCACATTTTTGCTAAATACATTTTGGAAAGTTCTCCTGAAAGTAAAGTCCTGTACATACATTTTTGCAAACTACAAATACAGGGTGTGTGCACAGCTATGTGTTCACATATAGTTACAGTCATTTCTAGAAACGGGTGTGTGAGGAATGGATAGTCTTGTACTGTGAGTAGACAAACTGTAACATGAAGAGTGATCAAAGTGAGCTTATGAGAAGAGAGGAGATGAGACAAAATCAACAATTAGAGTCACATGGCAAGAGTAGAAGCCAGGTGCAGATACTCACTTCATTTCTTCATAGTGTTTTATAAAAATATTTGTGATGCAACTGTCCAGAGAATGGAAAAATTGTCCCATTCTTCTCCTCCCTGGCCTCTAATAAAGCACAGAAAATTAATTTTCTAAATCACTATACTGATTTTGTGATGGCCTTAATCACAATGACTTCTGAATCATGTGCCAGACTTTGGTTCTGCCATTGGTTGTTTTATGAAACCCTAATCCAGAAGAGGAATGTACTGGTGAATATCACTGAAAAAGATCAACTCTGTAGCTGGCTTAGATTCTCCTGAATTTCTCATGTATGTTATTGGAAATTGGTTTTTGGAAAAGGAGTTGGGTTGCATTCATGTGAAAGGAGATTTCATTTGTCTGTTGAATAACATATGAAATCTTTATCTGGTATATAATTTGAAATGGTATTCAGAGATCAATAGCCCCTATGCAGTCTTAGAGATACGGTCCTGATTTTTAAAACATTCAATTCCCCTTGAAAATAACTGGGTCTTACAAGTATGTGGTCTTTTCTGTCTTTCGGTGTATTTATTTGCTTACCTTTATTTTTCTTTTCACATTACTTTTCACGTACCCACCGTGACATAAATGGGTTGGAATAATGTAAGCACAGTGTTACATTACAAGAGGTTTGGTTATATGGATTCATTCTTTTGTATGAATAAGAACCTTTTTTTTTTAAGGGAGTAGAGGTAATAATTCTTTTACCACAGATTTGCGTAAATCTTATGTACACATTGAATGAATGGATATTTCGGTGTATGTTTGTGTGAATAATCTTCCATGCAAAGTCTGTTTTTAAACCTACATTTTCATATGCAATATATTAAAATATTAATGGCAAACTGTCATAGTCTTCATGAAACAAGATTTGAATTTAAATTCTTACTGGTTAAATTTCCCATTATATCATTTGCAATGCAAGTAGTTAAGCATACATCTGACACTTAACATTGGAAAACAACATCTACTCCCTCAGATATGAGGGTTTATCCCCTGTGTATGAAGAGTAGAACTAAAAAAAAGTTTTACAAAATATCTTTCTCTAAAAATCAGCATGGCCTAACTGGACTGCTAAAATGCTTTATTCCTGGGACTAAAGTGTGATTACAGTCACAGCACAGCTGAGATCAGTCAAATGATTGGTGAAATGCTTTTACATTTTATTTTAAAACTTTTTGTTTTAAACTGGATTCTAAACTGATTTGCTATGGGAGTCTTTAGGTGACAGGTCTTTTCCAACCTAAAGGACTGTGTGATTCTATACATGATGAGGTATTACAGTGTGTGAAAAATGTTGTAATGCTTTTGGGGGCTGTGAGGTAGGTCAGAGGATGGGATGTATGGCATGAGAGACCAAGTTCTGATTTCCAATGTGCCAGACTTTGGGAGGCTTTGAACAGACGGCGCTCCCTGGAGTGCGGCTTGCCTGGCACTCATGATGGGTCTGGCTGTTCCTCCAGTTTGAGGGAAAATGTAAATGTTTGCTGGGCCAGAGGGAGCGAGCAAATGTCTTTATAGTCTAGCAATTAGCACACTTACCTGTAAATTGGGACAGACAGATCCCAGTTGTTGTTCTGGGGAATATTTAAGACAGCTGCTCGGAATCAGACATAGGGAACATTTTAAACTGCTTCTTCACATCCCAAGGCAATACCTAGTAAGTTAGAAGATGTATAGGGTTTATAGGTGAATATAGAACCTAAACCCCTAAATCAATGTACAGTGTTTTTATTTAAAAATTGAAATTTTGTCATATTTTAAACTAAATTTGAGCCTTATCCAGTTTGGTGTTTATATTAAACTTAATGTTTACAGAGCTATCTCTGCAGCTCGTCCTCTGTGTCATCTTTTATTCGCTCTGGCACTTACTACCAGCAAGTCTAGTGTGCTATTTTCTTTATATACTTCATCAATAAAATCATCTCATCATTTTCATTAACATTTTGACCACAAAAGCTACAAAATAATGAAGCAGAAGGCTGCTACAGCACTAATTACTTTCTGTTGACCTCATCAGTGTTTGTTCCAATGTTTCCTGTGTTACTCCATTGACTTAACTTAGCTTTTTTCTCTTGTTTCTAGACATGTAATTTGTATTTAGCACACAAAGGCAATGGACAATAAGTGAATGGGTTATTATGCAATGATAGAGTGTCAGGAAGATCAGAGAGGAACCCTATGGAGAGAGAAGAACAGAGTAAAGAGCCTAAGGTGTCTGAACTGGGTAGTCTTAGAAATTTAAAAAATAGGGTGAGGTAGTCATTTTAATACTTTGCTACATTTGCTAAAAGCTGGAAGAACAAACAGTAATTCCATTTAATCCTGAAAGGCAAAGAATGTATTCTTTGAGGCAAAGAATGTATTCTTTGCCTGGCTGAGTAAGATCCTGATTCATAGTGCAAGAAGCAATAGTGGCTTTTTCTTCTTAGTGTGTTTGCACCAGCTCTGAAGCTACCTTGGTTCAGTCCTATTCTTCAGGGTTTTGCAGGCGTGGATCACTTCACAGGAATCAGCACTGTAAACTAGAGTCATGATTTATGCTGTTGGTAAAATGTAGAGTTTGTCTCTAATTACAGTTTAATATATAAATGCTAGCTTAATACTAAATGCACTTGTAATTTAGGGCTTTTGTTTTCTCCCCATTTCTTTTCAGATTGTGTGGTCATCTGGCTCATTACAGAGAAGTGGAGTTTCCCCAGAGTTACCATTTTGTACTAGGGTTGTTCTCTTTTCTTCTGAGGATTCAACCCTCTTATATCCATGATGAGGTGTGTATGATAGAACACAAACTTTTTAATAAAAAACTCAGTAAAAAACTAAAATACAACACAGTCCTAAGGAAGTAAAAATGGCCTAAAACTGGCAGTATTAAACTGGCAGTATGTAAATTAGTTGGTTGGATCCCAAACCATGGTATTACATCTAAACTTATACTGATTGTTTTATCTCATGGACATTTTTTGTTAAGATAGTAGTGCTGAGATCTACTACTGTACTTCAGTTTTAGTGTCATTTTATCTATAATTTAAGTCACTGATACTGGAAAAGGAAACTGCCAAGGAAACTGTTAATTTCTATTATTTCATTAATTTGCATCAGAGCCAACGGGAAGCTGTGAAATTACCTTTTTTGAGGGCATAATTGTACATATTTTGAGTGTTCTGGACATGACATTAGCATCTAATTACATTGTGACATTTTGTGGTTAAAATTCCTATTTTTTTACCTACCATTGTATGACAGTAAATATATTTCTAGAAAATGTTATTTTGTTTTTAAATACTGTGTTAACAAATAAAAGAAGCAGTTGGTTAATGTTGTCATTGCAATGAGTTTTTTCTTTGTTATTTCTAAACAGCATTCCAGTTGTTCTGAAACAACTCTGGCACTGTTTGCTACATTTCCTTGCACACTGTATATTTCCCAGTCTCTTGTTGTGCCTGAGCCTCTCACTTAGGTTAACACCTTTCAGGTCCATGTTCCACTTCAGGCTTCACAGATTTTGCAGGTAGTTTTGTACCTGGTATAAAATCTGATCCTATTTCTTGTGCAGTGGTAACTGCCAGGTCCTCCTGTCATTCTTTGTTTGCAAGGTTACTGTTAAAGCCTTGAATTTATTCTGACCACTTTATAATCCAGCATCTTCAGCAGCTTGTGCCCTGCCATTCCACCAGTATCTTGTGCTCAAGCTTATTAATGCACCGTGTTTTTATACCTGTCCCAGACAACATGTAAATGAAGTTGGGTGCTGCCACTACAGGAAAGACACCATAACAATATATGTACATATGTTGAACCTAGACGCTGTGTAGATACCCAGATGAATAATGCTGCTTTCAGCTGAATGAAATTAAATTCATCATTTCCGACCATCACTACAGAGTACAGAACTTACCAAATCTGTTTGATCAAAACCAACATCTGTTTCTAAGCATTATTGTAACTAAGAAAAATGGTGCCTGAAGACTTGACAAAGAGTAATGACTTCTCCCTGAGCAAAGGCTTCAGTGAGATGTAATCTGGGAGGGTAATCAGTTCAGCGAGTCAATTGTGAAGGATTTAAGCCATGAAGTTGTTTAAAAATTGGGAACAGGTGAATGATAGGAGAGGTGATGTGCCCTACCTGTCTGGAGCAAGTGCTAAAGTGGTATTTCACATACAAGTAGGGCAGACAGGACTATTAAAAGTGAGTTTTAACAGTTACATGGAAGTATTGACAAACCAGGAGGCTTCGCTGGCTCAGTTGAGGCAGGAGGTAATATGGTGTTCTGATTTGGGGTGACACAAAAGACACAATTTGGGTGAAAAATTTTACTTTTTCAGGCATTTTAATTAGTTGCTGTAGAACAGAGATTTAAAGCAATGGTTTTATAAAGTGACTTGACATGCAGATGAGAAGGCACAGTTTTAGCCATACAGCACTAAACTGTGCTCGATGTGGGAAGAGGAAAGAGACTGAATTATTACTTGGTTGTATGTGTTAAGAGATTTCGTAAGTGGGCACAGTGTAATATGTCTAAATCTATTGCCACGCTGTGCTAGATAGCTCAGACTTCTGGCGAGGCGTGTCTGAACTGATGTTTACATTAGTGGACTTGGAACATACCAGTTTAAATCTCCTCTTGTGTCTGGTGTTTGTGTTTTAAAATTAGCCATTATTGATTATGTTTGACCTCACTTGAGTGAATTACTAATATTTGTAAGTATTTGGTAAAATTATTATTTGTACTTTTCTAGATGAGTATTTGTGTCAGTTAAAAATTTACAGAAGTGTAATACACGTCACTCTTTACAACAGTGCTGGCTCAAATGACTGAAAGCGTCTCATTCTTTTTACTGTAATATCTATTAAAGTTTTGAATAACTATCTAAAAGACACCTCGGTATATGTAAAGGATTAATTTAATTCAGAAGTCTTTATTTGAAGGACTTACGCACTTAATTATAGGTAGAGCTTTCTTCTAAAACTACTGTAGTAGTAAAATCTGAGCTTCACAAATTAAAAATACTGCTCTCATTGTGACATTGTTACAAACGTAAGAAAGCTCTCTTAGATGTTAGACTAAATTAAGGTTGTACTTTAATAAACGGGCATAAAGCTTGCAGTTAATCATCGAGAGCTGTGTGCCTTCTGGACACCTAGGCTAAGAGTCAGATTTAAAATAAAGGGCGTGCCCCCAAATGCTTTTTGTTCTGTGCAGTTTAATCAATCAACACTTGTGTTGGAGTGATGATGTTTAAGAAGCTGACGGGCCCCAGGAGTGCCGTATCTTCGGTGAGGTGCAGCTGAGCTCTCCTGGGCCAGCCGCTCCCAGCGCATCAGTGCGGGCCGGAGGCGGAGCCGCGCCGCCGGACGGAGCGCTGCGGGCATGGCCCGAGGGCAGGGTGTCTGCGCAGCCCAGCGCTTCCAGTCGCCTCCTCTCGCCTTGGAAATTACTGCTCCTCTCTGTAACTAGTTGCTGAAAGCGGCCAGGTAAAGCTCAGCTACTTTTTTGTACTCAATCCCATGTAAATTTTGAGTAAAAGAGGCTCCCCTTGTTTAGTTTCTTACTCTAAAATTTGAATGACAGTTCTTAAGTATACAGATAAAGGCAAGTGGGGGTTTTAGAATAAACTTTTTAAACAGTATATACTGAGAAGACTTAATTAATTATTAACTTAGACAATAGCAAATCAGTTATGCCAAGACCTTTATGTGCCTTCTAAAGTGAATTTTCACTTTTCCCTACTTTATGTCTTAGAAAAAAAAGTGTGTTTAAATGGGCAAAAGTAACATTGCTTTATGAATTTTCCTCAATGCAACCTTTCTGTTGTTTTGGTGGAGAAATATGACAGATGTCTAATTTTCTTTTGAAAGGCACAGCCTTCAGCAGAATTGGTATTTTACCCTTACTAGTTTTTCACTACATCAGTGTGTCTGTGTTCTCAGTATGAATTTAGTTTCAGTCAAATACATTCTCCTTTTCCAAGTTTTTGCTGTTGTCCAGACATGAAGGGGAGGTGTTTGACTTAACAGAGTGAAGGCCCTGAACCTGATTTAACCAGAGAATCAGCAAAGCCCAATGCCTGTAAGCAATGCTAGTCTAATCTATTTGCTATTGTGTATTGCATGGGCTTCGCTGCAATTGCATCTTTTCTAACCCATTTTTGCACAACTGCTGAAACAATGGTGTAGAAGATTTAAGAAAGTTTCATGCCGTATTGCAGGCAAGGCAATTAGTATCTTGCTTTCTCATAACGTCTTGGAAATCTCAGAAGCCCCTTCCTCGAATGACTTTTCTCCTGTTTTGGACAAATAAGACTTCTGCTTGTTCTGAATAAAAAAATTCAGGTCATTGTAATAAGTTGTCAAGAGGATGGTCTTGCAGGGCTGGTAGCAAAGGAGCCAGGACCCACAGGCCTTTTGGGACAGGTAAAGTCTGGATATGTTAAATCCCCAAATAAGGTATCTGCCCCCTAGATCATCTGTCCTTTCCCCATGTCAGGTTAAGTAAGTTTTATTCTTCACAGCTGGAGAAAAGTCAGGGTAACTCTTTATAATGAATCTTCTGTTTTGATCCAAAATGGAATGGGCTTCCCAGTACCTATGGTTGTGCATATTTCCTGGCTGAGCATGTTCGTGTGTGGGTTGGTTACAGCAGTGTCTCTCACTGCGTTTGTCCTTGTGCTAAATGCAGGATTTTGCTTTCCAGCATCTCCTCAGTTACTGGTACTCTTGCTCCTCTGTGTGAAGCTCTTTGTTCCTGGCCAGGTTAGATGAGGGAGAGCATAAGGGAGATGCCAAAATGTGGAAACAGGCATATGTGAAAGATCTTTCACTGCTCCTTTTGCTCAGATGCTGCTGAAATGGTGAACAAGAGTAAGGATTACCAGAACAGGAGATGGAAGCTGGTGTCCTCAGGTGAGGTTACTGCTGCCCTTGTACAACTGCTAATGGCAGCATTTCCAGAGCCAGAACACGCCTCCCCCGCCCCCGGCATCTACATTCTGCCTCCAGCAGTACATCAGGTGGTTTTAGAAGAAATACAGGCACTTTCCTCTGGTAATCTCATATGGCTGCTCTCTATTGTGGAAGTGCTCTGTATCAGCTCATAGACACCACCTCGTTGTCCCAGCAGTGGCTTTGCTGGCCAGCTGCAGACCCTGCCATTGCCTTGTGACACTGCCACCAAGTGTGTTCAGTGCCTGTGTGTTCAGTGTGTTGCGATCCTGGGGTGCTTCTGTTGTGCTGTGTTGATAGAAAATTGTGGCAAACCATTGTTTCCTGACCTGAGACCCAGGGCATTCGTAACTCCTGGCTGGGCAGCTGCGTGGCTTCCGTGCTGTGGAGCAAGGTGGGCTGGGCAGGAACGGTGGGCAGCAAAGGACCTGCACACGCTGTTCTCTCATACACCAGTGTGGGCCCCTGTGGCAGGACCTATGGACACAGCTGTCAGTCCCAGAGGAAGCACAATATGGACCAAGGGTGATCAGTGCCCATTGAAACCAGATGCTGTGCTAAAAGTTTTATGGTCAATACAGTTTTAGGTTTCAAGCTGACTTATTATAATATATAGGCTGCTGCAAAATTGGTGAATTTATATTGTAGTAAATTCAGAGTGTCCTCAGTCTGGCTGATGGAACTGCATCTCTTGACCCTGAGTAGTTTGTATCCTTTTAACAATATTTACATTATCTTTAGGGATAAATACAGAATCAGAAGGGCAATCTTTAAGGAATGTTTGCAAGATTGCATATAGGGATATGACTGAAGTGGAAAGCAAACTGTTTCTTTGTTTGATATTTCACACATTGTGCTTTCATTTATTATTCTACCTTTCCCCCTAAGTTTCTTCCATCTCTTTCTTACAAGGCATTTCCAGCTTCCTTTTCCACTGTCACTCTTATTTTTCTTTCCACTGTGCCGCCTTTTGCCTCAGTTTCCACCGAGTTTGTGAAAACTCTGTTTGGGCTTTTCTCTTTTTTTCTCTTTAATCTTGTCGATGTCTTCAGGCTTATTCTGCAAGGGTCAGTGATCAGCTTTGGGCTTACTTTTCCAGGTCTATCCTTAGCCACCACAGGCCTGTTGGCAGAGAAGGAAAGCTTGCCTGGTGTGGTATGTAATGGAAAGCACAGGAGCTTCCCTGGTCTTTACATCCAGCTCTGCAGCCCTGCTGTTGTATTTTAGGGTTTCAGATTGAGCAAAAAGTATCTTGTTTTGACTCCCTGCTGTGTTTTGTGAAATCAAAAGTACTGCCACAAACCTGATGCAACTTGTTTGTTTATTACACAGGTGTGAATGACCAGAGCATGTAGATGATAATTATCAGGTATGAGATTTTAAAACCATATTTGTTAGGTAAGTCATAACAGTAGCTAATTCTTGTCCAGAATAAATCCCAGTTTCTCTACACAGCAATGTCAAAAGACAGACTGAGAAGAGGGGCAAGCATGAGGGGACAGTGCTCAGCCTGATGGGTACCAATGATGTATGAGTGTGGTGGGGTTCCTTGCGTGTTTTGATGGGATTCATTTAAAAGGAAACAAATGCATGAAGAGGGGAAGGAGAACACTGAAGGAAGGACTGAGGCAGAGGGAAAGGTTAAGGGAAGGGCATGAGAGGCGGAGGAGAGCAGTGAAGTCGAGGTGAAAGGGCTGAGAGGAGGAAGAAGTTGGAGGGAAGGCCAGCCAGCACAGGGCAAGGAAGTCCTGCCAGAGCACTGCCCCACCAGGCTGCCATGGCTTTATGCCCCAGCCAAAGCTCTGCTAAATCCCTTTGTGCTTCTTGCCCGATTTTACTTGTGGTGATGCAACCCAGTTAGTGACATCACATAAATACACCTACAAGTGGTGTTGCAGAGTCTAGATTGTGACCGGCAGATTAGTCAGCGGTGTCACAATCCCGTGTTTATATCATTGTCTCCTGAATGTGGAAGCGATTGCTATGGTGATAACCAAGTTTTCATCAGTGGATCAGGCTGTTAAGAAAAGGCATCCCTTTTGCAGAAACAAACAGCTTTGAGCTAGTTGAATAAAATAATAGTAAACTCAAGTCAAGTAGAAATATCAAGTGTGGCACATCACTAAGATTTTAGCACTTGGGGTGCAATATAAACACGTGACTGAACTCCAGCACGTCCTGCATCTGGGTCACCTATGGCTACAGGGCAGTATTATATTTTATTGTTAATGAAAAGTGTGCACCTGTGCCAAAAAGCAGCCATCATGTCTGCACATCCCAGAATTCTGTGAACGGAAGCAACGAGCATGAGGAGTGAATGACACCCAAGAAAGTCAGCAGTCCTTCCCAGTACTTGTGATTTTGAGCTGGTTTTGTAATTTGTATCGGAAACAAAGCAAGTTATACTTGTTTGGAAAAATGTAACTTTCCGACCTCTTAATCAGATGACAGTATTTTTTTCATATGTGAGATCAGATAAGAAATTTCTTCTATGTAATCTTGAATTAGAGTTTAAAGATGGGTTCAAAATATAGAATACTTTTTATTGCATGTCATAAAGAACAATTGACATCAGTTCATTTCACTTTGTAGAGCAAGATCCTACTTCAGTACTGGTATTTATCTTTTGCCATCCTAATGGCAATGTTTGGAGATCCAAACAAAGCATTTTGTTTTTAGAACACTAATTGTAATCCAGCCAGAGGATATTAAGCAACTTCCAGAATTAGACCCCGAGTTAAAGTTTGTCTTCAGTTTCATATTTCCTTCGGTTTACTGGTTAAATTGTTCTTCTATAATTTTGCATTGGAGTATATCCTGTACAAATAGGGAAGAGATTTTGACCTAGAAGGAGAGACCTCTTATTAGTGAGCATACTTTTAAATTACAGTAGCTATCTGAAGCATCTTGACATATGATAGATAGCACTGTTGCTATATGGGTTTGATTCAACTTGTTACTTAGACAAGCAACCTCCCACCCCTATTTCTCAAGGAGAAACTCAAGATCTTTCTGATTTAACTTCATGTGTGCCAGTTTGAATAAATCTGATGTTTGTGATGCTTCTGCTGGTGTTACACTGGAGCATTTTGGTGCAGTTTCAGCACTAACCACATTGTAAATGTCCCCTGCTCCCCAAACCCGGGTCTATCTGAAAGGCAACGCATAACAAATGGATCTGCTGCCCTTTAGCAGCTGGTGCAGTGCTTGTGCAAATTCACAGAATCAATTAGTTTGGAAAAGTATCTGAGATCATCGAGTCCAACCTATGACTAAACACCACCTTGTCAGCCAGACCAGAGCACTGAGTGCCATAACCTGTCTTCTCTTAGAAACCGCCAGGACAAGGAGGCCACCACCTCCCGGGGCACCCCGCTTCAATGCCTAATCGCGCTTTCTGCGAAGAAATTCCTCCTCATGTCCGACGTAAACCTTCCGTGGCGCAGCTTCAGACTGTAGTAAAGACAATTCATGTGATTGTGGCGAGTTTAGATTTTCCTAAAAGGGGGTGTAGTTCATGAAAAAGAAATAAAGTTACACGGGCGGGGAGAGGGAGAGAAGATAATCCCATTTTTAGGGCGACAAGGACAGCACGCTGCTCCCGGCCGGTCCCCTCGCTCACCCGCGGCTCTGGCTCTGTCCCGCCGCCCCGGCCCGCGGAGCCCTCACAGCGCCGGCCCCGCCCCCGAGCCCGCCCGACCAATGGGGGTGCGGCGGCCCCGCCCCTCGGACCGCGGCAGCCAATGGGAGGCGCGGCGCGGCGCGCGTCCACCTGCGGTTGCGGGAGCACCTGAGCGGGCGAGAGGAGCCGACAAAACCCGTCGGAGCGGCGGGTGCGCGGCGCTGCTCCTCC
>VWZP01008023.1:711543-962576 GCA_013396995.1 Dicaeum eximium
CGCCCGCTGCCTCCGCCAGACATGACACAGGACTACGACAAGTGAGTGAGCCGGGCGGGGAAGAAGTACCGCGTCCGGTCCGACCGGTGCTGCCGCCCCGCCGGGGGGCTACGGCGAGAGGGGCTCGCCGCCCGGGGGCCGGGCCGGAGAAGNGGCGGCCGCGCCGTCGGGAGGAGCTGCCGGGCCGAGGGAGCCGGGCTGAGCCCCCGCGCCGCTGCCCGGCGGCCGCAGCGGCCCCATGGATTTCTACGAGGCGCATCCCTCCGGCAAGGTGGAGTTCGGCAGGTAAGGGCGGCTGCCGGCGAGCGCGGCTGCGGCCACCCCGGAGTAGCCGAAACTGGGTCCTGAAAGGGTTAAACTGAGCTCGAGGTGTGTGCGTTCTGTGACTTCGTGGCGTTCAATACGAGACGTCGCCTTCAAGCGGCTCCCAGGCTGTGTTTAGGGACTCGGGTCTGTTGCTGCACTTGTCACCGTGTCCATCTGCTGACAGTGGCCGTGGACACCTGAGTGCCAGAAAATGGCATAGCTCTGAAGTGATTTGATTTCAAGAACCGATTTTAAATTTTCTGTACTTTGAATGATCGGTGACTCAAGTGCACTCCTTTCCTAGGGAATGTGTGGGATTTTAAACCCAACTTTTTGTCTCAACGTGCTACTTTCTAGGAAGAGGACTCCAATGCAGCAGCTCACTAACTCATGCCTCTGACTAGGATTTTTCATAGGTATTTTTATTTCCAGTGACTCTTAGTAGATGAGGCTGTAGCAGTTGGGTACACGCAGTTTGCTTTTCTGACACGCAGATGCCAGTGACAGAAATCCTCGGTACTGCCTCAGCATTCGAGGTGTGCTCTGTGCAGGAGCGGGCACAGCGTGGCTGGGCAGCTCCAAACATCACAGGGTGAGGGTCCTGGATCAGTGAACGAAGGAGGAATCGTTTCTGTGGTCTGAACACAGAACATCGCAGGCTGGGGAAACCTCACAGGCAGAGAGTCCCTGCTTTTTGTTGTATTTCTCTGTTTCCACTGTGGTCATGTGAAAAGTAAAATTGGGAAATTATTAGAACTGCTGTACGAAGCTTAATTTTCTGCTGGACTTCTACTACTGTGAGCAGATCAGCATGCTGGTTATCTTCTAAAACATAGGAAAAAAAGATGTGTTTGCCTTCTCTTATTAAAATGTTCTCATTTTCCTGAAAGAAGCTGTGGTTCTCCTAAAGGAGGGATTTCCTGCCAAACACTGTGCTTTTCATGATAATTCTGCAGATAACTTTTTCTGTGCTTCTTTATGTGGGTGGGTTACCTTTAGGGCAATGTGCATTGAATTTCGGTGTTTCAGTGACAAAGAAATCACACAAAAATACGTAGGTCTTACATTCACTAGGCTTCCGGTTAAAGTATTTTTGTTTCTTGTTTGTTCTCAGTATTTTTGGTTCTCTGATGATTTTCTCTTCTCATGTGAGTATTGTGTTGCTGGAGGGAATCAGTGTAGTGGTCTTGTGAGTTCAGCAAGGCTGACTTAGCCCTTCAGCTTGGCGGGGATGGATCAAGGGAACTGCACCCAGGTTACTTCAGTTGCCTTTTTCTCTGTGAGTGAGTTTAACTGGAGGATCATCCCATTTGCTATGGCTATTTGAGGATTCTTTTATCATATTGTATAAGAACAGGAGCTTGTACCATGTCCTTAAAGAAAATTCTGCTTTGTCTTCTGTGGGCTGTCTCACTTCGATGGAAAGTAGCTGTCCTTTCCTTTTGGGTGTTTGTGTCCATGTGTGCACAAATACCTATGAAGACCTCGAGAAAGGGCTTGGTGCAAGAACTTGTCTCTTTTGTCATTTCTGTTTGCTCTTCTTCTAACTACATAATACTGATTTATAGCCACAAAGTGCTCTTCCAAGTCCTGGAAACTCCCACCTGCTTTCAGTGCCTTCAGCTGAGCCAAGCTGTCTGAAGGCAGCTCAGCAGGGTGACTTGTGTAACTGATAAAGCATCGAATGCGTAATTTGCTTTGCAATCTTTTTGGTAGAAGGTGGTGATAAATGCAGGATACTGCTAAGCTGATTATGGTGATTAGAGTATTTCACAACTTTCTATTTCACAACTTTTTGTATTTGTAGTATATTTCAGTCTCTGAATTTATCTTGGTAAATAGATGAAAAGAAGTATCCCTACTAGGAAAAGGATGTGAAGGTGGTGGGGCCTTTCTGTGGTGTTAGTTGTTTTTAAAGAATTACTTTTCTATTTTAACTATGGCCAATTCACTAAAAATGTCCAGTTTGGGATTCTTAAGGAAAACAAAAAAAACCCTCCCCTTCTCCCCCAACCCATCTGCAGTAAACTAATGTTAAACTTGTACTGGAAAGAAAACTGAACTGGTTTAAAAGTCAGAATTAAACATTAGCTTGAGCTGACTTAAAAGATGAAGCATATGTTTTACCAATAGAACCAAAAAAATACTAAGTTGTCTAGGCTGGCAGGACAACATTTTTTACACATCTTGATTTTTTCTGTGGACAGAATGTCCAAGTGATTTTGGAGTTTGTTGGCTCCCAGCAATCTCCAAATGTTCAGAGTAAATATAAATTTCATTATATATATACCATAACACAAAGGGAATAACTCAGATTTTTCCTTTTTCTCCACTCATCTGAGTGTGTTTCAAGCTAGTGTGCTGGATTATTTCAACAGTAACCAGGCAGTAAGTTGTTTTTGTTTTTCTTTCATTGTCAGAAAACAACACTGCCAAATTGGTTTGAACTCCCCTTTACCAATTTCCCTATGTCATCTGTAACTTATCAGTAGCTTCTAGGTGGCAATTTTGGATATATTCTGAGAGTGAAGACACTTGAAAGCACTGGATAAAAGAGATGTTTTGTTAATGCACATTTTCTAGTTCCACATGGGAGCTGGATCAGGTTTTAGCCTGGCAGTTTTACATAGGATGTGCTGGAGGCTTTGTAGGTGGCTGGCTAGAAAGTGTGTAACTCTTTCTGGGTTGGATTCAGAGCATGAGTAGGTCAATTGTGCTCTTACATGGCTTTGTCTTTTTGTAGAGGCTGGTGTAATCCATCAGAGTTTGGTCAAATTAATCCTGATTTACTCTGAGCATGAGTGAGATCAGAATTAAGTTTCTGGGCTTTTTGTGTTGACTAATCCTAGTACACTGAATCAGAATATGAACCCCATGAAACTGGGGCAGCTAATTTTGAAGAATTTTTGGAATGTTTCTCATATGTTCTAACAGGTGACTTTTTTCTTATTTCTTCTTTTTTTATGATTCAAGTAAAAGACCTGTGTTGGTTCTTCAGAATGACTCTCTCTACTCTCAGAGACGTCCTTACACCAATGAAGATGAGGCCTGGAAAACTTTTCTTGAAAATCCCCTCACAGCAGCTACCAAAGCTATGATGAGCATCAATGGGGATGAAGACAGTGCAGCTGCCCTCGGACTGCTCTATGATTACTACAAGGTAGATTGGCCTGGGTTTGCTCTGGCAGCCAGCAGAGCTCATGTTCCACCTGTGGAAAAGGTGTCATTTGCTAAAGGATTTTACAGAAGCTGTGAACAGATCACAAGGACTTTAAGCACTATGGGTTTTAAATTAAAAAAAAAACCTATGTCTCTCGTTCTGAAAAGTTGTTTTATTTTTAGCTCTGTAAAATAAGATCCCTGAGGTCTTGATGTAAAAGTTAAGTAGCACTTTGCTACTTTTCAACTTGAGCAGCACATTTTCTGTTGACCCCAGATTCTGCAAGAGGCAATGTGTTATGGAAATAGTCATAAAGAATGTCACTTTAGGACCATATCCTAAATGGTCCTAAATATACATGGAGAAAGAAACTCCTTTTGCACACATGATCCCTACTCTGGTGGACCTCTGGCTTTTGCTGGGGCTTTGTTGTGTTATTTTAGGCTCAGTGGATACTAAGATACAATTACAGGTTTTTGGTGGTATGTGGGGCTGAAGTGTCCACCTGAAAGAGTTGGTGTCTGCATCCCTCCAACCTTCAGTGAGCTTCAGCTGGTGAAATCTATTAATCCTTTGATAGCAGTGATTGTCTTCCCCAGTGTTTGTGGTCTTCTCAGAGCCTTGTGCCTTCCTGGATGCTCACAGCTGAACTGAGCAGTCAGAGAACATTCTGGTTGCATGGGGTGCATTTTGCTGAGCTTTGTTTCCTGAAGACCAGAAGTATAAGCTAGGGTAGTTATCTCTAGCTGGGTCAGTGGAGACCAGCAGGCATTTCCAGGCAGGGAGGGGTCCTGCTTGTGTTGAGATCCTGTGTTATGGTAGCCTGGCTCACCAGGTGGAGGTGCCTGTTTTTTCTTTGCTGAGCATGCAGGAAGGCTGGGAGGCTGACTTGGCTCTCCTGCCTGGCACTTTGGCTTGTTTCTTTAACAGTAGTGGGTGCAGTTGTCAGCCTCAGTATGTTCTTCAAGCACTAGGAAAGATTGCCTGGTGCAGACAAAACCCTTGCCTGCCTTTTTAAGAGTTTAATATGTCTTACATATCGAAATATTCTTGTAATGCTTAATATGGAGATTAACACTCCACATACACACATGACAAAATGCCACAGACTCACTGATGTGGATGTTATTCAGCTAGTTTTGTGAGAAAACTGCCTTTCTGCTTTGTATTTGTGCTTGCTATGCTTTTGGAAAAAAAAACCAAACAAACAACAACATGCTTTCACCAGAACAATTTTAATCCACACGATCAATTTGAATTTCTAAACCTGTAGATTTCAAAAAGAATGTTGATGTTGATCCTTCATGCTTGGCAAAGCAGAAGGGATTTGCTGTACATTAATGCCTAATTCAGGGTTTCCTCTTAAGTTTGGGTATCAGTGGGTGTACAGAAAAAATTGGTGGAAGAACAGGTGTGCTGCACACTTGGGTAAAGCAGAAGGGCTGGAGGTTGAAAGATATATTGAGGGCTGTTATGGAATAATGTTATAGAGGGATGATGTCGAGGCATTTCTGATACGCCCCCTCTGCCTATTAAAGGCAGCTGATGAGATCACCTTCCTATAAAAAAACCAAAACAGTAAAATCAAAAAACTTTTGTTTCCTTCCATTTAACTACTGGGCTTGCTCAGCTGTGGTTAATAAGGCCTTATAGGAAACAAATTTTTGATAAAAATTCTTTTGGGAGTGTTGGCCAAATGCAGCTTAGAAAACCCTTCTTTTTTGGTGACTTTTTAGTTAGTGTTGGCCTCCCAGCAGTCTCCAGCTAGAAGTTCTCCAAATTTTGCTGGTTACTGTGGGAAATCTAACAGTTTTGGTGTTTCTGGGGATTCCAGGTTATGTGTAAGAACAAGGACATAGTTTTCAGTCAGGGCTGTGTAGAGACGAGCGCTGTTTGTGCCCTCAGCCTTTGTGTTTGTGCTGAAGTGATTCCCCACCCTGGAGCCAGGCTGGCAAAGGGAGGCAGGATCTGAGCAGGCTTGGGTGAGGAGAGTTGGGGGAGTTCACTCCTTTGTACATGCACCAGAAGATGTTTGCTTTGCTCCTTCAGGAGCTGTGGTGAGGGTGACAAAAGTCCTGGGCCTTACGTGTGGGTTGGCGGCAGAGCTTGTGTGGGCTTGCTGTGTGGCTGAGGGGACCTGAGCACCACGGGCTTGTGGCAGCACCTGCAAGAGCTGGGGTGCTGATTATGTGCTCCATGCAAGGAACTGAGCCACCACAGCTCCAAGAGTTCACCTTGTCCTGTGTGCCTTGGCCTTGCAGTGCAGCCAGGAAAATGGCACAAGTGTGGGCAAGGTGACTTGTTTGATTGATGTTGTGTTTTCAGGGCAAATCCTGTCTGTGGCGTAAAATACAAGAAGCAATACTGAGCTGTCTGAAATCCAGAGTGCAAAATGGTTACATTTTGTTTATAAAAGGTTTAATATAGTTTGGTCCAGTGTGTGGCCATGCACAAACATGAGCTGAAGTAGCGCAATATGCTTATTGGACATGGTGCTCCCCAAATTCCCTGATCACTGAGGAGAAAGGGGAGGCTCAAGTGGTCTTAGAGGGAATGGCCTAGAGAGCACATGTCCTTGGGGAAGTAGCTGTGGAACAGCTTCCTTTCACAAGCTTTGAGCTCATGCAGCAAGCTGAACTCTGCCAGCCTGCAGAGGAAAGAACCTGCACTGCCAGCAAACCTTGGGAAATCTCCTCTTGGTCCTGCTCACTCCAGTACTGGTGCTCCAGGATGGATAGATGGTTTTCTGCACTGGTGTTCTCACCATGGGTGCTGGCAAGAGCTCAGGTGACTGAGTTGGCTGCACGGGGATCCGTGGGGCATCTCCTGGGTTGGCCTGGCATCCCAAAGCTGTGTGAATATGGGTTAAGCTGTAATGCAAATAATGACTGGCATCCAAAGCAAGGCTTCCTTAATTTGACCAAATTTTAAGGAGCTAATTTTTTGTATGGGAGGAAGAATTGAATTATAGTATGTCTTAAATTTCTCAGGTTCCAAGGGAGAGGAGGTCTTCAACAGCTAAACCTGAGGTAGAACATCCTGAACAAGACCATAGCAAAAGGTATTATTTTTTATTATTGCTTCTCTATTTCCTCCCTTCCCTCCTAGACCATCAAAGCTGCTGAAAGAAAGTAACTAGCTGCACTGTGGTGATGTGCTGGAAGACAGAAATTGTTAGCATTTACTCTGTTCCTCAGATTCCTGCGTTGCCCCAGGAACAGGATGGGGGTTGAACCATGGTGTGGAGAGTTGAGGCTCAAACTGCTGCTCAGTGCTATCTACCTGCTTTTAGTGTGCTGATGTCATATAGTCAGCCTAGCAAAAGCTGCTCTCTAACATTAGGCACCCCCTAGGCTGTGGTCACTGGTGACACCTTTAATTTTTCATGCAGTTACCTCAGTTGCTCTCTGCTGATTTTTGTTCTCAAGTACCAGCAGCATTGCTGTGTCATGCATGGGCCAGTTGGGAAGGACTTCAAAGTGCTTGTGATTTAGTTTTGTATTGTTTGGGGACTTCCTTTGTATCCTCTGGAACTTCTATCTTGCTTTCCCTACCTGCCTTCCCTCTCTTGTGCCTCCGAAGCAGATGATACTGATTAGGGGAATATAACAAATGGGAGGTTCACTCAAGCCAGGCTTCCACTCCTACCATTCTCTTCCTTTGGACAGACTAGAATGCTTTAAGGACTTGAGGTGAGGTTTTGTGGTCTGGCTGAGCTGATTGAGTGACTTGTTGTCGAGAAGAGCAGGCTGGTTCCCAGCCATGTGTTCCCACTGCTCCTCTTGAACCAGATTGGGTCTCACACTGATCCATCACCATACAGGAGAAGAAAAGGTGGCTAGTTTTCTGCCAGCCAGGCAAGCTGAACTGGCTCACCAAGGAGGCAGGGGAATGTCTGAATTGGTGTAAAGGAGAGGGCAGGACCACTTTGTGGGGAGGGAGAAAGGGAGGGCAGGCTGAGTTAGTGGTTACTAGCTATGAGGTCAGCTCAGCCACAGGTTGTGTTGTCCTGGCAGAAATGAGTGTGGTGGGGTGGAGAGCAGCAAGCTATGCAAACCACTCCCAAGAGTCTTGGTGTGGATTTTCTTGGGGGGTTGTGTGTGAAAGGAGGGGTGTAATTTCCTGTTAGTGCTTCCCGGGTGGTGCACAGTCCTGGAGCAGAGGAGCAGCAACCTTGCTGTCGGTCCTTCTCCCTCTGCCAAAGAGCAGCTTCATGGAGCCTGCGTGTGCCAGTGTGTGGGGGAAGTGCTTAGCTTTGGACTGCTCTTTTCCAAGCACTGAGGTTCTGGCTGTGAACCCTCACCCTTTGCTCCAGGGTAATTAATCTCCAAGGTGGGATGATTAACAGTGGGAGAGGAGTTATGGGTTTTTTTTAATGAGCTTCTCAGCTTTTCAGGTTAGCTGTTCTGCACAAGCAAGAGAGTATGTGTCAGCTGTCCTTGTCCAAAAGGCTGAAAAGCTTTTCTAGTTCTTGTTTAATAGGAAAATAAGCTGTATAATTTATGCCTGATTTCTTTTTGCCCTTTAAAGGAACAGCATCCCAAACGTGACAGAGCAGTCGCTCATTTCTGCTGGAGAAAACAGAGTCCAGGTTCTGAAAAATGTGCCTTTCAATATTGTACTTCCCCATACCCCCCAGATGGGCATGGACAAGCGGGGCCACCTCACAACCCCTGACACAACGGTCACCGTTTCCATTGCCACCATGCCCACCCATTCCATCAAGACGGAGACGCAGCCCCATGGCTTTGCCGTGGGCATCCCGCCCAGCGTGTACCACCCCGAGCCGCCCGAGCGCGTGGTGGTCTTTGACAGGAACCTCAATCCCGACCAGTTCACTTCCAATGCCCAGCCGCAGAACTCCCAGAGGCGAACGCCAGACTCCACCTTCTCGGAGACTTTCAAGGAGGGCGTGCAAGAGGTACCAGGAGAGGCAGTTGCTCTCTGTGTGTGTGTGTGTCTTGATCTGGATGGAGGGATCCAGTTCTGTCTTTAGCTGTTCTGGTTACATGAGACAGAAATCTGTCCAGTGGCTTAGAAATAGAAGACTTTCTCAGAAAGGCGCATAATTAAAACTTAGTAAATAAAACCTTCACAACATGAAGTCATTATCAAAAGCAAATGACTAATCTTACTAGTGACAGAGGCTTTGGCTTGCAGAGTGTGGAAATAGTTGTCTTGATCCATAGAGCCAGGTTTTGCAAGAGTTCAGCACTCTGAGGTGCCTTTGCAGGTACCAAACTGAAGTGACTGTATGTAAGCTCCTTACTGCCAGTTTCTAGGTGTGGTGTGTGTCCATAGAAAACAGTTGGATTATGTAGGGCCCTTGAGTGAGAAATTCTGTGGGTTTTGTTTTATGATACTGACTGAAAATAGCAGCGTAACCATGTTTTGATTTTTAAGCCAAACCTCAAGGAGCTGTGTAGGTATGCCCTTTGAGATATTTGGAAAACATTAAGATTTTGCCTTAAGCTGACTGGGTGTTGTGTTTAGTTGACACCCAAAAGTTTTGGATTAAAACACTATTCAAGTGTCCTGTTTGTTCAAACCAAAAATCCGTTGTTATCTGGTGAACAATTTGCCTGACAGAATTTCTGTGGTAAGGAGTATCTATTTAATATTGACTTTTCTTGTTGCCGCAGTGTTAAGTGTTGTTTTGTCTACTCCAGGTTTTCTTTCCTACTGAACTGAATCTCCGAATGGCCAACATGAATTCAGAAGATTATGTTTTTGACAGCATTTCTGGGTAATGACTTAGACCCCCATCTGCCCATATCCTGCTATTCTCTTAGTTGTCCATGAGCAAGCACTACAACTCATGCCAATTTGAGCTGAGTCACAGTTGGATTTTGGGAGGGCATGTAGATCTCAAATCCACGATTATGTCTGCTTAATTGAATTTCACAGTTGAAGATGGTAGCTGTAAAGATACAATTGTATCTTTAAAGAAAACAAATGCTTTAAGGAAAACTACCTGGAGGATTGGAAATACCACCCATCTTCAGTTATGGTCCTTCCACCAAATCTGTGTCCCATGGGAAGGGGCAGTGCTGTCTGGGAGTGGTCTGGGAGTTTGCTTCCAGCTGTGTCCCCCTCCCTGGTGTGCTTGTCTTGCTCTCAGTCTGCTGGAAATCTACAGCAAAAATAGGAGAAATAAAACTCATCTGAACTCCAGAGGAGGGGAGCAAATTATTGTTTCATAGTTGCAGTTGACCAAGAGGGTGATGGCCACTGAGTAGTTTATTAGCTTGGGATTTAAATTGCTAATTGATACTTTTCTGTTCCCTGAGAGCAGCTTGCTGCTCTCAGCCTGAATAGGGACCTTCCAGTCTTGCCAGCTGATATGTCTTAGGATTTAGCTTGCCAAGAACTTCTCTTAAATGTTCATTCATGAAAGAAATGGTTGAAAAAGGGGCTCATCCTGTTTTCCAACTTCTTTGCCTGTTGATGGCTTAATGAGTCAACTAAAGACTTTGGAATTTCTCCAAATTAAATGTGGAACGTTTAATCAGCTTTCCAGGAAAATGCCTTAGCAATCACTACCTTCTTCACTCTACAGGAATAACTTTGAATACACTCTGGAAGCCTCCAAGTCGCTCCGACAGAAGCCTGGGGACAGCACAATGACTTACCTGAATAAAGGTCAATTTTACCCAATCACACTGAAAGAAGTCAGCAGCACTGAAGGAATCCATCACCCCATCAGTAAAGTGCGAGTGAGTGACAGCCCTTGTGTTTTCTTGGGAAGGAGGGTGTGTACAATGGTAACCTTAAACTCTCCCCAAGTGCAGTAATCTAGACCAGAGCATCAGCACAAAGGCCAGCTTACCTGTGCTCTTACATCAGTGCTCCTTCCTTTGCTGTCCACCTACTGCCAGACCAACCCATCCTGGCTCACACTGCTAAGAAGTGGTGTCAGCACTTGTGTAAAGGTGATGCAACACCTGGAATGAGATCCTTGAATTCTGGTTAGGAGAGCAGTTCTGCTCATCTCTGTTTATGACCCAGAAAGTGCTGTTGTCTGCCTTCCTGTTTGGCAGCAATGTGCCAGGTATACTGTAGTGCCTCAAGTGGAAAAGCCTAAAGCTGCAAACCAAATATACTCTCTGGCCTTTTCTCTATTTCTCTTTCATGTTGGTTTTTTTTTTTTTAATCTTTCCCTCTCTCCTTTCAGAGTGTGATTATGGTTGTGTTTGCTGAAGACAAAACAAGGGAAGATCAGCTCAGGCACTGGAAATACTGGCACTCAAGACAGCACACAGCCAAACAAAGATGCATTGACATAGGTAAGGAACACTCTCGTTGCCGATGTCAGATTTCAGACCTAATTCCTTGGCAAGGTTCAGTTTTCTGCTAAAGCTTTGTTATTTTAAGGAACTTGTGGATCACTCTCTCTGCTATCCATAGCTTTGCTGAAGGCCCAGAGACAGTTTGTGATTGGAGCTAATGCTGTAGATTTTAGGACTCATTAAAGAGGCTAATTTTTTGAAGGATTTTGATGGATGGGGTTTAGGGTTTTGTACTGGGAGATCCAACAGTCCCCTCCAGACAACAGGTTTTTTTAGAATATCGTGGTGCTTGTAGCTAAATCACAGCTTGTAGTCCCAGTGGCTGTTCTAAATATTGTGTCTCTTCAAAGGACAACATCCTTGTAGAAGTACCTCAAGACTAATGATCCTCCTTCCTACAGCTTTGCTCACAACTTGTCTTTGGTACATGTAAAAAAAGAAAACACTGCAAATTTCCACTTGCCTCCAGACAAGGCTGGGGCTGGCTGGGTTCCAGCCTTCTCTGGCTGAAGGCTGGGCTGTACTCCTCGTCCCTTCCTTCTGTGAATCAAAGCAGGGATTAATCACTTGGCGCTTAAAGCAGACGCGCATGCAAATCTTTGTTTGTTATTGAAGGAGTTTTATTGAGAGCTTATGTCCTTGCCATACAGGGTAGATAGAGTTTCCTGCACATAGCAGATTATGGCACAGAAGACATCATATTTAGGATCTGCCTTTCTCACTGGAGTTTCTGGTTTAGAATTTTTGCAAGTCCCATTTTGCTCCTTCCTCTTGTTTGTTGAGGATTTTTTTGTGTGTGAGAACCATTTCTAGCCTCTTTAAAGATTCATTCCTAAGGTACAGTTGAGCTTTTTTTGCCCTCAAGGGGCTGCTGAAGAGTTACAGTTTCTGGCTGCTTCATGTGATTAAGGACTCGGGTAATACCTCCTCTTCATCTCTGTCATGAACCCTTCTTTCTAACAGCTGACTACAAGGAGAGCTTCAACACCATCAGCAACATTGAGGAGATCGCGTACAATGCCATATCCTTCACCTGGGACATCAATGAGGAAGCAAAGGTATGTGACCAGGATGATGTATCCTGTCCCTTTAGCAGATTCAGGGGCTGGGGGAAGGGAAGGGAAGGGTGTATGGCCTAACTGGTGATTAGCATGTAACAAGTTTGTTTACGCTCCTCCATTAGGCAAAACCTTCTGGCTATTTCTTAAGAGGGTTTGCATGTGCAACTGGGAGAGCTTTGCAACTGCTTTAGGGTTCTTGGCAGAAGTGTCTGCCTGAGAGACAAGTACTGACAGAAGGAAGCACTGAGCGTTTCCCGAGCAGATGAAGTGGTGCGGGAGGTGTGATGGAGCGGAGCTGGGCTTGGCACCGAGCGCAGGATCCCCGCGGGAGGCGGGGGGCAGCTGCCGGGGAGCTGAGCCTCTAGCCACGGGCTTGCCTTCCACCAGAGAGGGAGCAGTGAGCTCCCAAAGCATGCATTGCTTAAACCGCAGATCCCAACACCCAGTGACCTATTTCAAACTAGAACAACCTCCTGGTGAACTCTGGTTTGGTCTTTCCTCAGAACTGTGGGTGCTTTTGTAGGTGTGGAAGTACAGGAAGCTTCCCTAGCTAGTAGCTAACTGCAGCTGTTTGAGCCACTCTGGCTTCTGGAAAAGGCTTGTGCATCTTCTAGGTTCAAGGAAAGCAGGTCAAAGTGTGGAGCCAACTCAGTTCTAAAGGCTTTTCTGACTGGTTAGTTGCTGGAGTCAAAGTGAAGGAGTTTTCTTTCAAGAATTTCGTTACTGCCTTTTTTCTTTAAAAATAGGGAATGGTTTATGTCCATTTTTGGCAACTGGCTCTTTCCTTGGCAATACTAGTGACTGGTACCAGCAAGCAGTACCAGTAGTCACCAGCATCATGGGGAAAAACACTGATGGCTCAGAATGCCATGTCTAGGGAGAGCCTGGCCTGGGCAATGTGGGAGCTCTCAGCAAAGAACACACCTCATTCTCTGGAGCTGTGTGTGCTCCTGCTCTGCAGGAGGAGCAAGGGCTGGTGTCACTGCACAGAGCTTGCTGTCACCACAAACTGTGCTCTGTCCTGCACAAAGTCTGTGGAGAAAATGTTGTATGGGGACTGCTGTTAGGTTTCAGCTCTGTGGGAGAAGTTTGGAATGCTTAGCAGACAGCAATGAGGAGCTGTGTGTGTGCTGCTGCTGAAAGTGCTGCTTTGCAGCATGTGGGACGTGACTTCTGAGGCTGGTGTTGGGTGCCAGGATTCCCTTTTCACCAGATTTGGCTTCAGTCAGGTTGAGAGGGCTGGCAGGGAGGGCCTTATCTGCTGGAGGATGCTAAAAGGCTGACATGATTTCTAAAACATGAAGCACTTCACTTTGTGAACAAACAGAAGAGCTGTCAAAAGGAGTCAGTAACTATTATCCTGCTGCCATAGCCAGTCAAACATTTAACAAAGCCAGGTAGTCTGAGTCTATGAGGTATGCAAAGGCTTAGGGTTTGCACACAGGGGTGGATCATGCCGACAGAACAATGCAAGTCCTCAAGGAGCTGGAAGCACTTTCTGCAGCTGCCTTTCTGCTGGCTGAGCCACTCTGCAGCAGTAGGGATGGGCCACTAACCCAGGAGCAGGACTCACAGCTGGTGCTGAGAGCTTTGTGGCTGCCCCAAGGAAAGCCATCCCTTCCTACCAGGTGGCTATTGCCAAGTTACTCTACAGACCCCTGAGTGAATAGTTTCAGTCTATAATGAAATTGCCAATAGCATCCTGAAAAGACCTAAGGATCCCCATGGTGATATTTCACCTCAGGGCTGACCTTCAGGGGATGAAGTGGTGTGGAGAGATGTAGGACAGACTGTTTTTTTAGCTACAGAGGGAAATTGGCCTCCAGATTCACAATCTTAGTGTGTGTCATCCATATACTGTGAGTCAGTTCAGCACCTTTCAGAGGGTACTGATGATACCCAATGTGCAAGCCTTGACTCTTGGGATCAGAATCGTGTTAGGACAAAAATACTCTCAACTTCGGTATCTAAAGAACCGGTGTTTTTAGCAAGTGTCTGTTTAACTTCAGTTTTTCCCTGAGTGGATGTGTTTTGTCAATGACTGAATTTCTCACCAGAAGAGCTGCAATTCTTTCTCTGCTTCTGTGATCTTATCAGGAGATGTCTGAGCCAATTTCAACAATTTTTGTTGCATGGTTCATTTACCTTGTATGCTCTTGCTCTCTCTTTTCCTTTCCCTCCCTGCCCCCCAACCCCTGACAGCAGCCTTAAAGTATATGAAGAAAGCAAGGAATAGATAGAGCTGAGTTTCTGATGTTACAGAAATTCCTTCACAGCAATAAAAACAGTGTTTATATTTAATGACAGCAGAACTGCTGCATAGACAGTATGTTTAACCAGCCAGCAAGCCTTGATCATTGGAAATTTGCTTCCTGAGCCCTGGAGTTACCTGGACCAGAGCCAGGTGATTCTTCCAGACTTGCTGCTTCTCCTGTTTCCCTCTTGCTTTTGCTTCTGCTTTGCTGTGGAAATGATTTGATCTGTGCAGCTGTGTCAGATGGGAGGTGGTGAGGCTCTGTCTGGGCTTTCTGTTGTAGTTACTCATTTGGACACGCAGGGTGTGTGTCAGATTTAAGGCAGAAATAGCACATTATCACAAGGAGCTGCCCTTAGCAGCTCTGGAACCATGTACTTAGCTTTTTGTGGGGATGTACAGGAATATTGCACCTCTGCCACTGTGTCTGTTCAGGAGGGTGTCACCTGCCTGAGAGTGCTTTGCCAGTGCCCTTGGGGCACTAAGGAGTTTAGGAAACTGCACGTTTCTGGTGAAGAAACACTCTTTTCATACAATAGAAGTAATGTGCTCCTTTTGTAGCAAGGAAAATTGCATGGGTTTTGCAGCTGTGGATTTGTGGGATGGAAAAAGGATGTTTGAGATGCCCTCAGTAACAAATATTTCCCGTTTCCCAGTTGCGTTGTGCGGGGAGAGCCGAGAGCAAGGCCAGGGCTCTGGTCACTGGACACATCGGACACGCCTGGCTCTCTACGGCTGGAATTGTCCCACAGCTGCTGCATTGGTGTGCTGTTCCTGAGCCCTTGGGTGTAGAAACCAGGGGTATTTAATGCATGACAGACACTTCCCACTCTGGGACCAGACCGCATCCACGGATTTCAGAGCAAATGCTCTTCTCTCTGGCAGCTCCTCTCTGCCCTCTTCCGTTGTTTTGGGACATCACAGGAGCTGCTGGAAGCAGCCGCTTCGCAGCACAGGCTGGTTTAAGTATTCTGGCTTTTGGAAGAGTGTGTTCAAGCTGGAAAAGGGCCCAGGATCCAAAGCCTCCTTGCTCTGAGACAGCGAAGGGAGTGAAGGGTGGGGAGGAAGGCCAGACTTTGAAAGAGGCAACCTGCCCTGAAGTGGTGCTGTTGAGATTTGAAGGAGAGTGAGGTCAGGATTAGAAAGATTATCAGGAGGCACTGCAGAGTGGGGAAGCAGTGATTCAGGTGGGCTTTCAGATGTCTGTATTAGAAGTGAGGTCTGATCCCATCATCACCTGACAGAGCAGGGGAAGGGAACAGTTGAATGAGGAGACAGTCATGCTTTGTGAGAAGGAAAGGGAAGAGGGTGGACTAGAAGTTGAATGGGGTATTTAAGAAAGCCAGTGTAGCTACTCAGTCAGGAGCCATCCTGCTTGAAAGGAAGCGTGATCAGATGAGTCTGATGAGATGTGTAGCTGATACTCACTTGCATGCAGGAGGTAATGCTGGAGTTACCCTGGGGCTTGTGGAGACTTCAAACAGTTTCCCACCCCATGATGGATGTCTGCCGTGGGCAGACAGTCGAGGTGGGGTTCTTCTCCTGCAAAGAAGCTTTTAGATGTCTGAACACAAGCTCGTCGTCTTTTGCATCTATGACTTCATTAAGGACGGGGTGTCTAGAGCTGGGACGCAGCTTTCTCCAGGGGTGTCTGCCCCTTGTTGACTGAGCAGGCTTGGCTGTCTTTGAAATGTGGGGATGTTAGAAGTAGGGAATAAGAACCCTTGCAGCCCTTTTTGTGTCTTTGTCCCCCATGTCAGTCAGAAGAAGTGGTTGTAGGTTCAGGTCATAAGTTTTTGAGGCTGGGATCCATCTCTTCCCAGGTCTGTACAACATGCCAGGCTCTCCTTTTCTTGGCTGGTACCCAGTAAAGGTCTTTTAATGAAGATTGCCACTATGTGTGCGCTTAAGCACACATTTCATACTGCTCTTCATGTTAGCTGTTGTCCTGTTATCTGTGCTCTGTTACCCGTTAGGCTGCGAAGCAAATTCTGTCCCTTAACTCTGGCCTGGGGACATGGTCTGCTCTCGGGTCAGTGGCGGTTCAACAATCCGGACAGATTGGTTTTCCCAGGGTTAACTGGCTTTGCTGGATCCTGCTTTGCTCAAATCCTGTCTGAGCTCTTACCCTGTGGAGCAGGAGGGTTGGGACCTCTTGTCTGAGCAGGGCGAGTTGTTGTCTGCACAGTGACTGCAAGAGCCTCCCTGCCCCTTTCTGTAGCTCTGACAGGGCAAAGGATCCTGCCCTTGTGCTGGGGCACCCCTTCTGTGCTTCCCAAGGGCCCCTTCTGAAAAGCAGTGCTACTTCCAGCATCTCCCAGAGAAGGGCCCCTGTGGAGGTCTTTGGTCTGGCTTGCTTTAGGCTGGCTACTGGGGCTGTAGCCAAAAGTGATGTCACTGCACATTAAGGGTTCTATTGTCCTTGTACTCCTTCCCTCAAAAGAAAAAAAAAAAATAAAAAAAAGCATTGTAAGCCACATGCTGTGAAAAGACCATGCATTCTAAAAGGGAATGCACAGAGAGGGTGTAACAGGCATTTTGAGCTTGAGAATATCATGACAGAGCTTTTTGCTGCCTTTTCACCAAAGGGAAGATGCTGTGGTGTCTCTTAATTGATGCCCTGAATGACAGAGCAATTAAACTGTGCCTTTTTATTACTTTTTTTTTCCAAGAAGAGTGGAGTGGTCCTAATATTATGGTAATTTGCATCTAATTTGGGATAGCCTTTTGAAATAGAAAATTAGGCAATGAGGGTGGTCTTCTTGGAAGATCCCCCCATGTGTTGGCAAGATTACTTTGTTTAGAGGCGTTCAATTTTTGGAGAGGGTGGATCTCTTGCTACAACTTGAAGTGAGGCTGGGTGGTACACTACTGATTTATTTTAAGAGCTTATTCTAGCATAATCTTCCCTTGCTGTTCACTATAGGAAGAATTTCACCTTTTTGATTGATGAATATTGCATACATTTATATGGATGCCATTGTAATGAAGCAGCAGTCATATGCCTCATTAAAGAAGGTGTTGCCACCTTCAGCAGCATTGAGGAGATACAGGTTTGACTAGTTGGAAATGAAACTATGAAATGTGATGAGTCAAACATACTTAAAGGAAAGAGATTGGTGTGAAGCCAAGGCTGCAGACCACAAATACTTTGAGGCAGGTACACACAGCTTTTGGAGCAGTGACCTAGGAAAGTCATAGCAAGTATTCCTTACCTGCCTCTTAACACTGACCTCTCCCTACTGTGTCCTGGGTTTTCAGGAAAACAAGCACATGCTGCCCTTGATTTTAAGCATTGCCAACTAGAAGCGAGTTTTCAACTCGGTATTTTATCTGAACTTCGTGTCCCAAGCCTCTGCCATTGTCTGCTCTTTCAAGTACAAGCTTACAGGGTGTTTCCCAAAGCTGAAAGGAAAATCTCTTGACATTAGCTTTTCTATAGAGAAAACTAGGAGATTAATTTTTTTTCTTTTCCTTTTTTATCTGATGGCAGCTCTTTCTTTTCAGCCATTTTTGTGCTTTTATAGACTTAATTCTCTGATTTGTGTTGTTTTGTTGTATTTTAGCTTTTGTCATTGTTTTTGGAGACTTGTGTTGTTGTTGTTCATGTGGGGGGGGGTGCATTAGGGGGGTTTTTTGTTGTTTGTTTGTTGTTTGGGTTTTTTTCAACATGTTGTCACCGTTTTTTGCCAAACTGCTGTTTTTACTTTCTTTCCAACCAACCTAACAAAACCTGGCCCAGCAGCTTTATCTTATCAAAGCATGGGGTGGGAGGAAGCATCAGTAGGACTGGGAGCCATTATCCCCAGGTTTCCCAGGTGTTGTGAGCAGAGACATTCTGATATTTCCTTGCCTTGGAACAGGTTGGAATAACAATCAGCATTGCTCTTTGTGAGCAGGAATATGCATTTTCCTTTCATTACCATTCCTTTTTGTTTTGTTGATGGAGCAGACTTGCTAGGAGGATGTTCTTTGTCTGGAGGTGGATTGTATTTCCCACTTGTCATATGATGGCCTCTGTGTCAGTCACCCAAACTGGGATTGGTAGGTTTCCATGCAAAGTAACTCCCCTGGGCTGCCAGCAGGATGGTCTGGGTCTGCCTGAGCGGAGCAGGAGCGGATGCAGCCCTATCACCCATCTGCCAGACAAGCCTTTTTTGGAGCATCCGATCCCAAAGGCAGGAGGCGGCTGAGGAACCCACAGGTGCATGAATTGCCCAATTTTTTTATCTCTTTCCTGGCTTGCCTCCTGCTGATGCAAAACCTGTGGTGCGTGTGGGAGGTGAAGAAACGAATGTGAGAGCAGTAAGATTAGCCACCTCTCAGGTGATCTTACCAAAGTGTGGGTTTGGGGTTTTTTTTTCCTTTTAAATACAGAAGAGTCTTCCCAGCACTGCTTTCTTAGGACATGCCTTCATGGATGTGTGCAGGCAGACCTGTGCTTGCCCTGCCTGCACTTGAAGCTGCTTGGCTCTCACCCAGAGCCAATCTTGGAAGCCACGTAGCTCCACTGGCACAAGGCAGTGCCCAGGCTGACAGCTCTGCCTCTCAGACGGGCTTGGAACTCTGCTGGTGCACTTCATAAGGCTTTTGGACAGGGGATGTTTTGCATCCAGCCGTCTTGCAGCATAGAGAAAACATCTGGGGACAAATCTTCAGAAAATACTCTTTTTTTTTTCTCTTTGCTGTTTATATTTGTCCAAGCCTTTAGAGAAACCATATGATTTCAGCTATCAGCATTGAAATACAAACTTTGAGCTTCTGGTTAATTTTTCTTTATGGGAGGGGGAGACACTGCCTTTGTGTCAGGAAAATGGTCTTTAGACCCTCTGGAATACCTTTGCCTACTGTATTTTGGGCATAACATTGAAACTATTTAGCCAAGGCCCAGAAAAGCAGTATCCAGCTGCATTCCCTGGAAAGAAGCTCATTGCAGTTTAACCTGTCTCTGGTTGTTGTGTTGTAGGCTCCAAACTCTGTATTCTGTAGAAACACAGGCATCCAAGAGCAAAAACATTCTGACAGTTTTAAGTTGAGTATAACATAGCCTGGAATGTCTCCTGTGAAGACAGGCTGAAGAGTTTGGGTTGTGCAGCCTGAAGAAGAGATGGCTCTGGAGAGACCTTAGAACACCTTCCAGTACCAAAAGGAGTCCTAAAAGAAAGCTGGAGGGGGACTTCTTACAAGGGCTTACAGTGATATAGAACATGGGTGAATGGCTTTAAACTGATAGATTCAGATTAAGTATTAGGAGGAAATTTTTGACTGTGAGGGTGCTAAGGCACTGTAACATGCTGCCCAGAAAAGCTGTGGATGCCTCATCTCTGGAAGTGTTTAAGGCCAGGTGGGATGGGATTTTGAGCCTTCTGGTTTGGTGAAATGTGTCCCTGCCCATAACAGGGGAGGCTGGACTAGACAATCTTTAAGGTCCCTTCCAGCCCAAACTGTTCTGTGGTTAAAATGAGAGGCTTTTGTGTACTAGTGTGAGAAAAGAGCTAAAGTTTTTATCTGAATTCTCAATAGAGAAAGAAATATCCAGTGGACTTGAATTGTTGAGTAATGTCTTAATCCTTTGGACACAGAAATATAAAGGGTCATAAATAGGAGGAGATAATACAATTTGCCTGCCTTCTCTTGAAATGAAATAAATGTGGAGCGAGATGATCAGCCTGGAAAAGTCACAAGTCTGCCTGTGTAGGTCCTTACCCAGAAGGATGTACAAGACTTTGCAGGATAGTGCTACCCATGCCTGTGTCTGCTCTGACTGGTCAGAGTTCATGGTGTGCTGACACAAGTTGCTCCCCATTGCTTGTGGCAGCCCTGCCTGCCATGGGTGAGAACCTACACTGCTCCTTTCCAGCTGGGCAGATGAGCCTGCATGAGGTGACATTTCATCTAAAGCTGCTGCATATGTAGCCTTTGGACTCATCAGAATTGCTGGTGCTTTTTGTGTGACAAAAGAGTACAGCGTCCAAGATAAACTGAGGAGAAGAAATCTGGGTATGCAAGCCTTCATTTCAAAAAGGCATCTTTCATCTCGCTGACAGAGAGGTTCCTGCAGCACTTTGATTGCCCTTTAATTATGTCTGTTTTTCCTGGTTTGTTTGAAAGGCAGATCTTGTTAAAAAAAGGTGCTGTGTGGAAAGAACTTGGCTGTCTCTGCTGCCCTTCCTTGAGGGCACACAGCAGACCTGTCGGATTAATTTTTTTTCTGCATTATTAAAATGGAAGATTGTTTCTCGTGGATTTGAATGCAGGCACAGTGTGTTCCTCTCACCTTAGGTGAGGAGGGGCATGAGGGGTCGGATGGTTAAAGCAGACAGAAGTCATGAGGTCTGACTTCTTCCCACGCTAACTTCCAGCATGATCCCAGAGGAGGAGGTGCTTTAATCCTTCTGCCTTCAGTCTTTTGTTGTGTGCAGCTGGGCTGCCCCAAAGGCTGCAGGAAACCCAGCATGGTGCTGGAAAAAGGAGGCTCTAGTGTTGGGGTGAAGGCCAGGTGTGGGAGGTTAGCAGTTTGTAGCAACTCACAGTTTTCATGCTGTTTGATTTTATCTGACATGCTACCATTGTGGAGCCATTTACCTCAATGAGTATTTCAGCTTTTGTTAAAAGGAGTTAGAAAAGGCATGGAAAAAATCAACAGAAAAAAAAAAAGGAAACTAAAACCTGCCTTTGGTTAGAGAGAAAAGCCTGGATATGTGATAGCCTAGGTATATGTAGTCAAATATAGACTAGAGGCTCAACTGCCAAGCAAGCAAAATAACTCGAGAACAGTTTTCTAATCCCTTAATAAATCTCAGTTTTAAAGAAAATCTGCGTAACTTTTGAGGGTTTGACTCATGTGTGTAAGTGCCCAGGCTTGACAGTGCTCTATTTTTAAGTGCTGTCTTTATGTTGAATCTTGGGAGGTGAGATGAAAATGGTTTTTTTTTAAAGTAACAACAAATCTTAATATAGCTGAGAATGCGGAACTGCCCTTAGAAAAATAGGTTGGACACATGAAAAGGAATCTTGCTCAGCAGGCTGAAGATGCAGAGCAACTTCTGTGGTTACGTTTTTCTTTCTTCTGGCAATTTTGGGGTGGGGATGTAGCTGATGCAGTCACTTGGCCTTACGTTTCATTTCTAATGTAAGTCAAATATTCCTGTATATGAAGAACCTGGCTGAAACTGTCTTAGCCCAAACTGGAAAAGCTGTTTGCTAAAATTCTGTTTTGTGAAACTTAAGGCAACCTGAAGTTGCTCAAAAATAGGAGTTACAGGATGGATAGGGAGAAGTAGATGCTCCTTTTGAGCTGAAATGGTTTAGTACAAACAGAAGAAGACAGGCTGGCTCTCTGTTGCTTCAGAGACGTGATTAGGTTTAGTTGTCATCTCCTGCCTAGAGTCCTGAGGATTTAAATGGCATGAAAATGAAGTCAGCTGCTTAAAGCCAAAGCTAATCAAATGAGGAGACTCTGAAGTAGGAGGATAATCTTTGACATCTGACAGGCAATGCTAAATTCCCATGGGATACCTGTGCAGCTCTGCTGTAGTAACATGCGTCTGTTGTGCCGAGACCAACTCTTCTACCTTCAGCCCAGTGGGCTTTGTGTGAATGGTAAGCCATAAAAACTGAAGACATGAACTTGGAGTCTCAGAAGAGAAGTGACACCATGTGCTAGAGAACTGCTGACTAATGCTGCACACAGAATCTTCTGGTGTCCAGTGGTTTGAAATTCATTTAAGGGATTTCACAGAAATTTTGAGACGGTGTTGGACCTGCTGATGTGGCTGCTTGGGCATGTTTTTCTTAAAGGATGTAGTAATTTTTTCACACAGAAATGAGTTGAGTGAATATTCAGTGTAGGTAAATTTAAAATTTAAATTTAAAATGTAAAAATATGCAAACACCAGAGTTGAGGGTCTTTTAAAAAACAAAACCCCTGCTCAGGGAATGCAATTACTCTGGCTGTGCATGCATCTGATTACCAAGCTGGTGAGAGCAGCTCTTCAAACTCCTTGAAGCTTTCCCCCAGGGTGTACCAGCACTGCAGGCAAAATGCCCTTGTAAAGCCAAAGGTAGCAGAAGGGGAAGTGGGGTGGATAAAAGCAGGCAAAGCCATCCTTTGCGTTAGTCTGGGGAAGACCGTGAACAGCTTATTTTAAAATAATTTTCCTGATTGTGATTTGAGATGTATTTAACGCTTTCACAGAAAGTTGTCTTGAAACAACACAGCTTTGGGATGCTGGGACCCAGGCTGGAAGGTGAGCAGCATTGAGCACCAGCTCACCTGGTGTCCTGCACATGTTTCTGGCTTGAGTCCCTGCAGAGGCAGCAGCGGGGGCTGGGGCTCTGCTGATGGGCTCTGCTGGCCTGGTTGGGTGGTGTTTCACTCATTCCATGTCCCTTGGCACAGCAGGACTCGGTGGGGATGTTGGAATTGGAATCTCTGGGACGGTGTGTGCACACGAGGGCATAGGGGGGCTGTTTGCTGAGCAACTGCGCTGCCCTCTCAGGCACAGGGGCTGCAGGAAGTGGGATGTGAGTCCCCAATATTCAGACAGGTTCTCACCAGAGAAGTCCCTCACCTGCACTATTTTTCCTCCCTGCCCCAGCTTTTATACAGCTAAATTATACAAAGTGGGGAAAAATCAATGGTTATAAAGTATCACCAGATCAGGGTTATACGTTTCCATTTCCATCATTGTTAAAACTGGTAAAGGATGTTGCAGAACCTGTGCGAGGACGACCTTGATAAGCAGCACTTAGCAAAGCCCAAGCCTGCAGCTTTCCCCAGCCTGTGTGAGCCTCTGCAGCTCCGGGAGGTGGCACCAGCTCGCTGCTCAAGTGGCGCTGGCGGAAGCATCACCCGAGTGAGCCATCGGGTCCTGGGATGGTGCTCCTGCAAAATCTCTGGGAAGGTGCTTCTGGCTCCCAAGGCTTCGATTATTTTTTAAAGCAGTGAGTTCCCAGCCTTTATTCTTCAGGCAGGGAGGAGAGAAGCCGTTGCAGGTCTTGGTGGCTCATAAATTCCTGGTAATTCATCCTTGCAGCTTGTGAGATGTGCCAGTAATGGGCATTGTGTCTAGAAAAGCCTGGCACACTGCAAGCCCATTATGTAGATACGAAGTACTCTGCTCTATCTGCTCATATCCACTTAAGGATATTTATTTATTCTGTTAAGCAGCATTGGACTTGTTCTCTGGTTGTGTGTGATTTGTGTTTTTGATGGGATTTTTTTGTTGTTTTTTTCAAGCAGTTATGAAAACGAAATTAGGTATGTTCAAACATGCAATTAATTTTCCCTGTAATTAAATTTTTGTAAGAATAATGGAAATGTTTCTATTACCCTTTCCATCTGAATGTTAAGAGGGTATTGCAGGTCTTACTAGGGAATATTCAAAGTAGGGTTCAACTTACTGTAAAGCTCAGAAACCTTCACTGGAATAATGGTGTTATTTCTGTGTTTAAAGATGACATATTGCCTAATATTTTTTAAAAGCTTTTAATAGTCTTTAGAAAAAAACTTCAACCAAGTACTTTCAAGCATAAGCTGTCTTCATGTAAAACTCATGGAAAGATTTAACTTACCTGTAGTAACATGAATTTTTGGAAGATGGTTGTGTTCTTATCAAGATGCTAATAAACACTGAGCAGTGAGGATTGATTGTAGGAGCATCCCTTTTGCTAAAAGTTTGATGGTGACATTTGAGAGTTCTTGGGTGCAAAGATGGGTGGAGTCTTCCTAAAGTTTGGAGGGTTTGTTGAAATCTGTTTTGGACAAAGTGGTTTTGTCCCCTCCAATGGCTTATGTAAAGACTTAAGAATGTTATATTGCTTCTTGGGGATTTTACCTGATGTCTCAGAAGAAAGAAGGTGCTGCTTGTAGTGGCAAGGACCAGAGTTTGGGCCTTAGCACTCCCCGAGTGTCCCTTGCTCAGTGGTTGGCCAGGACTCTGTGTCACTGCTGACAGCTGCTGCTTTCCTCTCCTGCAGGTTTTCATTTCTGTGAACTGCCTCAGCACAGATTTTTCCTCTCAGAAGGGAGTTAAAGGCCTGCCCCTGAATCTTCAGATTGACACTTACAGCTACAATAACAGGAGTAACAAACCTGTCCACAGAGCCTACTGCCAAATCAAAGTCTTCTGCGACAAGGTAAGGTTAAATCAATGTGCCAATGACTGTTTTGGAAAGGCTGCTCCACAGCTTAGCAGCTTTTTTTTTTTTTCTTTTTTCCTAATTATGTCACTTGCTATTTTGGCTCACTGAAAAGTGCTGTCTGTGTGTAAAAAATTTCAACCCCTTCTACTTGGCTCATAGATGTTATGATGACCTCAAATAAATTTGCTGCTCTCAAAATGCTGGAGTGCCAAGTGTTCCTGAGCACTGACTTTAGAGAAAGGTCAGTCAGTGGCAGACTGACACTGGGAAGAGCCTTCAGCAGGAGAAATCATTGCCATGTACTGGAGCAAGTGCAGGCTTGTCTTTTTGCCCAAGTTATGTTATGTTGGTCCTTTTAAATTTCTTCATGTTTTCATACTGCATTTGTTACAAAGAGCCCCAAACCAATAGCTTGCAGAGTTTGTGAACAAAAGATGTACCACTGTGAGTTACAGCAGCATAAAAACTCCCATTTACAAGCTGGATAGGTGCTGTAATTTGACTGCTCTGCCTAATGCATTTAGCACACAGAAATAATGCCTTTCCCAAAGCCAGTATTCAACAGAAGCTGTGAAAGAAACAGCAGAAGCTGAGCTGAAAGCAGCTGTAAAAGCTTAACTGAGTTTGCAAAGAAAGGCAATTTCCCAATTTTCATAACCTATTCCTGCCTGAGCAGTCTTTTGAAGGTCCAGGGCAAGTAATGTATAATGTTATTTCCAGAGTGACCAAGATTGTTCTAGGCTGTGATAAATGCTTCTGGGACTTCCTCAGTCCTTTTGGTTGCTATGAACCACGTTGACTTCCTATTTTGCTGACATCCTGCCTGATTTGGGCATCTTATTCTTTGAATCCAGACTCTGTCGTCATAGGGCAGACTCTTTCAGGTGACAGCCTCTCTGTGCAGCTGCAGGGCTGGGGCAGGTCTGTAACCCCCTCTCTGGTCCTGTGCTGGCTTTGCCAGACCACTGTGGGGTCTTGCCTGGTGTTCCCTAGACACTGACACAAAGATTCATCTCATGGCCCATTGTTCTGTCTCCACTTAGCTCCCAAAATACACGGTGCCTCTGCACTGTGCTCCTGCTGTAGCATCCCATTAACTCACCCTGCCACATTCTGTTGTCCATCTAAAGGCTTTTACATGGATCCCTCTGTGTTCTGTACAGCTGGGAGAGCTGCCTGTTGCTGCTCCTGTTGTGATACTTTCTGCAAAGAATTTACAGGGACTTAGCAAAGGCTCTCCAGAGACATCCTAAAGACTTGCCAGTAAGCCTAAGAGGCTTGGGTCTGCTGAGATTTCTTCAGGCCTTTAGTTTTACTTCTTTTTCCATTTTCTTTTTCCTGTTTCAAGATGAGACTGAAGCAAATGTATTATCTAACGTTTTTTTCAAAGTAATCTGGGCATCTTGTGTGCTGTCAACCTGTTTTCTCTACAATACAGAGAGGGCAGACTTGCTGCAGGGTAGGGGGGATCTTTCACTCCTAAATTGTCCAATCAATTACTGACACAATGGTAAAATGACTGACAGACTTGTGCCACTGCTTATAAGACAAATTGATAAATAAAAAGCAGATGTGTAGGCAGCATTACAGACTCCAAAGGCTTCCTTCAAGCTATGGCAGACATTTCAGCAAATCTAGTAATATAGTAATGCCAGTGCATCTTTTATTTCCTTTTGGGATTTTGGACTTACTCTCCTGATTTATTCTTCCAGATACTTTGCAAATTGTACCTGAATTAAAAGAGGAGGGAAGAAAGGAAGGAGAAATGTAAACCAAAATCAGAACAGGATAATAAAATGTAAAACTGCATCTTAAAGTACCTTCCATTCACCCTTCCCTTCTTTTCAGGCTCAACTTTTCTCCCTAATTCTCTCCCTTGTCCCCTGCAGCAGTGCAGGGGAATGGGGTCAGTCCTTCCTCCTCAGCAGGACTCCTCCTCACACTCTTCCCTGCCTTCAGTGTGGGGTTCCTCCCATGGGAGACAGTTTCCACAAACTTCTTCCACATGAACCCTTCCCACAGGCTACAGTTCTTCACAAACAGCTTCCGTGTGGGTCCCTTCCATGGAGTGCAGTTCTTCAGGAACAGCTGTTCTCATGTTGGTGTCCCACAGGGCCACAAGTTCTGACAGGAAACCTGCTCCAGCATGGGCTCCTTTCTCCATGGGGCCACAGGCCCTGCCAGAACCCTGCTGCAGCACAGACTCACACGGAATCACAGCCTTCTTTGGGTACCCACCTGCTCTGCTGTGGGCTGCTGCCCAGGCTGCAGCCTGATCTCTGTTCCACCATGGACCTCCATGGGCTGCAGGGGCACAGCTGCCTCACCATGGGCTGCAGGGAGTCTCTGCTCCAGTGCCTGGCTTCCCCCTTCTGCACTGACCTTGGGATCTGCAGAGCTGTTTCTTTCACATATTCTCACTTTGCTTCTGGCTGTTGCTGCAGATCACTTTTTCTTAAATAAGCCCAGAGGCACTACCACCATTGCCCATGGGCCTTGGCCATCTTAAGCTGACTGGAATTGGCTCTGTTGGGCATGAGGAAAGCTGCTTCTTGGAATAAACATCCCCTCAGAGAATCCATCCCTGTAGCCCCTGTGGGCTGTCATATCATACACAAACCCCAGGTACTAATGGACCCTAATGCTGGCTGGTCACTTCAGGCTCCTGTAAGAGCATTGGCATTCCAGAAGGAGCACCTGTTTTCTGCCCTGTATTGAATTGTATGTAATCAACCAGCTGCTTTTGAATGTTTATAGGACCACTGTTACTATAATAAACACACCTGTTACAGCCCTGAATGTGTTTGTCCTCAGGTGACCACACTTATCTGTAGAAATTCTTCTACCCATGTATTCTTTATGGAGGGCCAAGTCTGTAGTGTAGAGGTCTGTTGGGAAAAAACACAAACCAGCAGAAAATTATGACCTAACACAGACGTCTCCTCTATTCCTTTGTCAAGGACATGCTTGCAGTGCCCAGGATGTTGGGTTTTCATCTGCTCCTGTGTGGTTTCAGGATCTGAGTAAAGGTGTCATCCTGTAGAATGTCATGGAACAAGCTTCCTTCAGGCTTGGCTCAGCCCTCAGAGGGCTGAGGAGTAGGGATGGGGCTGAGCTGTCCCAGAGGAAGAAGACCTTCTCTATTCTGAATGGTACCTCAGCTGTGCATCCACATGAGGAGAATTAAATACAGGGTTTCACAGACTAGAGCTCATGTTGCCCTCTGGGGTCTGCTCTTACTCTGGTAGCAATGGGCAGTGCTGTGGGAAGGCTTTCTTGGGAGGGTGGGAACAAATGAGTGAGGTGCTGTTGGAAGGAAAGAGTGGGTGCAAGGCTGCTGGAGCATTCATGTGATTGGGCAGCAACATGGAAACTGTTCTTTCATTTACATGATCACAGAATGATTTGGGTTGCAACGCATCTTTCAAGGTCATCTGGTCTAGATCTGTGCCATGGTCAGGGATGCATTCCACTAGACCAGCTTACTCAAAGCCCCATCCAACATGGCCTTGAACACTTCCAGGGATGGGGCATCCACAGCTTCTCTGGCCAGCCTGTTCCAGTGCCTTGCCACCCTCATCAGAAAACAATTTTCTCCTTATGCTTATGTCCCGTATAAAACTATCTCCTTTCAGTAGGAAACCAGTGCTCCCTGAGCTCTGCTGGCAGGGCAGAAAAGCCTGTTATCAAGACATAACTTTTTTTTTTTTTTTAATGTGGTTTTTGAGACATATTTACCTGGGCCCCAGTAGCCTGCATCAAGTTGACTTTCAGGCAAGGAATGGGAGGGCAGAGATTTTCTCAAAATGTGTGCTCTTGTTGAATCAGCATGTTCTCCACGAGGAAGCAGATGCTGTTCTGTAGCAGTGTGTTTGAGTAGCACAACTTTGTTATTTCCACATGAAAGGTAAAAATCAGATCTGGAACCAAATCCAATCTTTCTGCTGTCAAGCTGAGATGTTGTGACTGCTCTGGTAAGGGATGACACAGAGGGGTTCAGGTCCAGCTGTGTTGAGGTTTGGGTGGGATGTCTTCACTGTAGTGGGCTGTATCAGCTTTACTGGGTCAAGCAAAGCTGGCAATGCCTGTGTCTTCATGTATAATTTTTTTCTCTTTTTCACCACAGCTGCCTGAAGTTGCTTTTTTCCCTTTCATTGGGTGGAAGAAAAGATGATACTTGTTAATATGTATCAAATATCTTGGTTAATTTTCCTTTTTATTGTTGGTGCTGATAAGTCCAGTGCTACCAGCAGGCATAGGCAGCCTGGCATCTGTAGAACATTGATTTACTGGGAAGTAAGGAGAGCTGTTCCCCTTCTCCCATGCACCATTAGGCACAGATTCCCACCCCCTGGCCACAGGAGTTTTGACACCTCATTTGCTATAGCTAATCGAGTCTTCCTCCAGTACCATGCGAGGATGTGGGTGTGTTTTGGCAACTTTGAAGAAGAGAGGGTGAGAAATAACAGCTTAGTGTGGCCATGTAACTGTTGCCTTTTGCCCTGAATTGCAGGAGGATATTGGGAGACCGGTCGAACTTGTGTATACCAGTTTTTGGTGACCTGGTGGTAGCACCAGGATTGAGTGTTGGGGATCTCCTGTGGGCTTATCACTTCGTGCAGCTGGCAGTGTGACATCCCTGAGTTAACCCACAGTCACATGCAAGGTCCGGGCAGAGCTGGAGGAATGAACACTATTCCAAAGCTTCTTTCTTCCTTTTCTTTCTCCATCATAGCTGTCTGCACCTTGGAGAAACAATGGCAATATGGCACTGTCCCCTCTGCTGCTTCGTTTGGAAGGCCCAGAACGGTGCAGGCATGAACCCAGTTAGGGAATCTGGATTCCACCATGGCCTGGCCCTGATAAAAAGGGTAGAAATAATCCCTGCTTTAAAGCAGTGCATGTCTGCAGCTTGGGCTCAGTAAAGGCTGGTGCAGCTGCTGCAGGCTCTGTGTGAAATGTGCAGGAGGTATCTTGCACTTGGTGACCCAAGTGTGGTGTGACTTCTGTAGATTTTAATGACAATCAAGGGAACTCCTAAACTGGGGAACCTGCAATTCTTTATTGTTTTAAACACTTCAACTATACTTTTATCTAGTGCTTTATACAATTGTTATAGATGTGGGTATCTTTGTCACGGTATCTCCATCTGACTTGAAAGAAAAGCAGATGTTTGCATCTTGGATGTGGTTGTTGGATTTCATTAGATGATAGGGCTCAAAAGTAAGCAGATCTCAAAGTTGGCACACTCTGGCAAACTTGCAGCTCCACAGGTACTGTGGAATTGGCCTCCACAAACACAGCACTGGAAGAACTGGTGTTCCTGCCTCTGCAGCTGAAAAAAAACCTCAAAAAATTAAAAATACCTTTTCTTTCTCTCTCCCTCCCTCTTCTTCACTCCCCCATTGCTTTCCCTTAATCTCTTGTCTGACAGGGAGCAGAGAGGAAGATCAGGGATGAAGAGCGAAAGCAAAGCAAAAGAAAAGGCAAGTGCACTGATCCCAGCTCTCAGTTGAATGCCTGTAAGTAGAACTTATTCCATCAATATTTTAAATACTGGATTTCATTTTGGCTACAAATAGCTTCTGCAGTAGAACTCTCAAGTCAATTTTTATCCTCTATGGACCAGTGCTTGTTTTAAGCAGTTCATTATGGAACAGTCATTGTGTTTTGCAACACACTGGGTCATTTAGGGCTTCATTCTGTATAGTTCTTTCTGTCCAAGACAGGGTCCTGCTGTGTATTCAGTCAGGTGTGGGTTGTAGCAGTTGAAGTGGTGGGGTGAGGGTGGGATTTTTGGCCAGTGCTGGAGCCCTTCCCAATCCAGGTGGAAGTGAGAATGATCAGTTTCAAGTATTTTCAGCTTGATCATAAACTTAGGTTTTAACTTAAATTAAAAATGTGTTTGCAACTGCTTAGCATGGCAGCCTTGAGGCTGAGCCCCCAGCCTCTCAGCCCTATGCTCACTCTTCTAGAAAAGTGGTCCTTAACAAGCAATTTCAAAGTTTCTGCATGTGTGAAGTATGTGGAGACCTCAGCACCAGGTAGTAGGTAAAGGATGAGGAGTTTCTTCCTGCTGAGCATGTTCCTTTAGCTGCTGCAGATGACAGATGCTGTGTTTGGGTGGCTGGTTCTTCACCAGCAGAGCTGCTTAGAGGAAGATCCATGTCCCTGTTCTCTGTTGGCACGGGGCAGGCGCGTGCTCTCGCTTGCTGGGCTGTGAACAGCCGGACCGGTTCCGCCAGCACGCGCCTCTCAGCTCGCCAGGCAGGATTTTCCTGACGCAGCAGGTACAGACTGCAGAGCAGCTTCAGAAGATAATGCTGAAGGGAACCCATTTGCTCAAGGGAAGCTGTGGAAAGGGCTGGGTTTTGGTTTCTTTCGAAGTACGTCACAAGAGGCAAGTTTAGCTCACTGTTAGCGTTTCACAAACGCAGCAGCCCCAGCGGCTCCCAAAGGATCACTGCATGCAGCCCTTGCATCATGGCTGGAAAGGGAAGGCAGTTTCAGTACACATTTCCCAGGATCTTCGGAGTTTACTAAAGCTGCTTTCCAGTGTTAATTTTCTTGGCTTGGGCTTGGCCCAATGCGATCCCTATTTTCCTGTAAAGTACCATTTTTACCTTTTTTGTTCTTGTGTGAGAAGTTTTTGATTCCTTGAAGTCCTAAGCTGTTACACTCACCTCCAGGATCACAAATGCCATGTGTACATGAAGTCTTCATCAACAGAAACAGTTTTTGGCTTTTGGGTTATTTTTACAGAAATTCAGCAATCTTTAAGAAAATCAGTTTTGCAAGGAGAAAACAGTGTATTTTTTCTACTGAGGACATGAGAAATGGTTTTGTTTGAAAAGCATTTATTTTGTTTCAGTTGGTTTGACCTCAGATGGCTGTTTCCACTTGGTAAAATAAAGTCTTCAGCTGTGATAGTTTGACATGAGTGTGTCTGAAATGCAGTTTAAGGCACCTCCTGCCTCACTTTCTCCTCAGAGGGGCTTTGTGGATGAAGTCTGTCCTCTTGGTGGGTTGTGTCACATCCGCTGGCACATTGTGAGAGCCAAAAGGCTCTGTGGGAGACAGTGCTGATCCTGGGGGGATGGACCAGGGGATGGCACTCTGAGGTGACTAGGATGACAGTGAGAGGAACCAGAATGTGAAACTTGGAAGTGTGGAATCAAAATGTAACTTTATAAATATAACAGCTTGCACAAACCAGCATTTGTACTATATCTGTAGTATAGTGCTACTGTGGTGCTGTCTCTTTAAGACACTCCCAGTTGGGAGCACACACCTTGTCCATTTGCCTTCTTTGTATCCTCCTGGCATGGGAGCTTTTGAGGAAATAGAGGAGAAGGTGGGGCAGCGACTGGTTTTTGCCCTCTGTTTGGATGGCTTACTTGGTACGTGGAAGACCTCGATTTCTCTCATGGGCTGAGTGCCAGCTTATTGTCCATCCTAATTAATATCCAAACAAAGTCCAGCCACTCAGTTGAGAGGTGGAGAAAGCTTTGACTGCTCTGTGAAACAAGCCCTCAGGGCCCAGGCCCTCAGTTGAGAGGTAGACGACCAAAGTTCAAACTCCTTTATCACAGGAGCTTTTCACTTTGACCCTGACTGCAGAATAGCCTTGTTCAGCAGTGTATGCACCTTTCAAATGATGCAGGGCCCCATCAGGGCCTTCAGTATCCTCCATCCCCATCTTTGTCTCCGCAGTTTCTGATGTCAAAGTGCCCATGCTTCCCTCACACAAACGTACTGACATCACCATCTTCAAGCCCTTCATGGACCTAGACACTCAGCCTGTCCTGTTCATCCCTGATGTTCACTTTGCAAACCTGCAGCGTGGGGCTCACGTGAGTAAAGCTCATGGGTGTGGGGATGAAGAGGCTCTGAGATGTATTTGCAAAAGGCCTGGGATGCTCTGTGTGTGTAGGTACCTATGAAATCTCAGACTGCATCAGTGCTGTAATCAAATACAGGCTGAGTCTCGTGTGGGCAAGAAATGTAGCTTCAGGATACATTGGCTGGAGTTAACTGGGGGTGTTTCACCATCAAATTATTTTCCTATCAATTCCAGTTTCTGTGAACCTGAAAGGATTTTTCCATTTCCATTGCATGAACTGCAGGGTGGTTTCCTCTTGTAACATCTCTTGGGATCCAGGTGTGCTGTTGTACAGCACAGACTCCTCCTGATGCCTGCTGCAGGGTGAAAATCTACCTTGTGGAACTGGCATGTGTGTCAGCTCTGTGATGCACTGCCAGAGCGCCCTGGCTCACTGTTCCTGGAAAGTTCCAGCTTACAAGAAACTGGAAGGGCAAAAATTAGCATGCAACCAGGTTTCAAAATCTTGAACTTTACTGTGCCAGGAGTTCTGCCATGCTCTAACATAACCTAAACTGTACTTTTTAAGAGCATTGCCTGAACTCCTAGCAAGGATGGAGAATAAATTTGTATCCATAAGGCTGAGATTTCTGCATGTTTTTCTGCAAAGGCCTTAGTGCTGAGTTTTGTCAGAAGACTCTGCACCAGTCCAGGAAGAAAGCTGTTTAGCTTCTTCTTGTTCCTGTCTCTAATTTGAGATCCTTTATTACTTTTTATGAAAAAAGGTAAAGATGATGTTTACTGGCTTTTGGAGCCAAAGTGTCCTTTGATTTAGAGTTGAAACATTATAAGAGAAAATTAATTCTAGTTCTGGATGAAATATTCACAAAATCTCCCCTTTGTTTTTAAAGGTCCTTCCTGTTGCTTCAGAAGAACTAGAGGGTGAAAGGTAAGAGCTGCCCTTCAACCTCCTGACATCTTGCCCTCAGACAGAGGGATAAGTCCCTGTAATTGTACCACTGCTAACTTTTTGCCCTGTCAATGACAGCTCCAACCTGAAGAGAGGAGCTTATATTGGTGAAGAGGACTTCATTGCTACTCCAAATAAGATGGCCAGAATAGAAGAGCCAAAAAGAGGTATTTTCTTCTTTCAGAGCCTGAATTTTTGGAATATTTATCCATCATGATAGAGAGATGCATCTGAGGTTGAAGAATTTTTAATTCATATTGATGTATACTTCAGACTGATTTTTCTGATTTTTTTGAGTAGTGACAGTTCATGTATCAAGATGTGGTTCAGCTGTGCAAGTATTTTATATTGTGAGAATTTCTGTGGGTTTCTGCCAACTCAGACAGTAATGGGCTCTGAACCTGTAAGGAAAGACAGTCAGGATCAGGTGCTTACCAATATCCCTAATGGACTGGGGCAGAGAATTCATCATGTAATCTGCTACAAAATACTCTGGAAATCTCCTCCAGGACTTCAAGCAATGAACATCAAGAACTGGTTCTGGGTATAAAACTGTTGCCTCTTTCATGGTGCCAGGAAATGGGATGTTCACCTTTGAAAGCCAAGATAAGAGAAGATTCTGCTAATTTTTAACTGAGTTTCAGTCTTTGCAATTTCATGTTGCTGTGGTGTTGTGGAAGGAGATGAGAGGTCCCTTTGGGGTGCTGGAGATGGTGTACCTGCTTGATGGTAGTTGTGTTTGGAAGGACCACAACAAAGCTTGAAGTATTAAACCTATGAAGAAGCAAATGCTAAGTCTAGCAAGTCTGACCATAATGGGGCTGCACTTCTGCAGTCTGGATAAACTAGTAAGGAAGGATGAATTTTATAGAAGGAAATCAGAGTTGTTGTTTTTTCATGTTGCTGTATGCTATAAAACAAGGCCCATGGGATTCTTTCTCCTTTGGCTGACTCTCATCTGACCTGTGCTGTAACTGAGAGTCTGTGTCATGTCTTCCTTTTTCAAATCTACAGTCCTCCCTTTTTAAAACTGCCTTTAGCAGGCAAATTGGGAAATGCATCAAGGTGCTGTGCTGTCCTGAGTTCACCTTGTTCCATTAGAAATGCCAGTTAATTGTTCCATGTTGCAGGTGTGTCAAAGCTGTGGCTGATGAACCCTTGCAAACAATCCAGGCTGCAATACCTGGTCATTAGAAGACGGATTAAAGACAGCAAAGCTGTTAAAGTCCAAGCTTTCTTGCTCTCCTGGCTTATTCCTAAGCCTTAATGCAGTTTTTAATGAGGCTGATGTTAGATGCAATGAGTCTGTGCTGGCTTGAGAACGCGAGGGATGTCACCTAATTGAGGCTCTTGCTCTTTCCTTCCCCTCCTAGCAGGTGACCAAGCCTGCATTGTGTGACAGCTCTGGTGGTAAAGTACTACTGAAACACAGCAAAGGGTAGGAAGAAAGATGAGACAGTGTAGAAGGAGCACAGAACTGTACAAATAAATTACTTAAAAATTAGGAGGTGGCCAGGATGGCTTCACCTGCTGTGATAGCATCTGTCAAATCATTTGATTGTCAAAAGTCTTATGGCAAATGACTGTGAGATACAGAGGAACCCAAGAGTCTCAAAGATTTTTTGTGTTCCTCCTTTTTTGTTTCAAATATGACCTTTTTTCCTAATAATAGAGAAAATAAAAAAAATACAAAAGTATTTTGACTATAAAGATGCTTGAGCAGACAGTGGCTTTATGTGCAAGAAGTAAGTTTTGAGCTAACCTATCTGTGCGTGTTTGTGCTACAGTCTTAAGTGTATATTGAATGTATTTATGTATATTTCTTTATAAGATCCTCAGTGGATGTCCCCATGTGCTCAGCCACTGTGGGATACAGATGTTTCCTGAGGAGCAAGTGCACAGTTAATTCCTCTCCAAATTGCTTTCAGTGTTGCTGTATGTCCGAAAAGAGTCGGAGGAAGTCTTTGATGCACTGATGTTAAAGACACCATCTCTGAAAGGCCTGATGGAAGCGGTAAGTAGTGAGCTTGGTTCAGAGTCCTTGGGAAACAGCCCTGGGCACCCAGTCCTCACACTGGCCAGTCACAGCTTGTGTCCAGTTATTTTGGCTCTTCTGCATTAGAAGAATAAGGAAGATTTCCGTTCAGTAACATGGAAATTAATGCAAATAATGCTTTAATTTATTATTAAGGGAATTCAGGAAGCTTTTCTTTTAAGTACCTTACCCCACATCTGTGGGGTCTGGGTGTAAGAAGCCTTCCTTCAGCTCTGTGAAACTTGATAATTGGGTGTTCCTCTTGTCAGGGAGGGTACCTTTCTTAGGAGATGGAGTGATTTTCAGAATGTGTCTGGTGGCTTCAGTTTGTTTCAGCCTTTCAAAGCCACATTTGGGGCCCTCCACTGCCTTTTCACAATCTGGTAATGCAGAGCTCCAAGTCCCAGCTTCTGTGTGTTGCTGAAGACTTTTATATATCTGTGCACACATGTGTGAAATTGCTTTCTGCTGCTTGACTTCCAAAATAGCCTTTCACTATCCCTGCTGCTGCAGAGCAAGGGAAGTACAGAGCTTAAGTCCAGGGAATGGTGTCATGTTTGGCATGGGCTCAGAACTGACGTTTCTGTCTGTCTCTTTCTGTGACTAATGCCTCTGCTCAGGGAACAGGGGCTTTGGAGATGTACAGGCAGGTCTGACCATTTACTTTTGGTTGTAGAGATAGTTCTGTAACCAGAATCTTTATCTCTTCCTGGCTGTGAGGCTTTGCCAGCTGGAGGGTGGGGGCTAATGGAGAGAGGGATTGAAGGCTGTGAAGTCCTCCCTTACCCCCATGGTCTTGAAGTGAAGCTGCACCTTCATTGTTTCACTCCTGAAAGCAAGGAACCAAAAGCTCCACAGCTGTAGCTTGGAGGAAACTCCCTGTACATTTGCATGTCAAAGCAGTGTATTGGTTTGGTACTCACTGTCGGTGTGATAGAGCAGTTTGCCAAAGTAAACCAGGCTTAGGTTACTGACCCCCGACTTTCTGAAGTGCCATGGTCAGTGGCTGTGGCTCCACACTGATGTCACCTGCTGGGGAAGGAGAATGTTTCTGATCACCTCATGCCCTTAGCAGCAGAGGTCTTCTCTCTGTTGCTATTTTCTTCTTTCAGCCACTGTAATGACTAGTGTTGACTTGACCCCTCTGACACTAAATTTAAAAATGGTTTTCAGTATGCTGAGAGAACAGAGAGCCAAGAGAGAATGAGAGTCAGGGTGTGGGGTGGGCTTTTGAACGTAGGGGCAGGAGGTTGCTGTATGAGAAGTAAGTAGCCAGATTTCAAACGTGATGAATTTTTTTGCACAGAAGTTAGCTAAATGCAGAGAAGGGGTTCTGATCTGTAGATTTATGCTATAGCTTGGGTTTTAGTGTTGCCTTTATAGGGCAGAGCAGTTGTCCTCGTTTGCAGGTTTTTTGTTCTTCTTGTTCTTTTCTGTAAAACAGGAAGTGAAAGACAATGACAGCAGTCTCCTTGCTTCACCAATCATTGCTTTCTTTTGTTCTAGATATCTGACAAGTATGATGTTCCTTTTGATAAAATAGGAAAAATCTTCAAAAAATGTAAAAAAGGGTGAGTATGTACCTGTGCAGCAACTGCCTAAGAATATGAACACCTTTTTTAAACCTGTAGTAGGCAGATCTGCTGTGTAATTCCTCCATGCACTGCAGATATGTGAATGCCATTTGCTGTTATGTGTGTGTGCACACAAGTACACACATTCCAACATCAGCCACAGAGCTGAAGACTGGAAGACTGTAAAAAAGATCTTCTAGAAATATATAGTCTGGCTTCCTGGGTAAATACAAGTCACTGAACCTCTCTGAGCTAATTATTATTTGAACAAAGGTTGATCATGTCAAAGGAAGAAGGTTCAGTTTGTTAAGACTCCCAGTGATGAAAAACCTCCTTCAACCCATGTTAAATTGTTCCATTGGTGACTGGGCTCACTGTATCTGCATTTGGCTACAATTACTAAACCATGGTTGTCTTTTTTTGGGTTAAATTGAAGAGAACTTATTTGTGAAGTGTGTGTTTCTCCAAGAGGCCATACTTCATCATCTTTTTATTTTGTAGCATAAGTAACTGAGTTTCTGAACATTGTCTGCTTTTGTTTTATCTTTTAGTTTCTCAGTAATTTTCTTGGGTTGTCTATAAGTCAGTTTGGTGTCTCAGCCCCTTCTCCTTCTAGCCAGAAAATTACACCCTTCCATGGTTGTGCTTCCACAGAAGAATTACCCCACCAGAACAGCTGTAAAAAGCTTAAAAACTGTGATATCTAAACCACTGCTAAGCACAGCTCTGTGTGTGTGTGTGCACACAAACACACAGGTATTGACCTTTCTGGCAAATGAAAGAAGTGGCCAAGCATGGGTGGTTTCTTCCCTGCAAGCTCTGTAGGGTTTTGTGCTGACAGTTTATAACTGACAAGCAAACCCACCTGCAGCCCCAGGTGCCTGCAGTTTCAGAAGGATTCTGCTGGTTCCAAGATCTCTCTCCCTCCCTGGTCCAGGAGCCAGATTTAATCCTTCCATTCACACCCTGAGAAACGTGGCTGCCAGCCTTGAAGGCAGGTTTGGGCCAGAACAGCCAGGTATGCTATGGGAAGCAATGAGTCAGAGAGAGATGAGCAGGGATCGTGTGTTACCCTTGGGTAGTCCAGGCTTTTTTAGGTTTGGGAGTGCCTTTGCTCTCTTTGGCATTTAGAACTGTAAAATACCTGATCTACTTTGTTTTTCCAGAATTCTGGTGAACATGGACGATAACATTGTGAAACACTATTCTAATGAAGATACCTTCCAGCTGCAGATTGAAGAGGTTGGAGGATCTTACAAGCTCACTTTGACTGAGATCTAAGATCACAGATCACTGTGGATTTTAAACAAAGGTCTCAAGTGAACATTTTCCCATAATTCAGTATGTTGGGCAAAACACTAATCACCTCCAGAAGAAAGCCAGATGTTTGACTTGTTCTGGGGAGCAGAGCAGTGGTTTTGCTTAATACATTTGTGTTTGTGTTCTTGTTCATGACCTTATTTGCACTTGAAATGGGCAAGCAAAGATCGGCAATTAAATGGAGAGCATGTATATATTTTTACTAGTGTGTAAACCACTAGTAGGTATGAGAGGGGAAATCTCCTGGAAGGTGGCCTTTTAGACTGGTGATATCTTATTTATCTATTCAGTAACCATGTTTGAGCCTGTTATCAGCTAATACCATTTTACTGGACTGTTTTCTGCTAGGGAGAGCTGCAAAACTACTAATGGATACTAGTAGGAGTTGCATGCAGGTTGGAGAAAAGTCTATAATGTTTACTTGTGACCAGGGCAGACTGTTGAAATCACTTGTGTCATTTGGGGGGAATGTAAAACTGCCTTGCTTATGAAGAACTCGCCTTAGTAACTGTGTGAACTCTCATCAGATGAAGCTATATTGTATATAAGTGCAATATATTTTTGAAGGTTTGTAAATGTGTACATATAAGCAATATATAATATATATAAAATATGGTGTTCTGTATATACCGTGAATATATGCAATGAAGCCCATCTAAAGGATGCCATATACAGAGAAAACATATTTAACATAGATATTTAAAAATGGACAAACCCTTATCATGCACCAAAGGTGAGCACACGTTTGTACATTCATAGAAGGCACAAGAGACCTGCTGTTAAACATGGATCTTCCTATGTAGAAGGAAAAGGATACCAGCTCTCTCCGAAATCCTCATGCACAGGCAGGTGATGGAAGTCCTGGTTTCTGTCATGAACTACCACTAAGTCCTGAAACAGCTGTGTGCTGCTGTCCTGGGAGGTGATTTGGGCCAAGTCTGAGAGCTGGTTCACAAGAGGAGCTGGGCTGATGCAGTTCTCTTGAAGTCTGCTGTTTGGGGGTCAGGGAGAAGGTCTCCTGGAGGGTGGATTTTTTTCTGTAGCAGTGTACTTAAGGCTCAGCTGGATGCTGCCTGCACCAGCAGCTCAGGCTGTATGAACCCATGGGCTAGAGAAGCCAGCTTGCAAGGCCTAGGGTGTCAACAGCTGGAAATGCACAGGCAAGGCTTTTGAGAGAGGCAGGTGGCAAAATGGCTCAGCAGGCCAAGTGTTAGCAGGGAGTAGGGCCTCCAAGTAGGTTATGCATTCTTGGTGTCTGTACACACCATGGACCCATTGCTGAGCTGGAGAGACCCAATAGGCACAGCAGGCATCCTGAGCCCCAGCTGGGAGTGCCAGACACCTCCAAAAAGTACTGCCCTGTGCTATTTACTCACCATGTGCATGTGCTTATGAAGGAAAGGCACTCTTTGGTTAATAGCAAGTGAAAGAGGAGCACCTAAAGGGCGGCACTAAGGCAGAAACCTCTGTTAGTAGTGAGCAGATGAACGCGAGTGCCAGGTCCAGTGTCAGAGCTTTAGTTAGGGATCTGGGTAATGAAAGAGGTTTTATAACATTCTCAGACAGTACAAAGTTGCACATACCTCACCTAGGACATGGAGGTCAACCTGGAAAGACTGGAGAAACAGTCCAGAAAAGTAGCATATGGTTTTATAGTAATACTTAATGATTCTACTTAATGGTAAACAAATTGTGACCTACTATTGTTTAGCTCTGTCATGGTGCTGTTTGGAAGAGGGAGGCAAATGCCACGTTGAGTTGATCAACAGGAGCATGACCTGCAAGAAATAGGAGACCTCCCTCCTTTGGCTCTGCTTGGCATCGCCGAGGCCTCCACTGGAGCACGGACCAGACCCCGTGTGGTCTTTCAGCCAGAGCTCCTGGCTTCTGAGCAGGAAGGCCTGCATGATTTGGCTGGTGAGGGGTCATGTTCAGATGGGATGATTGATGGGAGCAGCCTTCCGACCCATGGACATGTCCTCCCTGTCCATGGCAAGCACAGGGAGTAGTGGGTGTGAATCTCAGAATTTCAGGCTGGGTGTTGAGGCAGTTTTCTCTAGTGAGAAGAGCAGGTTACCCTTGGAGGCAGTGGTTTAGCATCAAAGGTCTTCAGAGCCAGGCTGAGCAAAGGTATCTTTGGACTGTCACAGCTGTAATTGATTCTCCCTTGGTGGTGAGTCCAGGTGACCACTTGAAGTCCCTCCCCACCTTCTTTTTAAATGATTTATCTAAAATACAGTGTTTAGGAATTTGTATTTGGATCAGTCCTGAGCTGGTTCATTCCATTCCCCCCTGTGTTCTCCCCTCCTTCCTTCTCCTTTGTTGATGGGCCCCAGCAGAGGGTTGGTGATGCTCTGGGCACTGCATGCTCCCCTCGAGCAAACTGCACACAGATGCTTCTGTGACTGTGGGCTGGAGGCCGAAGGAGAGAGGCTGACGTGCAGCACGAGGCTGAAGGGACTTGGCCAGCACCTGCCACCCTGCACAGGATCCACCAGCAGCACAGCAGCCACGGAACTCACAGCCAGCCAGCACCAGCCTCCTGCCTGGGCTCCCTTCGGCAGTCACGGGAAAAATTTTACTATGGCAAGGGAATTTTTTAAAAAATCCTGATATATAGAATACATATATATATATTTACACATTTTTATTGAAAGTGGAAGTTTTATTACGGAAACTTGGTCTAGGGTCAGGGAAGTAGATTTAGAATCTCCGTAGAGGTAAGATTGACATGAATGTTATTTCCTTTTACTGCTTAATGAAGTATGTGAACTAAATCTGACGATTGTTTTCCACTATAAGATATTCTGGGACACGGGTCTTATAACAGTAGCAGCAATGTCATGTATGTTTTATGAAATTGATTTTTTTTTTGTTTTGCCTGCTGTTTTTTAATTGAAAATGTATTTTAAACCAAGCTATTAAATTTTATATGTTCATTTCTAATGATGTGTCTTCTATATAACAAGTGCATCTGCGCTTATCCCTTCAATTTCCCTCTGACACAGAATCTATAAAACCCTGGTGATTGTTTCCTAGTTTCTTTTTGCAGAAGAAAATAATCTCAGTGCCAGCCCGGCTGTTGTTATTCCCAAATAAGAAATGGCCAGCCCCGTTCTCATTCCCTGCTTTATTCCAGCTGACCTTGTTCAGTTCAGTGTGTGGGGAAGCTGCAGCATTTGCTTCCATAGGACCTTTTCCTTCGGCAGGAGAGCAGAACATCCATGGGTAAGATCAGGTGTGTAGAGGGACTACTAGTGAAGCTGCAGGCATTGACTTGCCCAAGTTGAAAACAAAATTCACTCCAACATCTCCAGGATAACCCTAGCCCATGGTATCTGGAGTGGTGTTCACCTCCTCTTTCTCACTGTCAGAAATGTCTCAACAAGCTTTTGCTGTAGCTGGCTCCCAGCCCCTGCAGCAGTTGCCGTCCTGGAGCAGCTCCTGTGCCGGCGTCTTCCCAACCACTGGGCTTGTGTCAACATGCTGGGGCTGGGTGGGGAGCAGCGTGGGTGGCAGAAGATTTCTGGGCTAGGAAAAAGCCAGGAAAATTTTGACTTAGTTCCTTATTTATTTGTAGTTCTTGTGCAGGCTCTGCTCGCAGGATTTGTCCCAGATGCAGGAGGATGCTGCAGTGTGTCATGACTGGGTGATGCACCAGTGCTGGGGGATGCCCTGTGTCATCTCCACCTGAGTCTGTGCTTGCTGGAAGGCTGGGCAGGTTCTGCCCCTGCAGTTGGTGTGTGGCCATCTCACAGCAAACCTCAGCGCGATGCGGAATCTGCTGCAGCGCTGGCTGAGAGACAGCTGCTCCTGCTCTTCCCTGCCATGGGATACCACCATTTTCCTCAGCCTTCACGTGGTGTGTGTGTGCATGTCTGTGCCAGCACTCCCTCCTCCTCCTGACACCCCTCAGCCCTTTTCTGTTCAAGTGAGTTTGTAGGAAGTGAAGGTGAGCCCCCAAAGATGCAGCTCTGAGCTCCCGTGTAAGGCAGGGAGCCTTACATGAACTCTGTGCTTCTTCCTGGGGCATGACTTGGGGCTCTAATATGGAAAACATTTATTTAGGCTTTTAAGATCTGACCCCTTTTTGTACGGGAAAGCTGAATTCTGCATCAGTCTCCAGCTTCTTGATGGAACTTTGTTGAACAAGGCTTTGCAAGAGCTTTGCAAGAGCACGGAGCTTCGATGCTTTCTCTGTTTGGTTTGTATTTTTTAGATCACTGGAGCCATTATTACAATTAAATTATTGAATATTAGACAATATTTAGATGATACCTCAACTAGATGAATTGATCTAATGTATGAGTTCTCAGAACTTGTTCAGCTGCTTGTCCTTGGACTATCCTGCCATGCCACTGGAAACCTTTGCATAATTCACAATGCTGCAGAAGGAATATTTGGCTTTTTTCCCCCTTGGCTAGTGTCAGTAGCTGCTGTGGCTGGGGCGGTTGCGGGGTTTTTGGCACATCCCACAGGTTCTTATTCCCCCAGGGCAGTGCTGCCCTTCCCCATCCATCCCTGTGCCTGTGCATGCAGCTCATGGGTGGCTGCTGTGCCCTCTGGCTCAAGCAGGATTTATTTTGTCATGCCTCCAGCATGGCCCCTGCAGGCTGCAGACACATGTGCCCGTACCAGCTGGTGACAGTGTCAACAGCACTGAATTTGTGTGTCCCTGCTGCAGAACTGCTCACCTCGAGTGGCAGCCCGAGCCCAGAGCTGGCCTGCAGGTCACTCATCACTACTGCAGTTTGGGAAGCAGGCAGAGCAGAGGGGCATGGCTGAGCCTGGCAGCGGCTCTGGTGAGTGGGAACACAGTGGAAAAGTGTTTGGATGTCTTGGGGATTTGATACCTGGAGGAGAGACAGCCCTGGGCTCAGGGATCATAGCAGTGAGGGATGCTGGAGCACGCTGGGCAGGTGGCTGCTGCCACCAGGCTGAAAATGACAGTGTGAATTGAAATTTGGAGAGAGTGAAGTGACATGGGGAAAAGCAAATGGAGTCCTCTGGTTCCTCAGTACCAGGGAAATCAAGTCCCTTGATTCCTCAGTGTCCAGCAGGAGAGGAGAGCTGGATGGAGCCTCAGCCAGGCAGCGCTGGCCCTGCCAACCTGTGGAATCTGTTCTTCCAACTTCTGAGCTCGCTGGTTTGGGTTGAGCAGGGCACTGTCCTGCTGCCATTCCCAGGAGTTTGGATTGAACCAACCTGCTCCAGCCATCGGAACGTGCCCAGACAGAGCCCAGTCCCTGGCCTGGAGAAGCAGGGCTGGAGCAGCTGCTGTGTGCAGGGACCACTCTGGGAGCGATGCTCAGCCCTGCCCAGGGGTGACAAGTGTCTGTGGTAAGGGCACAGGAGTGCAGGGATTGGCAATGGCTCTGCCAGGCAGTGGTGCCAGGGGCATAGGGAGGGGTTGTTGCCAGTCCTTGGTTTGATGATGCTTCTAATCTTGTCATGATAAGGCTTGGTTGATTTTTTTTTCCTAAATAATTACGTGAGTTATTAATAAGTAAATAAAGGAAAAGTGATCACACAGTGGCCAGCTTTGCAGGTCGTGTCCCCACAGCTCCTTCTCACTTGAAATGCTTTGAGCCTGTCAGCCAGTGCTGACCAAGGGCTTTTGGGGAGCAGCAGTGCTGGGTCTCCCATCTTGTGGACATCCTAAAGGGCCCTAAACCAGCCCTTGCTCTCTCACTTGCCTCTGCTTTGCGTGCTTAAAGAAGAGCCCAAACTGCAGAGGCTGGTCAGGACTTGCTGTCTACAAAGCCTCAGGTCAGGGTAATGCCTGAGACAAAAAGGCAGTTATAAAATTAACAATGGCAAGCTAAAAAATATCCATTCCTGCCTGAATCACCCCCTGCTGCTCCACGTGGCCATTCCCAAATGAGTTGGCACCTCATGGAGTCCTGTCCAGAGCTCTGCCTGCCAGTGACCCCCAGCCCAGCCTCGGGGGCCAGCTGAGCTCTGCCTTGGGCTGCTGCAGTGCCTTGGGCTGCCCAGCCTCAACAGGGCTGAGGGTTTTGGTGAGAGAAGGGCCCAAATCCACCTCATCTCTGTGGAGGCACAGCTTGTCCCTGCTCCTCTGTACATGCTGCAGAGCCAGAGACCACAATGCTGCCCCATTGATGGCAAGCAGCACCCCCAAGACCCCTTTCTGACTTCCATTTTTTTTTCAAAGGAAAATTTTGAGCCCTCCTCCAGGACTGAAAAGAAAATTTGAAAGATGCCTCAAGAGAAAGAAAAATAAAGATTATGATTTTGACCCTTAATCACTCTCCTTCAAGCTTTTTTTTTTTTTTTTCTTTAGGTCCATCTTTCAGCTCCTAAGTGCTGGGGGTTAATGATGCTCTTCAACACTATTAAATTGTGCAATATTTAATTTCTTGGAGCAATTTCCCCCCATCACCATGCTTTGAAAACCCTCTCTCTCTGATCCTCAAGGTTTTTTTCACGCTGCATTACATCTACCCATTACCCTGCTGTTATTTTGCTCTAAAGGTACATCTTGAGGCTTTTATGAACCATATTTGAGCTCCCTGACAACAGCACTCGTGTGGATGTAATCCAGCATGACAGAGTGTGTGAATGCCGTAAAGTGCAGGGATAGCAGGTGGAAATCTGGCCAGCAAGGACCTGGCTGGCTGCAGCAGCACGGGGATTTCATGCCCTGATGAAGGGAGAAGGAGGACTTGACCTGAGCTGGGGCAAAAAATAATCTGTCAGCCAAGCAAATCTGTGTTTGGCACTGAATGGAAGCCGAAACCATCAGGTTAAGGTATCCAGGCAGGGTATTCACAGCTCAGTTTATCTGGGTCAATCCCTCAGGAGAAGAGGAGGGGTGGTGCTTGTGCAGCAGCAGGAGCTGTGGCCAGGCCTCAGCTTGACTGTAAGGCTGGAAGTTACTGGGTGTGTGGGGAAGGTTTTGGGGTAAAAACAATGTTTCTCTCCAGTCCAGGACCTTTCCCATGCAGCAGAACTGTGAACTGTGAATGTTCAGCCTCAGACTGCTCTTCACGGGTCACTGCATGGTTGGGGTTGAAAGAGATGTTTGGGGTCCTGCTCCTACTCCTTTGCTCAAGGCTGTCCACCCCCAGTCAGCTGCCCAGCACCCTGTCCAGAGGGATTTTCAATATCCCTAGGGACAGAGACTCCACAGCCTTTCTGGGCAGCCAGTCCTGGATCACCCTCACAGTGAAGTATTTCCTGATGTTCTGAAACTCCTCCTGTGTTTGAGTTTGTGCCTTTTGTCTCGTGAAGGTGTGTGCTGGGTATCCTGCAGGAAATAATACCAAGAGATGAGAGAAGTGGTGATTTGGGACTGCTTCAGGTGAGCTGCAGCTGTGGGGAAGAGAAGTGCAGCAGCCCAGGGTGGGGTGTGCAGTGGGGGCATCCCTGGACAACATCCACCCCTTGGAAAAGCAAGGCTCAGTTCTCTGCTCTGCTGGCACTGGGGAAGGGTGCCCAAGGGGAAAGAAACTGAGTGTAAACAGTGCTGCCTCTGCTCAGGAAGGGGAAATAGCACAGCTGTGCACCAGAAGAGCCCTAGCACAGAATTGGAACCTGAGTTTATTTCACATCAGTCATCTTGGGCACCTCTTTACATCCTGAAGCACTGCAGGAGTGAAGGGGAAGTGCACACCCAAGGCTGATGTAATGATTTACCCATGCTGGGGAAAAAATAGGGGCTCCTTGTCCTTTTTAAGTAAATAGTGTAAAACTAAGAGGGAAAGTGCTTTTGAAGGGAGGTATTAGGATCTCCACTGTGCAAGGGGAGTTGCAGCGGGTAAGTCCAGGCAAGCACTAGTTGTGAGAAAAAGCATCAATCTGGCTGGACACTTGATCCAAACAACAGGCAAGGTCTGTTCTGCAGCTGAGTGAGTGAATGGAGCCGACTGAGTCATGGATGACAAGCAAAGCTGCCAAGGAAGTATCACAACAACAGGAAGTGCAGTTTTCCAGCTCCTCGGCTGGGGCAGGGATGGGATGTGGCCATTGCTGGGGTGAGATACCTCCCCTTAGACACTAGAACAGGGATTTAAAGTATTAAGCAACTCAATTGCCACTGACTTTCCCCCTCAAAATGGCTTGGAAGGTGGCTTTTTAATTTTAAAATTTTACCTAACTATTAATCGAAAATGTATTTTTCAGCAGTAAAATCCTATATTTGACTGTGTCCTTCAACATATAGTCAATTTAGCATTTTATGTAGGAGATTGCTCAAGGTATAAAATAATTGATGGCATAGTTTGAGTGCAAACACTGTGGTGGGGAATCTCTTTACAAGCAATCTCCTCAGCTCATGCTCTCCTTTGCTTTGGCCGTCATTTACCAGGGATGTGTCCTTGTCCCTGGATTTGGTGTGTGTCCTGCCAGCTGCAGCTTTTCTCTGGCCCCCCAGCACTTGGCATTGTGACCTCAATGAGACAAATGTGGCACTGGAGAGGGAAAGAGAAACCTGTCACCCAGGAGGGAGCAGGGGCTGCCTCAGCTGGAGACAATGTGAGAGCACTGCTGCTCTGCTGCTCTGCTGCTCTGCCCACCAGGAGGGTTTGGGGAGGCAAGGAAGGTGTCAGGCGAGCGGGATCCAGACCCTGCAACCAGGAGCAGAGATGGGAGTGGGCACAGCACAGCCCAAGGAACCTGGGAGAAGGGGATGGTGTAGCCAGAGTGGTTGGTGAGGAGTTTATTCACAAACCTGCTGATGGGTTAGCAATCACATCTCTGTATGTTTGTGGTGGCAGCTGGCTGACACGGGGAGCACTTTATGCAGCAAAATTCACAGTGCCCTCGCTCTGACATAATTTCACACGTGCATGCTGTGGTGGGAAGCAGCAAGCAAAGCTGAGCAGGCAGAGCAGGGGTCCCTCAGCTTTTGCTCTTGCTCATCTATTGCAGACCCTGTGCATCTGTGAGCAGCAAAGGGGGCAGACCATGCTCCCCCTGCACTGGTGGCCCCATAGCCAGGTTCCTCACCCCTGGCCAGAACACATCCAGGGGCAAGCAGGGCTGAGCCTTGGTGGCCATGAGGACACCCATGTGCAGGAGAGCAGCAGAAGAGGCATCCTTGGTGCCAAGGACAGCAGTTTGAAAGTGGCCTTCTCATCTGCCTGATTCTCTTCCACACAAGCTTTGTGTTTACTTCTGCTCAGGGCTGCCCTGGCTGGTCTCCTGCCCCTGCTCAGTCCCCTCATTTGTCTGACTTTCAGTGATGGTCAATAACTGCATCCCCATGATAGTGACATTTTTACAGGGATGTTCCTTATTCTTAATATTTTACCAGGAGAAGGCCAAGAAGGGAGAGGGAGAGGCTTGTTCTGCAGGGCTGGGGAAGGAGAGCATAGGATATGCAGCTCCAGGGAGGAGGAGGTGGAAAACCTGCAGAGTGGATGATGTGGAGCAAGGATATGTGAGTGATTAGTTCCCCAGGAAGTGCAGGGTCAGGAGTCACCCTGGAAGGGGGCAGGGGAATGGCAGCAGGGATACAGACAAGGCACTAGAGCAGAAGTAACATGGACTTTTATTTTAGGGTCTGCTTCGAGACATGACCTCAAGCAGCAGCAACCTTTCATCAGACAACCTGGTCTGGGATGTCTCGGCCATTCCCAGGCACAGAAGAAGGGCCCATTCCCAGAAAGGGGTGCTGGGGGAAGCTTTTGAAGGTGCTCAGCAGTGTCTCACGTTATCAAACAGGAGGGGGGACAGAGGTTGTACATCTGAGCCATGCAGAGAGCCCCTCTGATATCAGCTGGGTAATCCAGAGCCAGTGTGAAGAGTGGGGGAAAAGCAGGATCCTAAACAAGCCCCATCTGATGTCAGAAAAGGTGACAGACATGACAAGGCAGCAGGACACCTGTGATCAGCCAAAATCCCCACCCCCACCCAGAGCCCTCCCTGGGGCTGGGCACCATTCTGTGCTTGGTGCTGCACAGCCCCTGGATGCCTGTGGACAATGTCCCAGGGCAGTGCCAGTGCTGGAACTGGGGGAGCCATTGCCAGTGTCAGGCCCCTGCTGCCCCTGTGGCACCAATCCCCCTGCCAGGAACGATGTTCAGTGGTCCAGATGTCGGACTCTGGTCACACAGGATGTCTGCCAGCACCTGAGTGCTGCTTGAGAACACTGCAGGATTGTCAACATGTGGAAGACAACTCAGGATGAAACACACGTTTGCATACAGGCTTGAGAGCTGCCCCAGCAAGTCCTGAGATGACCAAGAGAGGGGCACATCCCTCAGCATTGCTGATGCTTTAATGTGCTGTGTGTCAGAAAATATGGGTAGGCTTAGCTAACAGTAATGCTGAGGTCAAGGGAACAGTGAAAACAATGAACACATCCTCTTAAGCAGAACAATAAATAAATAGCATGTAATTTTAATTTTTGCTGTTTTTTTAATCCATCTCCCAGTGCCACTAAAATAGGATCAGGGCACAAATAGCAGCAGTGGAAAAACCAGATGGTGCACTTGAGCAAGCAGATGGTGCACTAGTATGTCACACTTATCACTGTCACTTTTTTATTTCTATTACAGGGACCTGTGGACAGGCCACACCTGTAATCAATATTTGTGGTTTGGATTCTTTTAGTTCAGTAAATGCTATGTTTCACATACTCATAACAAATCTGTTGGAGAAGTGATTTCTCTCCTGCCAGGGCTCATGAAGTCTTTGATGCAGTTAATTTCTTTTTTTGTGTAGAAACATATTTTTGGGAGTGAAGGAAAAAAAATGGCAGTGTGTGTTTATTCTATCAGCACACTGCGTCTAAAATAGAGGGGGAGACAGTTTTTGTGGCTCTTCTCTTAAAGCCTTTCCTTTTGTTGTAACCTAGCTGTTTCCTTACGCTGTGCTGGCTGCTCCCCCACTCCTTGGATGCTCACCCATGGACCAAAAGCTCAATCTGCTCTGAAAGCGAGCACGAAAGATGCGGGCGAGGAAGAATTTGACTCAAACCAGTTGTGGCCAGCACGTGAGGCCCGTGGTTTGTCCTCCCTTCGGGCAAGGGCTGCTGTCGCAGGCTGTCCCTGCTGGCAGACACGTAGGCGATGTGCGGGCGGGCACGGGACCCGCGGCGCCACCCGACACCGCGGCCATAGAGGCGATGTCCCCTGGGCTGGCGGCCACACGCAGAGTGACAGCGTGGGGGGACAGCACGTCTGCACTGCCCTGCGCTCGGACTCGCTGTCCAGCACTGCTCTGGCTCGGCCGGGAGCCTGTCCCTGTCCCTCCGGCCCCGCGGACAGCGCTCACTCCACAGCAAAGACACAACTCCCCAGAACGTCCCTCACACACACTCGGTGTCAGCTGGGCCACAGGCTTTGTAAAAGCCCGAGGATTTCTCATCACGTTTACATTCAGAAATTATTCTACAATATAGTAATATTCCTTGTTGGTCTCCCTGCTTTCTTTTATTCTCTTTTTCTTCCCACCTCTATTCTTCATAGTTATCCCTTATATCCCTTCCCCCCCACTATTTCTCAGAGATTCTCTGTATATAACTCTGGCTATAAACACTTTCTGTATCTCTGCTATTCCCCTGGGTGAATCTCTCTGGTCCTGTCCTGCTCCTGCCCTTGGCCAGGGGCTGCCACAGCCGTGTCCATCAGCTGGTGACAGTCACCAACTGGCAGAGCTCCATAGTTTCCCCCCTGTGGGACATTTCTCCTCTGCCTGCTGCTGTCTGCCCAGCAAGTGTGGTTTGGGACAATCTGGGGTTGTGGCAGCTCTGACTGCTCTGTCCTTCACAGCAGAGGAGGGAGAGGGGACACAGATGCATCCTTACACGTCCTACACCACATGCATCCTATCACAGTCTTTCACTTCTTCCCATGCCTCTTCTCACAGCCCCTGCACAGGAGCTCTGATTGTAATTATCTATATTTATTTAGAGAGATATCTATATTTATTTTGCCATTTGCTAGGCTCTGTGTGTTTGCTACAGTAGCCTGCTGCTGTAGCCAGACCAGATGCTGCTGCCAAAATGCAGTAACTGTAGAGCTGCGCTCCAGACAACTGCTTTGGTCTATTTTTAACTACTGGTAAATATTAGGAAAACTGTCTGAGCCCATAATATTTTCCCTTCAGTCTCTTTTGAATGGTTTGTAGCATAATTAGCTACAAAAGGGGAACGGGGGAGAGCTGCTTGCATGACCTTTTGTTATTTTCAGTCTCCAGTATTAATTATTTTCCCTGCTACTCACACAGGATGTTTGTTTCTTTCTTGCCATCCCAGCCGAAAGGATAAGATAACCAGAGCACAGCCTTCTCAGCCCTGCCCTGCAGCCGCTTACATCTGCTCCTTCCTACCTCAGAACAAAGGCATTGTCTCTCTCCAACAAAGAAAGCTTTCTCTGAGTGTTTGCCAGCGGTCTGAGCTAAACGGGCCTTTATAAACCACGCGGCCCTCGGGGAGCCCGACCCAGATCCAGGGAATAGCAGAGCAGCAGCAGCAGCAGCCCTGGAGGAGGGGTTGGTGCAGGATGGCTCTGCTGGGACAGAGAGCACCCTGGCACAGCCAGGCAGGACAGGGTCACCGGCATCCTGCGGCCACCAGCACGGGCAGGCTGCTCCCAGCTCTTTGGAACGGAGTGCTGAGGATACCTGGGCTTTGTTCCAGGTCACTGCCTCCAAGGAGGGGAACTGCAGCCAGCCTGGAGCATCCCCAGGATCTCGCTACGGGAAGCTGTGCTGCTGGGGGAAACCCAGGGGAGATCAGGGGGTGTAGGCACAAGTATAAAGAAGCAGCATAATGTTAACTGCTTTATTATTCACCTCGGTGCAGCCTTGGGAAGGGAAAGAAAGCAGAGAGGAGTCAGGAGGGAGGGAGAAGCTCTGAGGCTGCCAGGGCTGGGGGCTCAGGCTTTGTGGGGTCCAGACCCCTGATATTCGATGCGAGGATGAAGGTGCTCCTTCCTCACCTAACACTGCCTCAGCTGGCAGCAGCAGAAAAAGGTAAACCAGGTGACTTTGCTAAGAGCTCCAAGGATTTATTTAAAAAACTTTAGCTGCCATTTTTAGCTCAGCAAGGGGAACATAACCAAGCACATTTTCCCTGTAGCACAAGTGGGAGTACAGACCTGTAACATCACTTCTTTTAACTGGACTTGTATCCATGAGCTGTAGAGAGGACTCCTGGGGAACTTGGGAGGTGTAGGCAGAGTCTGTGGTGTGTGACAGGGAAAACAGCCTGCTGGGAGTCAGGAGAAATGATTCCACTCTACTTCCCTGTGACTGCTTCTTCCCTGGCGAGGCTGCTGTGCTGCCTTCAGCTGCAATGAAATGTCCCTGCTGTCAGTGACTGAGGCTGTGAGAGTGAGGGCTCTGAGCAGCAACTGCATGGGTTACAACAAGCAGCAAGGAGAAAAACACAAGTCACCTCCCAACTACAGCAGAACATGCAAAATAGAACAGTATTTTCCTAGTCTTACAATTCCCTAAAGGTTTTTCTTGAAAAGGATCCATGCAAGGATCCTTGTGCCTTGAGAGGCACAAACCCTGTGTTCCCACTGTGCCACCTCAACTGTGCTTTTTAGTCACTGATGGCATTGTCACAAACTCTTTTTCACTCTCTGTCACACAACTGATTCCCTTTTGGGAACAGAACTCTTTACTGTTAGAACTCGATTTGCAGTTTGAATTATCAGCATTTTCCTTGCCCTCACTCAGCAGAGGCCAGGGCTCCAGCACAGCAAGTCTCATGCAAACACAGAGGGAAAGCTGCTGGTAACCTACACACTGCACAGAGAGCTGGCCTGGGACATCCTTTTAATTTGGTGTTGGATGGGCTGGGATGTGCCAGGGCTGGGAAAGCTGAAGGACACGAAATGTGCAGTAATGGAGGACAGGGATGAGCACAGGGCAGTGGAGCTTTAGAAACTACATGGACAGCAGGGAAGGACGGGGATTTGGAAGAGCTGTAATGGAAAAAAATAAACCCCAGTGGCGAAATGAAGCTGACAGCAGAAGGAGCCCAGAGATTCAAGATGATTTTCTGTGTGGACACTTGAGGATGTAACATCTTGAGAAACCAGGGAAGAAACAAACAGAGATAATTCAGCAGGATAAAATGCTTTTTGCTGTCCCCATTCTGTGTCAGGGTGGGCATAAGGGAAGGGGCAGGGTGGGTTTGGGATGCAGAGCTGCCCGAGCTGCGGTCGCTGCCAGCACTCGGTGCTGCTCGGTACAACCACAAATCCTGCTGGGAACCACAGGGCCAATACACTTGGGCTGCCACTGGAAAATGAAAACAAGGGCTGGGGACAGGAAAAACCGAAGAGCACACATTTTTTAACAGAATGTATGTTGTGACTTGAGGGCTTTTAAGAAGCACATGCTGGGCTGGCCCAGGGGAGGCCTCCCAACACCTACGGATTCAGTGATCCGTAACACCGACCCTTCATGGATTTTGGGAGCGGGTTTAGGGCTATTTGTAATCCCAAATCCTCCGTCCGGTAAAGCAGCGCCGTGGCCGGGCAGGCACCGACCCCTTCCCTATCGCATGTGGCAGGCAGGGCCTCGACGGGAAAGCTGCGGCAGGGAGCTGCGGGAACGGGGTTGCTCCCCCACACGGGAAGGCCGGCGGCGGGCGGCGGGAAGAGGGGCGCTGCCCCACACGGGAAGGCCGGCGGGAAGCAGCGGGAAGAGGGGCGCTGCCCCACACGGGAAGGCCGGCGGCGGGCGGCGGGAAGAGGGGCGCTGCCCCACACGGGAAGGCCGGCGGGAAGCAGCGGGAAGAGGGGCGCTGCCCCACACGGGAAGGCCGGCGGCGGGCGGCGGGAAGAGGGGCGCTGCCCCACACGGGAAGGCCGGCGGGAAGCAGCGGGAAGAGGGGCGCTGCCCCACACGGGAAGGCCGGCGGCGGGCGGCGGGAAGAGGGGCGCTGCCCCACACGGGAAGGCCGGCGGGAAGCAGCGGGAAGAGGGGCGCTGCCCCACACGGGAAGGCCGGCGGCGGGCGGCGGGAAGAGGGGCGCTGCCCCACACGGGAAGGCCGGCGGGANTCCCGCCGCCGGTACCGCCGCCGCCGCTCCCCGGGCGCACCGCTGCCAACGCCGCCCGCCCGAGCCGCGCCATGCACAGCTCGCCCTGCTCGGACATGGGAGATGCGCCCGCGGTGAGCACCGGGCACGCGGAGGGAGGAGGGAAGCGGAGGCGGTGGGGGCAGCCGGCGGCGGTACAGCCCGGGCACGTGCTCGGTGGCGGGCAGAGCGCGGGGACCGCAGCCGCCTCGGCAGGGACCGCTACTCACCGGCGGGGAGCGGCTCGGCCGGGCAGCGGGTACGGGGCGGCCGTGCCGGGGCAGAGCCCTCAGAAGGGGCTGTTGCTCCGGTCACCTGCAGGGAACGGGGGCGGCCCTCGCTCAGCGACCGTGCGGGGGCGGCGGCAGCGTGGGAGCTGCCCTCCGCCCCCTTCTCCTCCTCCTCCTGCCTTTCGCGCCATCCTCCTGTCGGTGGCACCGCCCGGCCGCGGCAGCGCCGTGGGGCGGGGAGCGGGTGTGGGCCCTGCGGGCGGGGGCGGCGCTGCCCTGCNGTCCCCATCCCGCCCGCAGCCCGCGCTCCCCGCACGTCCCTGCCCATCCCCGTCCCCATCCCGCCTTACCCCGCGCACGTAGTTCCCGCGGGGTGATGTGAGGACAGGCGCCCGGCGCGCTTGGCCATTTCCCTGGCAGCAGCCGGAGAGCCCGGGCTGCAGCGCTCGTCTGCAGAAAGAGCTTTTTTGTGAGGTTTTTTTTTTATTTGGGGTGTTTTTTGAGGAAGGGAGGCACATTTCTTTTTTCACGTTTCTTTAGGGAAAGCTGCTTTTGTGAAACGTAGCGTTGGAAAAAATAAACCTGCGGGCTTTGGTGCTTGCAGGTGCTTGCTTAGAGGAACCCTGGCAGGCTGTGTCTGCTCAGTGCAGAGCCTCGCCTGGCGTGGCCCCAGTGTGACAGGCGGGTGAGGTCCAGGCTTGCAGGCACACATCGCGTTTTCCTCTCATTGTTTTTCAGTGGAAATTCTTAAAAGTCTCTCTCCAAGGTGTTAATTGCTTTTACCTCTTCCAGCCCCTGAATCATGACATCTCCATGTCTGGTACCTCATGTTTTAGGTGAAAGTCCTCTGTGAGTGCAGTACCAACATTTTTGATCCATTATGTTTAACATGTTTGCCTGCACATCCCTAGAGTGCAAACACAGCTTTACATCTTGGTGACACTCTTGAATAAGGATCATCCCACATTACTTAACTCAGTAACAAAACCCATTAACTAAGTGTACCTGCTGTCACCCAGTGAGTAGAATTCCTCCTAGGCTTGAGGCCATGCTAATGGTGTGGTGTTGCCTTTTGAGGGAAAACCTTTTTCCTGCAGTATATAAACACTCAGCAATAGGTGTAACAGCAATAGGCTCAAGAGGCTTGGTCCACACTTCTGAATCCCAGTCTTCAAGTTAGTTGGTGTGCCTAAAGACTGGAAGAGCCTGGATGCCTAGTTGAGACTGAGCTGGCATGTGAGTAATAACCCATCAGCCTAGCACGGCTTTTGGAGCCACTGCCAAGCACTGTGAGAGCTTTGGGAACTTTGGATATCCTTTTGCAGAGAAGTCAAGTGTTTTGCATGTGTACACATGCACACACAAATATTCTGTGATGCTTGCAATTGGAAACAAATCAGTATGACTACACTTGTCTTCATTTTACTCAGAGTGCATTTTACATACCTAGCACCTATGTAGTATCAGACCTTTCTAAAGTACAACACAAACAGTTCCCACTGTACTTGGAAGACTATTTTCCTTCCATCTTTTCCTCATCCTGGCTTCCCTATTAAAAATAAGATTAAAGTTCTTTTGTGATGTGCAGTACTCCAAGTCAATGGTGATACCTTAAAGCATCTTACTGGCACCTGAAATTTATCTTCTAAATGTTTCCAGGATTAGATTAGTGCTAAATAGTCTTTTAGATTGAGGAAACAGCCTTGTCTAAACAAGGTTGGAAGTCAGGATTTTCCTCTTTTTTGCTTGTATGCAAGCATGGGATGTGTTCAGAGCAGCGTGATCCAGGAAATGTAAGCTTGGAAATGTGAGACACACACACATACATCTGTTCTTTTCCTGGGAAGTCTTTTTTTTTTTTTTTTTTTTTTTGGTGTTGGTGTGGGTTTTATTTCCCAGAGAAGGGAATGGAGACGAGCTGCTGGGGGGAGAGTGAGAGATGAGCCAGTTGGTAAAAGCCTTGCCAGGGGCATGGGATCTGTTTCAGTTGACCTTCATTGTGAGCAGACAGTGTGTGGGTGGTGTCAGCTTTGTACTCTGACTTGTCCTAATAGCCAGCAATCCGATTGCACCCAGGTTGACATCGTGGACATCTATGAGTCCATCCGAGAACGGCAGCGCCATGACAGCGAGAGGTCTACCTGCAGCACCTTGGAGCAGAACGACATTGAAGCTGTGGAAGCCCTCGTTTGTATGAGCTCCTGGGGTCAAAGATCACAGAAAGGTGACACATTAAAGATAAGGCCCCTCACGCCCTTCTCGGATTCTGGGGATTTCACAACGCACAATGCCGAGGCTGCGGCTGAATTACCAAAGGATTACCTATCGACACTGGTAAGGAAAGCATCAACACAAAATAAATGTGCCCAACACGTGGGTGTCACATCCCTGCAGTGCTTTAACTTGGCTGGAAAAGACAGGCTTGCTCAGGTGTCCCTTTGTCACAGCCTGTGCTGTCTGTGCACAGAGTAGTGAGGTGGGCATGTTGAGTTTGTTTTTTTGCTGTGTCTGGTTTAGCAAATGTGGAGGCTTTTGTTAAATTTAGGTGTGAAAGCCCTTGCTGATAGGTTATTTAATTTGACAGGCATGTTGAGATGGCTGTTGTAGGTTTCTTGGAGCACTTTGAGAAAGAATGGCAGAGTGAGCCTTGGTGATTTGGCATCAACATACCTGCAAGCACTGTGTAAAAAAAGGCGCTTGATGACGTTATGCTTCACTGGTCACTGTAAGAGAAAGTACATGTTACCATTATGAAATAGGCAATTAATTAGTTTCTGTACTATGTGTTTGTACATGTAGTCTGTTACTTCTCCAGATATTGGTCTACTCCAGCTGACTAATGTTGGTTGAATCCAAATTTTTTTTTTGTTTCAATTTATGTTGCAACAAAAGTAGGTATTAAAAAGGGACCTGGTGCCATTAGGATTTTTAGATGGTTAAGGCCCATTTCAACCAGTAGGCTTCTAGTATGCAGTTGCCAGGGAAAAGAGGAATAATAGAGGAAAGAGGCTGAGATAAGAGTAGCCTGACAAGCAGTTGCCATAATATCTCCTGCTGCTCAGTGCTGACACTGTCTCTTAACAGCACAGGAGATACCTTTCAGTGGTACAGGAGGAAGGAGAGGTGATGCAGCAAGACAGCATAGAGAGAAATGGATGAATAAGAAGGGACAGAGCAGTTTCATTTGTCTTTAGCTAAAAGGTAGCCATGAGACGATGAGGTAATCATTGAGAAAAGATCTAGGGCTTGCTGGGAGCTAGAAAGTGAAAAGTAGAGTATTGCTATCTATTGTTGGTCTGTTTATTCTGCTCGTAGCCTCTTACAGCTGTGTCCATTGCTGAGGAGAAAAGAATGAAAGACTTTTTTGTGGTGCAGTGAGTATACTTGCAGTGTTTCATGCAGGTTTACAGCTGCCTCATTCCTTTCCTTTTATTAATAGGCTTTTGAGCACAATCAGAATGGCCATGAGATAAGGCAATGTAGTGTCCTGGTGTTGGCTAGGATAGAGTTAATTTTCTTCCTAGTAGCTGGCACAGTGCTGTGTTTGTGATTTAGAATGTGAATGATGCTGGTAACACACTGATGTTGTAGTTGTTGCTGAGCAGTGCTTACCCTAGGTCAAGGACTTTTCAGATTCCCATGCTCTGGCAGTGAGGAGGTGCACAGGAAGCTGGGAAGTAACCTGGCCAGGCAGGTGATCTGAACTGGCCAGAGGGATATTCCCTACCATAGAGTGTCATGCCCAGCATAAAAACTGGGATGACCAGTGATGTTGGGAAGGACCTGGGCATTGGTCAGTGGGTGGTGAGCAATTGTACTGTGCACCACTTGTTTCTCTTGGGTTTTATTGCTTTCTCTTTTTGGTATCTCCCTGTAATAGTAATTACAATTGTAGTTATTATATTTTACTTTATTTCAATTATTAACTTGTTCTTATGTCAACATGAGTTTTATCTTTCTGATTCTCCATGACAGATCTGACCAGACCATGTTGAAACAAATTTTTTATCAGGATTCATCTTATTAGTTTATTGGCTGTAGGTCACAGTGTTGAATTATTTGCTATCAGAGTTGTTGTGTTATGTAACAATTTACTTGCTGTGTACCTTCCCCCTTGTGTTGTGGTATCATCTCTGGGGGCTGGGCTGAGATTATCATTTTATTGTACTTCGTAACACTGGATTGTGATAGCACAGAACTGCTGGCCTTGAAACTAATCTGGTTTTCATACTCTCAGCCCCTCTGTCATCACCTTTGTACTTGGGGAACCATCTATTAGAAACTGCTAATAGTGACACCTTTGCCTTTTTGCCTCTGAGAGCCAACCTGTGTAGAAGACACAGTCTTCCCCTTCTCCAGGCATGGGAATCTTGGAAATTTTGAATATCCTTGGGATGCTGAAACCATGGTCTGTAAATGACCAGAAACTGTGAAAGTGGTTCAGGTCTTGTTTAGGGTTAAGCAACTGTGGCTGCTCAGACCTTGGCATCAGGCAGTGTGACTGCTCAGACCCCAGGAAGGGACGATGCAGCTGAGCCAGAGGACAAGCTTGTGCCATTACCAGTTGTCCTTGTACAGAGGAGAAATGGACACCAAAGTCAGCTCACTTAGTAAAGGAGGATGAAGCAAGGCCATCACAAAAACTGGATGGAGGAAGAGGCAGAACAAGAGGTAACCACTCAATCCCAGTCCCTCAGGGATCTGTGGGATATATGAAGAGGTTTCAGCTGCTGTCCAGGTGTGCACATTATCAGCTGGCTGCTCCAGTGGGGCTAGTAGCCTGGAATTAGGAGAGAGGGAAGCCAAGCAGTTGGGATGACTTCCTAGAGAAGAGGGCATTGATGAGGTGAGTGGAAAAATGACTCAAGCCTTCAGCCTGTGGAAGCAACTCTGTCAAGTGTGAAGGGAAGGTGTCCCTTCAGGAAAGAGATTGTCACCTGGGCAGGTGGGCTACTGTGGGGAGGGATTCCTGGTTCCTGAGGGAATTAGCTGTACCAGAGGGGGTTTATTTTGACATGAGCAAGGCACAGTCATCCACAGATCCAGGTGAAGTCAGTGTGCCCAGCCCACATGGCAGAAATTTGAACTATTTGCCATGGACTGATCCAGTTCTGGAACACCTGCAATATATTGATGGTACCATTGTGGGCAGTACAGCAGCAGAAGTTTTTGAGAAAGGGAAGAAAATAGTCCAGATGTCTCTGAAAGCTGTCATAAAACAAACAGGAGATTCAGTTTTTAAGAATAAAATAGCAAGGTGGACGTCATCAGATCCCAATGGATTTTATTAGCAAAATAGCTGTTTCTACCAACTAGTAATAAAAACACAAGCTTTCTTAGGCATTGTGGGTCTTTGGAGAATGCACATTCCAAATTACAGTCTGATTGTCAGCCTTCTCTGTCAATTGACCCAGAAGAAGAATGATTTCAAATGGGGCCCTGAACAGCAACAGGCCTTTGAACAAATTAAACAGGAGATAGTTCATGCAGAAAATTAAAACTGCCCCAGCCCTTGGGCCAGTCCAGGCAGGACAAAATACAAAAAATGTGCTCTACACTGCAGCCAAGGAAAATGGCCCTACCTGGAACCTCTGTCAGAAAGCATCAGGGGAGAATTGGGTCAGCCTCTAGGGTTTTGGAGTCAGGGGTACAGAGGATCTGAAGCCCACTGTATGCCAGCTGTAAAAGAGATACTGGCAGCTTACAAAGAGATTCCAGCTGCTTTGGGAATGATTGGTACTGAAGCACAGCTCCCCTGGCATCCTGATTCCCAGTGCTGGGCTGGATGTGTGAAGGATGTGCCTCCTGCACGTCATGTAGCTGGTGCTGTGTGGAATAAGTGGGTCTTGCTGGTCACACTTGGTGCTCAAATAGCAAACCTCAGTCATTGTGATTACCTTCAAGACTTCTGGGATTGGCAAGAGGGCAGATTCGTGGATGTCACCTGATGAGGAGATGACATGTGCTGAAGAGATGCTATTGTATAAATTACCAAACAATATGCAGTGTTTGATTCCTGCTGTATTGTAGGGAAGCATTGAAGATGGAAAGTGGCTGTGTCCTACAAATAATTACAATCCTACGGTGTCCTACAAATAATTACAATCCTACAAAAAAATTAGAGAAATTGCTGAAGGAGAAGGTGAATTGAGTTACTCTGCAGAGGTGAACATTGGCTTTAGACACTGCTGAACAAGAAAAAAAAAAAAGCCAATGCTTTATCTCTGTACTCATTCACGGGTGGTGGCAAATGCCCTGTGGTGGCTGCAGTGATGGAAGCAGAGCAGAGGTAAACCCATCTGGGCTGCTGCCTTGTGGCAGGATATGTCATGTGGATGCTCGTGTACCCAAGAGTTGGGCCACCAAGGAGCATCAAAACAACCAACAGGTGGATCAGGCTTCTCAGATTGAAGTGGCTCAGGTGGATCTGGATTGGCAAGATTCACAAGAGTAATTATTTATTGCTTGGTGAGCTGATGGCATCTGAGGCCATCAAGGAAGAAATGCAACGTGTAGATGGGGTGATTATCGAGGGGTGGACTTGACCATGGACACTATTGTAGGGCTGTCCATAACTGTGAAACATACACTTCAGTTATTCAGTCTGAGCAGTTAAAGCCTCTTTGGTGTGGAGGACAATGGCTGAAATATAAATATGGGGACACCTGGCAGATGGACTCTGTCAGACTCCCACAAACTCACCAAGGCAAGCATCATGTGCTGATGATGGTGGAAGCAACCACTGGATAACTAGAAACCTATTCCATGCCCCATGCCACTGCCTGGAACACTGTCCTGGGCCTTGGAAACCAAGTCTTATGGCAGCATGGCATCCCAGAAAGAATTGAGCCAGACAGGGGGACTCATTTCCAAAATAACCTCACAGACACCTGGGTTGAAGAGCATGGCATTCTGTGGGTTTCACATGCCCTGTCATGTGTCAGTCTCAAGGAAAATTGAATGATAGAACAGACTGTTACTGAGAGCAGTGGGTGGTGGGACCTTCAAACAATGGGATGCACATGTAGCAAAGGCCACCTGGGCAGTCAGCACTAGAGGATCTGCCAGCTGGGCCAGCTGTGCTCAAGCAAAACTTTTACATAGTGTAGAAGGGGATAAAGTCCCTGTAGTGCACACAAAAAAGCTTCTGGGGAAAACATCTGCGTTATTCCTGCATCAGGCAATGATAAACCCATCCATGGGATTGCTTTTGATCAAGTACCTGGGTGCATTTGGTGGGTAATGTGGGGGGATAGGGAAGTCCAAAGTTTTGTTCCAGGGGATATGGTTGTGTGTGAGAATAGCCAGTGATTTGGATTGTATGATGGTAATTGCCATAAACACTCAAGTCACCACTGCTGGGCTGGCTACACCCAACATCAAGGGTATTACAGTAGGAATCACCCAGATTAATGAAGGACAAACTGATGAATGTGGGCAAACACAGTAGTGATGGAATGGGAACTGACTTCAGTAGGCAGCAATCCAACATAACACACCATCTTTGCTGCCCTGAAGAACTGCTATGAATTGGAGCCCAAAGCAATGCATGAATGAACTCAGCAGATGTTTTAGAGGGATGGCCCACAGACTAAGGGAATGATACCTGCATCAAAAGACAGGAAGAATAATGGTGGTTAATTGGTATTGAAAAGTTTGAGCATGATACAAATGGCATAGAATATGGGGTGGATATTGTCCTGTTTTCAGCTGGGATAGAGTTAATTTTCATCCTGGTAGCTGGTACAGTACTGTGTTTGAGATTTAAGATGATAATAATGTTGATAACACACTGATGTTTTAGAGCAAGCACTGCTCAGTAACAATTAAGCCGAGGACTTCTCAGTGTCTTCTGTTCTGCCAGTGGGGAGAAGCCTTGTGAGAGAGCATGGCTAGGACACTACTGACCAGACTGGCCAAAGGGATATTCCATACCATAGAGCATTGTTTTCAGTGTATAAGCGGGGGGAGTTGGCCAGAAGGGGCCAGTCATTGCTTGGGATCAGGCCAGGTGGGTGGTGAGCAGTTGTACTGTGCATAATTTGTTTTTCTTGGGCTTTATTTCTCTCTCTTTTTATCTGCCTTTTTATTACAATTAATATTTTTATTGTATTTTCCTGTATTTGAATTATTAACTTGTTCTCATCTCAACCCATAGGTTTTACCTTTTTCTGATTCTCCTTCCCACCCATCTGGGGGTGGAGGATGAGTGAGCTTCATAGGACTTGGTTGCCATCTGGGATTAAAGCACAGCAGTATACTTTATTCACTTTGTCCTAAGAGGCACATTCTGAGATGCTGGGAGAGGGAGTGTAATTTTATTTTTCAGAGTAAAGATAGGGGAAGACTGTGCTGTGGAATTACACTGATCCACACTTTTTTTTTTTTTGCAGTGCATGACCCCTCCGCACAGCCCTGACTTCGTGGAGATGTCGGCAGCCACGCTCCTGTCCTCACAAGTGACTTACTCCAAACCAAGGACTGTCATGGCAAGCACAGCTGCCTGCTCAGTCACATCGGCCTCTCCCATACCCCAGCCATCTGTTCCCAGCGTGGGGCGACAGTGCAGTCAGAAGCCAGTGACCTCTGAGTTCTCTGCGCCTCAGCCTTGCAGGGCCATGGCAACAAGTGTCATACGTCACACAGGTGATAGTTCTGCTTACCATCACATTCCTGCTGTGCAAGAGAAAACAAAGGTAACTTCAGGCTACGGCACTTCCAGAGCAGTACTTGGGCAAGATGACCAGAAACATTCCAGACTGCCACAGGACACGTGGGCTGCAGATGATTTAATCGGCAAAAGCTCTCCAGTACATCAGCCTTATGCACATGACTCCAGTGATGTTGTGACCAATAAAGGGCAGCTACCAGTCCGGCCTGTTTCGCCACAAACCCACTTACCAAAGAATTGCGAGAATGACTCGCAAAAAAGAGCTACCCCAGTGACACCTGCCCCTGTCTCAAGCCCCCAGGTTCTCTGTCAGATGATCCCTTTAAATGGACAAAACAGCATGATTAATGCCTATGTCAAGCCTTCAACTCCAGCACTCTCAACTCCCGTGAAGCCCATTTTACCGCAGACAGCCCCGCTCCCCCAGCCTGTGCTCATGGGACCCTCTGTGCCTCAGGGGACTGTCATGTTGGTTCTTCCCCAGCCCGCTGTCACGCAGGCACCGCCGTGCCCGCAGGCCGTGGTGGCTGTTGGCAGCACCAAGTTACTGCCCCTCGCCCCTGCTCCTGTGTTCATCGCTTCTGGTCAGAGCTGTGCCCCCCAGATGGACTTCTCCAGGAGGAGGAATTACGTTTGCGACTTCCCCGGGTGCAAGAAAACCTATTTCAAAAGCTCCCACCTCAAAGCCCACCTTCGCACCCACACCGGTGCGTACCGGGGGCTCTGCTGCTGCCTCGTGTGGGGTGCTGAAATGCACGGGTTTTGTGTGGAGGGGGGTGGGAAAGGGAAGAAGCAGGTGATGGGGAAGCTTCTGCTCATCTTGGGGATGGGAGGAATGTTCATTCTCCACGGACAAGCGAAACAAGACATACTTTGTTCTGAGACCTCAGCTGACCCTGAGCCGTGTTAGTTGAATTTCACAGGCTTTAGTTGGAGTGAAGCTTCGCTGGCTGTGTGCATGTGTGTAGATCTGAGTGGAATCCTGCCATCTGGACTAGACTGAAATGAATTGTGCAAGTCCCTTGTTTTGGAGCATGGGAAGGTCTGGTCTGGTGTAAGCAAAACATAGTACAGGTAGTTGGTCTTAATTGTTACAGGAGTAAAAGAAAAGAGGAACTCAGAAACGGCTTTTTTTTGTTCCCCCAGAGTTTTGTTTAGGCTAAATGGGAATGCACTGAGATTTCTGGCTGCTGTGTTAGGAAGTAGAGCTCCTACAGGAATGTAACAGTTTATTCAGTTGCAGAAGGGGAATTTTAGAGGTAAATGAAAATTAATTGTAATTAATATGAACTGATTTGCTCCATAAATTGGGTCAGTGTGGAAACAGTCTACATGTGTTTTACTTATCCTTTTTCTGGTTCCAGGATCTTGTTAAATTAAAACTAACTTTGAGTTCTCAGGGATTATTTTTGATGTCGAAGGATAGACATAGTGAGAGATAGATATAGAATAGTTCTGTCTATTTTTTGTTTTCCTTGACTTTTTTCCCCTACGTACTGTTACCCCACAGTCACTGGTTTATTGGATGTCTGCTTATGTGACAGGATTTGCATTAGTTTGGCAGTTTGTCTTTACAGTTCCTTTGGGGAAAGAGCTTAACCTCCACATGAAGCTGATAATTCTTGTAAACCATACTTCAGAGGTAGAATGATGCTTTTGCTTCAGGCTTGAGAGGCTGCTGAATTAAATCATGTGCTCCAGGATAAACAGACAGTCAGCAAGTGCCTCATTTTGTGCACGTGGCTGCACGTGCAGCCTGTGTGTGTCCCTGTGATGTGATTAAGACATCAATGGGAGGTGAAACACACTAACCTCTCGTTAGCCAGTTCCCATTACAGGATCAGGAGGAAGAGTAGTTCAGCTTTGTTTTTCTGCCTTTTCTCTGCACACTGACTAGCTAGATGATAGCACATCCAGAAGACACAGCCTTTACTCTCAATACCTGAGGTGAGAACACTCCCGTGGGGCTTCCTTTCTGCGGGCCCCTTCACTTCTGCTCCAAAGTGTCCTCATAATTTTGGGCCAAGTGGTAGATGTTTATCTGGAGCTCTGTGTGAGTTGCAGGCAGTAGTTGTGGTTGTTCAGACAGGTGGGATGTTGAGCAGTGGCCCAGGATGAGCAGCAGCTGATGTGGGCAGCCTTGCTGAGTGCTGCCATTCCTGGTCTGAGGGGGGCTTGCAGCACAGCCTGTGGAGTGCTGGCTGGTGTGTATTTGTGTGTGGGACTGGAGCACTGGAGCAGCAGGACCCCGAGGCTCCATTCCAGGCTTCCTGTTTGCCCACAGTATTTGTGGATGAGATGCTGCAGCCAGAGAGATATGGATACACAGGGATGGGGGCAGGGGCTTGCTTCCAGCGGATAAGGCAGCTTTATGAAGGCTGTATTTCTTTAAACCGAGATTTTGGACAACTGAAAAACCAAACTTGATTAAAGAACACTTAGAGAGATAGAAGGAAATAAGTAGAAATAATACCTATTATTTTTCTCTGGAACAGAACTTCAGTTTAATCCTACGTTGATTGCACAGATGAGCAGTTCTGTGGAACTCACCGGTTTTTGCCAGGCAGATGTTAAGTTAGTTCTTTGACAAGACTGCAACGCAGCTTCTCCAAAGTAACATACACTTCCTTTATGTCCTGCAGGAGAAAAACCTTTCAGCTGCAACTGGGACGGCTGTGACAAGAAGTTTGCCCGCTCGGATGAGCTGTCCCGGCACCGCAGGACGCACACGGGGGAGAAGAAGTTCTCGTGCCCGGTGTGCGAGCGCCGCTTCATGCGCAGCGACCACCTGACCAAGCACACCCGCCGCCACATGACCACCAAGAAGACCCCCAGCTGGCAGACAGAGGTTGGCAAACTCAGCAGGATTGCCACGGCGGAGAAGCCCAAGAGCAGCAGCGCTCTGAGTATGCTCATCCCCGTGCCATCGCCCGTCTGCCAGGGCTAGAGCGAAGCAGCACCTCCCTGCAAGCCTGCTGGAGATCAGGAAGAGCTCCGGTGGCAACAGCAGAACGGGCAATGGCTTTTGTTTTCCCCATGTTCGTGTGTACTTTAGTTTCCTGCAGTTTAGGTCCTCTGTTGGTAGTGCTATGTGAGAAATCTGTCCTATTTCCTCATCCCTTCCCTGTTGGTTTTTTTCAGTACTTGGGCAATTGCAATCACCAGCACTTCAGGAAAGTAAACTCCTTGGAAATGACTTTGGCAATAGGTTAAAAAAAGTTGTAATGCTTGCTGTTAATATTTTGATGGGACAGTAAAACAGGGTGGTTTTTAATTTTTATAGTACTATTTTCTATACCAAATATATTTTGTATTTGTTCATTTTGGTCTTGTTATGCAGGCAAATTCCTTGCATTAGTAGGGCTGTGCTGGATGATACCCAGAGTTTTGGAAACTCCTTTTCAGTAAACCTAAACTATTGCATTCAGAATTTTGTAAACCATTTGATAACTCATGCTGCTCGGTGTTTTCACACTTGCAAATCCTGATCCTGCAGTGGGCTAGTGCTCTTACATCCTCCTTATGCAGGTACATTGGAGATCAAAGTGAGTCAGTAATTTTCAAAACAAACCAAACCAGAATGACCTTATTTGAGAATGCAAGTGCTGAAATCCTCAACATTTTATGAATTCATACCCTTTGCAAGTAGAAGCCAATGTGGCTGTTGGTAGAAGCATTCGTGAGTCCACGCTCCACTGGAGCAAAATTTGGAGGAGCCAGACTGCTCTGATGGAGGTAGAAGCACAAACACTGTTTAGAAATTTTGACACTAAAAATTATGCTTTATTTTTGGTCCTACTAAACCAACATATCAAAATAAACTGAAAAATGCAAAAATGGCAAGATAGCCCATGAAAAATTAGTGGGTCTCTTTTTATATTTTTTTGAGTAGAGGAGAAATAAAAAAATTAAGGGGTTTTTTGTATTGTGGATGCTTGTGCACCTTATAGGAAATTGTTCAAGACTTTCTTTTACCTGTATCAATGCACCAGAGAAAGTACTCTAATTGTGTCTTGAGTTTAGAAATAGCCACCATGTCAACTTGATGATGCTCTTCATGTGGCCTTATACTTCTCCACAGTACTTTGTATAAAATCACCCTTTTCTATTAAACAATACACTCTCCCTGTTGAATGGATTTTCTTTTACACAAGGTGTAATGCTAGTTAAGAAATGGAACCAATGGCTCAGGAGTGCTGTGTTGCAGTAGCATGGTGTGAGTAACAAAGTGCCCCTAGCACAGTCGGGCTGCTCCTTCCCGAGCTGCAGCAGGAGTGTGTATGCACTGTAGCAGAGCTGACAGCAGAGCAAAGCACCAGGTGGTTTCCTGGGAGACAGCTCCCCCCCACCCTGAGTGAAATATTTCTGGAGTGCTTATTCCTTCTGGACTCTTCTCCCTTCAGCCACTCCTGCACTGAAGCTTAGTTGAGCACTGAGGAGGATTGTTTTTCCTGTATGCATCAACTGTGGATAACTAGGAATGCACTCTTTTTTACTGCTTTGTTCTGAAATCCTGGTCTTTATTCCCAGTGTAGGCAAAGCATGGATCTCATCTATGTAGGTGGTGACATGCTGACCTCAGCTGGCACTCCCTGAAATCGGCAGAGACCTGTTTCAGTTAAAGCAGATTAAGTCATTATTTTTTACACTAAAGTCTATAGTTATAACTAACAGTAGTAAGTTTTCAAACTGCACTAAATTGGAGTATTGTGCTGAGTGTACTGGAGTTTTTGTGCCTGACCTTACAAAGGCCCAGCCCTGTTCACAGACACGTGCTGTAACCCCACTGACCCCAGTGAGCGTGCGTGTGGACCTTGCTTGGGACTCTCCAAAGGGCTCAGCTGGAACCTCTTTTCCTGGTGAAGTGGATCCTTGTGATGTTGCTGTTCTCTGTTCCTACTTGGTTTTCCACGTTTCTGTGGTAAACAAAGAGATGTTGCTGCTCTTTCTTTTTTGTTGGGGTTTTTTTCCCTCAGAAATCCCTTAGAACAAGAAGCCTTGCTTTTGGATGCTGTTTTTGCATGCTTTTAACCAGGGGAAGCATGTCCTGTCTCAGTTTAGTAGCCAGTTTAGCACTTCATTTTTTACAGACTGACCATTTATGGTGCTCACCTGAGAAAACAATTTGGAAACTCTTGTCATAATTATATAAATTGTCATGTTTGTTGCATTACGGGGTGGGGAAAACAGTGGACTGGAGAATACAGACTTTTAAAAAGTGTGTCATGTATGTGTGTCACTATGTGGAAAAGCAACTGCTCCTTCCTTGTTTGGGTGTACCTGGCCTGCAGTTCCTGGCAGCCTGTTGTGGGATGTGTGGGTCTCTCTTGTGGATGTGCGTGAATCGCTGTGCCGCGGTGTGGCTGTGTCTGCTCTCTCTGTTCCTTCCTGCTCTGTAAGGGTTATTTATGGATTAAGCATGACTGGCATAGCTGCTGTCTTTGCACTTTACTGCCTGAACTCTACTGTTCAGTCTTTTTATTTTGAGCCTATATTTTAAGGAAATGGAACTGCGTTTTTGTACGTGTTTTTAACTTTTATTAAATAAAATGGATGTAACGTGACTGGTTTTAAGTCATAAAAAAATCATGGATTTTCAGGTTTCATAGGCGTCCGTTCCAGAACTTTGTAAATCCTTCAGGATTAGGTTGTGTGTCTAGGCCAGTGGAAGACTTTGGGGCTTGCTACTTCACTTATCTGTAAAGGCAGGATTTTTTGGATCCTGTTGTAAATTGACCAGTGCTCACTCGTTCATGATTTTACACCACTCATCTCGTGTTTTTGGTAGAAGGTGCACACCCTCACCAGGCCCTGGGGCTTCTCTCTGCTCCCTGGGAACAAGTTCCCGGCTTCCAGCCTGGCCTCCAGCAGCTGTCAGCAGAAGGGATGTGCTGGTGCTGCTCTGTTACCGTCACAAGCTGTGCATGGAGTGAATGCTGGAAATAAGGCAGAGACAAGAATTTAACTCCAAAGGTGGCTGTGCTAGCCCCAGCTCTTCCAGCTCTGGTGGGGAAGAGGCTCTGGCAGGCTGGGTGTTACCTCCCAGCCTCAGCTGGGAAGGAGGTGTCCAGTGATGGTGACAGCAGCAGCAACTATCTGCATTTTTATGCTGTTTCCTTCTGCTGTTTCCCTCTGACTATTCCTGAACTGCAGAAATGTTTATTTCCAGCAGAAAGGGAGAAGGTGTAATGACTCCAGCTTTTTGTCACAGCCTTTCACTGCAAGGTGGCTCAGTCTGTGCAGGCAGAGCCCTCAGGGAGTGACCTGGGAGCAGTGACTCAAGGCTCTGTCCACAGAAGGGCACATTGTTCTTGCAAGTGTGAGGAAGGTGAAAAGAGATCTCATGGAATGTTCTGCTTCCCCCTCAGGAGAGCAACTGGAAGGGAAAGCTTAGGTGCAGGTTTAATGCTCTGGCAGAACAGCACAAAGCAGCCTCTGGGCTCTGCAACGCTTTTGTCTCTCAGGGGAAGATGTCCTACCTGTCTCTACTGCTATTTTTCAAGGAAGTAGCATCCAATTATATCCCTAAGAATACTTGTTTTGGGGTTTTTTTCTGATTTTTATTTTGTTTCCCTGGCTTTGTTTATGTGAAACATGGTAATGGATTTCACAGTCTGTGCTCACCTTTCTGCTTTTCCTTAGTCCCAAGATGTGGTCTGAGCTGTTCCATGCAGCCAGGAGGTGCACTCAGTCCGCATCCTAATGGGGCTGGAGTCTGGAACAGCTTCATCCAGTCAGAGAAAACAGCCTGCATGCAAGGAAGCCTTCCCAACTACCCCTCTGCTGACACAAGCACTGTTGAGGGCAAGTCTTTCTGTCTTTAAGCCATTCTAAATCCATGAAAAGGAATAATTTTCTAAAGGACAATGGATTTGTGCTCAAACGTGTCTATTGGCTCAATGCTTCATCTTGCAGTCAGAGTGGCATTGCTTGTTCCACACCCTCCTGTGTGGCCGTAGAGCCAGGCCTTGGGCTGAGCAGCAGCTTGAGTTTTCTTGCAAACCAATGAGCAGGGATCCTCTTGAAGTCTGGACACTGGAAGAGTGAATCCATTCTGGTGCTGCAGAGGTGGCCAGTGCTGCAGGGTGGTTGCACACTTGGTGTGCTCCTCCAGCTGAGGCCACAGCTCTGGCTAATTTTCCCTTTCCAGCTGTGAAAGCTGCTCTCAAACATCCTTCATCTGTCAACTCATGAGCTGAGTCCTGCCCCAGGGTTGCCTCTGGCTTGAGTTCATCAGCAGGGATAAATCTTCTGACAGGTTTTGAAGTTTAGCCTGAGTCCATCTGCCTGTTTACCTTCCACTCACGCCTGGCGAGGCAGCTTGAGGCAGGCAGGCTCTGCCTGTGAGAAGGCAAATTGCTTCCATGTCTGCAGCAAGAGCAAATCATGACTCAAAAGCCAGCAACCTGCAGGCTGAGGAAATGGTGAGAGAGTCCAGGAGGAAGCTGCAATCTCCCAGTCCAGCCTCACAGCCACATCTCACAGTCCAGGCTGTCCTGGGATCCTCTGTCAGATGCAGCCTTCCTCATTTTCTGCTTCAGTCCTCAGACACAGAAGGAAATTGATGACTTTTATATGCTGATGTGTGCAGAAGGCAATGGGCAAATCTAACAACATGCAGAAAACTTGAGGAAGCTGGAGCATACCCTTTCCTGGGAGAGTCTGTCCCAGATGGGAAGAATACCTGAGGTTTAATTGTCTCTCTTGTAGCATCTCTTGAGTTCAGAGTGACTTCTGTTGGTTATCGCTGCCCAGATGCACCCAATTCACCTTGTGCAAATAATTGCCATGTCCTGTGTCCAGAGTGAGGTGAGGGGAGCCCTGCTGTGGATGTGGTCTGTGCCAGGCAGCTGCCAGATGTGGTGGGCAGCTCCATGAGGTTCCTGTGGCACAGCTCCAGGCCTGTGAGGCCCTGTGCCCCCCTTGCTGGGGCAGAGGCTCTGTTTCAGCAAGGCTCTCTTGCTCCTTTAGTGCAAAATGCAGCATGTAGCATTTGTCTTTGTTAGATTAATACTGTAGTGATTTGGTTAAAAGTAATAGCCTTTTGCTGGTTTATTAATGGAGATTAATAGTGTCAGCTCAAAAGCCATCATCAGCTATCCTGTCGTATGCTGTGGGTGTTGAACAGGATGGTAGTTTCCAAAATGATGAGTGAGAGACTCTCCAGAAGCCTGCTTAATTCCAGCAAACTGTTTTAGGGGCAGGAAGTACTGGCAAGCTCAATAATTTTTTTGTTCTTCAAGCAGTTGTGATTTGATGGTAGTTACAGAGAAATACCATTAAAAGAAAATGAGCTGTCCAATCATTCAGCTGGTTGGATGTCAGCATTCCCTCCCTGAGATGTGGCAAAGTGATCTCTATAGTGCAATTGTCCCTTTTTCAAAAAACCCATTAATTCGAGAAGTTCCTCTTGAAATCTGTCGTGGGCACAGCTACTGCTTCCATACTATTATTTACCTACAAATGATCCAGTGCCCTATTTTCTGTGAGCAAAGGATGAACCAAAAGCAGTGTTACACTGACACCAGGTAGTTAAACTGTAGTTGTGGCTTTCTAGGCACCAGCCCCACTGCCATTGTCCCTTTTTGGTGTGCTGCTGGGTGCAGGTTTGACACAGGGGGAGGCACAGTCCCCATCACTTCTTGGGCAGACTGGGAACCTGGCTGGGTCCCACCATCCCATTCTGCATGGTATGAGAATAGGACAGATTCTTATACCATGCAGATTTGGTGAGCTGTCTGTGCTGGCTGGCTCTGTGGTCTGAGCTCAGTGCTCAGCACACATAATTTCATGGCACAGAGAAAGCCTGCAAGACCATACCACAGTTTGAGGTCCCTCCTTGCATCCCCAAACTTCTTTTCTTGCACCTTTTCCCTGGTGCAGTGACTGTCCCAGCTGCATCACTCCTTTCTGGACCTTCCTGTGTTTCTGCAGCTCCTCCTTTTCTGCTGGTGATGCTGGAAAGGTTATCTGTGAAACCCACTGCACCTTGTTCCAGGTACAGAAATGTGCTTGTCTCTTGGTTATTGTAGAAGTTCATTTTATAAAGCAGCTCAGGGCTTTGCTGTGTTCAGAAGAGAGAGGGGTTTTTTTGCAGCCTAACACTATGTTCTGTTTAGGTGTTCTTTTTAATTAGTCAATTCCTGTAATTGTGACTGCTCAGGCTTTCCTTTAGGAGAGTCTGAAGTGGGTTGTGGAGCTGTTACCTGGGCCAGTCACCAAACAGCCTCAGAGAGAGAAGCTCTGTAAGGGCAGGCAGGGCACACACAGAGCCCTGGTCCTGCCTCTCCTGTCACAGTGTGGTGTGACAGCAGCATGGCTTTCCTCTGCTTTGCTGTGTCATTGGAGGCCATCCAAAAAGGCAGCTCACGAAGGGGAAGCTGTGGCTGAGCTCAGTGAAATACCTCCCCACCTGTGCCAGACTCTGGGAACCTTGACGGAAGGAAGGTCTTAGCTGAAAGAATGAAATCCAAGTTCAAAGAAAATCTAAACCACTATAATGATTAGAAAAGAATATAGAGTACTGTGGTCCCCTGTGGTGCTGGGGTCACCATGTTTTTCCTGCTCTCCACAGGCAGATTCTGTTCCTCCCAGTAGGTCTTTGAGAGCTGCTGAAAACTAACACAAGCTCTGGGAGATCTGGTGAGTGGACTCTTGATAAACTGCAGAGAAACTGCATTCCTGCCACAGATCAGTGACATTAATAGGTCTAAAAATGACTGTTCCTGTGAAAGAAGTGCTATTGTTCAAAACTGGATTTTTTCCAGCAGGGTTAGAGAGCCATTGCTCCAGAGGGCACACCCAACTTCTCCCAACAATGCAGGGACATCTGCTCTCTACCCCAGCTATTTCTGGGCCACCAAGGTATCACAGAATGGCCTGGGTTGGAAGGGACCTTAAAGACCATCTAGTCCCACCCCCTGCCATGGGCAGGGACATCTTCCACCAGACCAGGTTGCTCAGAGCCCCATCCACCCTGGCTTTGAACACTTGTGGGCATGGGGCACTCACAGCCTGTTCCAGTGCCTCAACTCCCCCCCAAAGTGAACAATTTCTTCTTATGTTCAACCCAGATCTAGCCTCTTCCAGTATAAAACAATTATCCCAGGTCCTATGGACACCCCCAGCCGGAGTGCTGGGAGCTCCTGTCCCCAAGCATTCACAGGTCTGTGGGAGGTTGGCTTCCTTCCCACTGCCACCCCGAGCTGCCTGGTGGCTCCCAGCAGAGCACGATGTCCAGCCTTGCTGAAGGCTGCTGCAGGGAAGGCAGCTGGGCTGTGAGTCTGTGTGCCAGGGCTGTGATCCAGTGCCCCCCTCCAGGCATCCCACCTGCCATCCTCCAGGGGTGCATCCTGCTTAGGCTCTGCAGGTACCAGAGCACGATTTCTCATGTAAGCCACAGAGCCTTTTTCAGAAAATTTGATGCCTTCACTGAGGGCTTTAGAGTATAGATGCATTTATTTCTGTTTCACAGGTCCCAGGAATCATAAAATACTTAAAATACAGCATCTTAAGAGGTGTCCTGCAGTTTTTTCTTGCATTTACACATAGTGAAAATTTCATCTGATGCCTTTTATGCTTCAGCCAAAGACAGAAATAAAGTATTTTTCTACTTCTGATAATAAGCATATACTCATAGTATGTTAAGATATAGGTATAATAAAAGCAGAAACCCAAAATACCAGGCTTCCCTGTCTGGGAGCACTGAATATACTGTTTCCTTAGGAGAGAGAACTTTCTGATTTACTTTGCAGCCAGCTAATGGTAAAATGCAGTGATATTTCTTGTAGGACAAGAAATATTAGGGAAAGAGCAGGAGTAACAGTTCTGAAAACTGATCCCAAACAGCTGCTCTACAAAAGCATGCAAGTACCTCTTTAGGAGGATGACTGAAATGGGTCACTCTCGTCACTGGGATGGATCCACACCCAGGAGCCCCAGGTAGAACACCTGTGCTGGGATCCTGCCCCAAAGAGATCATACAAACCCTCTGTTCCCTGATGGCTCCCAGGAGCCTAATTTGCCAGTGTGGTGGGATTTGAACTTTGGGATTACACTGCCTATGCACCAGATGGTGGGCTCAATCCCCCCTTCCTCTTATCTCCCATACTGGGGACCAGGTTGAAAGAGACAGTGCCAATGTCAGACCTGGAGCTGAGGCTTGCACAGTCGCAGTTTGGTACATTTTAAGTGGCAGAAACTTGAATTTCATTCAACATCCCCTTAAGCTCTGGATCAGATGATATTGCTGCATTTTTTTTTTTTTTTACTAAGCTCAAAGCAAGATCTTCCTTCAAAAGCACCACATTTCAACACCTCTAGTATGACACAATTCTAGTACATGTTCATTTAAAAATAGCATTTAGAAACAAGCTTCTAAATATTGATTCTTAAGATGAATTGGTCCCTCTTCCAGTGGCACCAGTCAGAGGTCAGCAGCTGGTGAGGATCTCCCTGCTCTCACTAGGAGCTGACCAGGTGAGCTTTTCCCTCCGTGCTTCCTCAGCAGCCACGCTGTCCCCTCGCTCCAGGACCTCCAGCAGCCTCTCCCCGGTGCTGTCTCGCTGTGTGGGACATTGTCAGCAGCAGCCCTGCCCAGCTGGGCTCCCGGATCACGCCGGACACTCTCAGGCGGGGATCGGGATTCAGCGGCAGTACTCCCGCTCGATGCTCGCCATGAGCTCCTCCTCCGAGCAATCATACAGTATTGTGGGCTGCCCCAATGGCTTCTTGTGGCTTTCTGGGCACCTATCACGGAAGGGAATGAATTACTGGTGTTACGAGAGAGAATCAGGCTCTGAAGATACAAGAAGATCTTTGTGGGGTTTTTTTTTTTTNTGGTGTTTTTTTTTTTTTTTTTTTTTTTTTTTTTGTGAATGGAAAGATTGAGCTGCATGTGGCTCGCTGAGACACAGATACTTTGTCATGTCTAGTTCCCATACCCCACTGGCACATTGCCTGCTGACTTTTGCTATCACTTGGCTCAGTTTAGTCTCTGAGGTTATTACAGTACAACCCTTACAATGCTCCAGGATCAAGCTCCCAGAACCTTTCAAGTTAGCCCCCAGGCCCAGCTAAAGGACAGTGTAATCTTTATGCCACTTTTAAGGTTTTATGCAAAAAGAGATCATTTTGCTTGTATTTGTAAGGGATCTGAGTTTCAACCAAAATATGAATGCAGCTCCCTCAAACTGCTCTTATGGCTTTAGTTTACACATCAGCACAGCCCTCCCATGAGTGGGAACTGATGTATGACTCAGTGGGAATTGGTGTGGGGTTTATTGGTGTTATCAGAGGTGGTTTATGTTGGGTACACGAGAAATCTGTCCCTACCTGCATAAAGGAGAACAGTGACAAGTCTCCTGCAGGCTTTGACCACTGTACATCATGCTACCAATTAAGCCTACTTGATCTTGCCCTCCAGGACTCAAGAGAGGAGCCAGCAGCTGACCAGTGAGAGCTCCTCCTTGGCCTTGTGGAGATCTGGGAGGTGAGCAAGCTAGGCTGCCAGGCTTGGAACACATGGCTCCTTGGAATGAGGGTCATGGTGAGGTGAGAGCCAAGTGGAGAATTGAGCTGGTAAATCCAAACTGTAAAGTGCTCTGTCATGCTATGTCCAACACAGCTTTGTGGCCATCCACTAGTGAAAAACATGTAAACAAGAAATGAATGTTTTGGTTTTGTGTGTCAGTTAGTTTCATTGACAAAGAGATTTTCATATCCACTAGCATGGCTTCAGACCTGTCCCAGACTCACCATGTATTTCTATTGAATTCCTCAAAGGAGGAATTCCTCTAAGGATGAGATCTATCCCAACCATTGCTCTTGCAGCTGGTATGAATAAAATTCATCCATTAGCATCCTTTAATGAAAAAAACTGAGGACCTGTTTACTAGACAAAATCACAGAAACTGCCCCAAAGCAGGTATGTAAATGTAGAATCAGAATTGAAGAAAAGAACCCTGAAATGCTGTTCTAAGGACACTTTCTCCTTTAGAGGAGGTGCTTTCATACTGCTCTCCTTGGGCCAGGGATCATCCTCAGGCTCCTGCCCAGCCCAGCTGCTCTGACCAAGCTGTGTTTATGCCATGCCCCCTGTGTGTCAGAAATAGCCTGGTGCTTTTCCCAGAGTCACCTGATGGCCAGCTGGTGACACTGGGTCGTGCAGGTATTTTACAGTGACTTACACTGCACTATGCCCTTGATGGCAACTTCTACTGGCAGCAAGTAGGATTTAGCAACTGGACTCTTCTGCTTATTCCTTTTCCTGCTGAGGGCTGCAGGGTATCTGATTTCCACTGCACTAGATAAGACCTGGGAAGAAAGCTACAAGTCCAAGAGCCCCAACCATACAGCAGCATTTACAAAGCAATAAAGGGAAAAGGAAGTGCAGAAATCTGAGTTGAAACACGCAATTTACTGCTTTAAACTCCGCACTGTGACAATCCTCTAACTAATTTTATGTTATGTGATGAATAAGAGGCAGAGCTCCTGGCAGCTTGCTTGCAGGCCCACAGAAGAGCCATTGTTTCTCTTAGCAGTTACATAATTTCCCACTGTTAATTATTCTTGATGCTTTGGTTTGCACGGAGAAAATCTCCAGGTAAAACTCGCTGAGACACAGAAACAAAAGCAGACTCCACTTCCTATGCACACCCCAGAAATGAGAGAAAAAGAAAGGGCTGTGTTTCTTTCAAGAGCAAAGGAAAAGCAAGCAAAGGAAAAGCAAGCTGCTGTTCATACAACTTCTATATTTGTGGCAAAGTTCTGTATCATTTAATATGAGAAAATTGGAATAAAATAGAAAATGAGAGCTTTAATCTGGATAAAAGGAGAAACTTCTGTACCCTGAGGACAGCAAGCAGAGGAATGGGCTGTGTGGTTGCACAGGCTCTGTCCCTGGAGGCTTTCAACACCTGATGGGACAGAGCCTGGAGCATTCTGCTCTGACTTCACAGCTGATCCAGCTCGGAGCTAGAGCCAGGAGACTGGACCAGAGACCTCCTGAGGCCATCCCAACCTAAACCTCCACCTCAAAGGCTATTTCTGCTGATCCTAGAATTCAGTGAGAAGCTGGGCAGGGAAATCCCAAGCTCAGGATGTGCACAGGGCAAAAGCTGGTGGACCACAGGCCTGTTCCTGTGCTCCTCCAGCTGCTCCAGCAGCAGAGGAGGCACCTTGCTCCTCTTGTCACCATGTGCCAGGGCTGCAGAGCCTGGCTTCAAACACAGAGTCTGCCTGAGGGCTGTTAGACCTTCCAGTCAGGAAAATAACAGGTCAGTACCTTGAGTGGAAAGATTTTCAAACCCCAGATGTTCTGGGGAAGGAGAGAAACCTGTGAAGGAGGGAAGCTGAGAGAGGAGTTAGCTGAAAAGCATACAGGAGGGGAATCTGCAGTGTGATGGGACAGCAAGGAAAAAGAAGGCTAGTGCAGCTCCATCAGGATTACTGGGCAGGCTGCTGGGCGCCTCACTGCTAAAATGTTCTTAACAGCTTGGAGGGAGTATAGAAAGCAGCAATAAATGTGATTTAAGAGGCTGGAGCAAAGCAATCTAGGAAAGAGTAAAGCAAGAAATGTGCTCCATTTCAGCTACAGGCTTCTCAGTGTTTAAAGTCTCTTAAGGGAAGCAGGAATTATGGGTGGGTTTTTTTGTTAAGTGTGAAGACAATGAACTATGCAATGTGGAAAAGGAAATGCAAAGGACAAAATTAGACCAATAGTGAGCAAAACCACCTTTGAGCAAGATCCCAGCAGTGGGGATGGCTGTCAGAGCCATATCCAGTGCCATGCAGGTGCCTGGTGTGGGGCAGAGCAGCCTGTGGGCTGCCGTGACAATGGCCCTGATGGGTGACTAGGGTGACAAGCTCCCAGGCACAAACCTTAGTGAAGTGGCTAAAAACTAGGCTGGGGTGAATCTAGGCCAGTGTTTTTTATCATTTTGCTGAGGATGGGGAAGTCCAGGGTTAATCATTAAAATGCCTTCTGCAAGACCTAGCAGCTGAAAAATGGGTCAAAACAACGCCCCAGTAACTCTGCCAGTGACACGAGCCTTGGCAGCAATTATAAAATCATTCCCGTGGGCCTGGGCTGTGCCATCCACCCGTGAACTACCACATGCTAGAGAACAGTTCCCAAAAGATTTTGGGAGAGGGAGGATCAGAGGTAACACAGCCCAACAAGGAGCACATCCAAAGTATTTACCAGGGGCTGGTTCAGATGCTGATGTGGTGTCATGTTCCAGGACAGGAGTGCACATCCACGTCCAGCTCATGTGACTGCTCTCTTGACAGACACTATTAAATCTCCGTATCTAGTTCTTCCTCTCCTTCCTTGACATTTGCCTCTCCTTTAATTGGCTTTATGGGAATTTCTTCAGTCAGCAACTCTATCAAGACAAGGCTGACTTCTGCTGTTTGTAAAGTGAGTGTTTACTTAGAATGATTCCAGCCTCAGAAATGTGAAGGATGAGACACCTAAGCACGCACATTAACCTCTGTTTCTGTGGCTTGATTTGATCTTATTTGATTTGACGTCTTCAAAAATTTGCTGGGTGCTGGGCCATTTCCAAAAAACTGTTTGCATAGTTCTTGCCAGCAGAAATTGCAACTCTGCTTATCTCATGCAGTACAGGCACTTCACACGTGAGCTGTGCTATGTGACTCTGCAGTGGCTGTAAGGCAAATGTTATCTAAATGAAAATAATCTCCTGGTCTGTCATCCCAGATCAGAAATCATTTTCTGCTGTCTCAAACCTTCTCTTTGCACGTCCAAGAGGGAGGGAGAAGGAAAGCCTTGGCAGGGTGTGAGGGGCCAGCGGGTGCCTGGGGCTGGGGAGCTGCACAGGGGTCTGGCAGGGCTGGCTGTGCCCAGGAGGAGACTGCTCAGCTGCCACCATGGCCCAAAGCCCACTGAGGACGCTGGAAAGCACAGGAGAGGTTCAAATCCCTGTGAGAGCACCTGCACAAGCCTTGCCACCAGAAAAGCCAAGGGCAGATGTGTTTCCTGAGCGCTCTGGGAAGCGGAGCCTGGCCAGGGGAGCTCCCTGCCAGCTGGGATGGAGAGCAGGATGGGAGGGGGGACAGCAGCAGGGGCCTGGGCGCTGGTGACACATCCACCAGCCCTGCTGGGCATCAGCAGGTGACACAGCCCATGAGCAGGACCTGCAGTTTGTCTGCTCTTGAATGCTGCAGGAGCAGAGGGGCCGGATGACAGCCAGAGCTGAATGCTGAAGAGAGTCGCTCTTTCATGTAAGGAGGTGGTATTTTAAGATGGCAGTATTTTAAGATGGTTTTTCAAGCCTGTTCATTTCACCTGGGTTTTTTAGCATGTGTTAAACTGTCCCCATTCCTGGTGCAGGCAGATTCAGAGCTCACTCTGCTGGGCAGCTTTTGCTTGTGGAAAATTTCAGATTTCTTTTGTCTGGCACCCGGAGCAGCAGGTCCCCATTCCTGAGGGAGACTCATGTCTCTAACTGGTCTAGCATTGGAGCACCTCATGGGCTTTCTCATATATTCCTGGGGAGCAAAGAGATATTATTCTCCTTTTCCACAGGCTGCAGAGCCCACAGGTGAATCACAGCCTGAGCTCTTTGTTGGAGCAATTCTCCATAGCTTTGCACTAACTACTCCAAGGTGCCTCTCTGACATGTGGACATCCTAAATTCTGATTGCTCACGACCTCTATACTACACTTGAGCTGGAGCCTGGATCTTTTCAAGCACCTGACTGTTTTAAATTTTGCAAATAAGTAAAAGGGCAGAATATTTAGGGCTGTAAACCATTTCACACCATTCCCAGCTCTTTTGCACAGTATGAGGAATGTAGAATTAGCATAAAAGTCCCTTTATTCCACCTGCTTTTCTGCCCTGAAGATACCATGGAAGCAGGGGATACTCACTGATGGTCGAGGTTGCTGTTCTCTGGGGCTGGTGGGCTTCTGGCTGACAAAGCCTAGGATAGAAGACAAGAGAGTTACAACACTTTAAAGTCAAGGAAGGTGATTCTCCCCCTCTACTCTGCTCGTGTGAGACCCCATCTGCAGTGCTGCATCCAGGTCTGGCGTTCCAGCACAGGAACATGGACAACAGGACATGGATGTTGGAATGAGTCCAGAGGGGGGCCATGAAAATGATCAGAAACATGGAGCACCTTTCCTGTGAGGACAGGCTGAGGTAGTTGGGCTTGGTCAGCCTGGAGAAGAGAAGGCTCTGGGGAAACCTTATTGCAACCTTTCAGTACTTAAAGGAGGCCTATGAGAAAGATGGAGAGGGGCTGGTTACAAGACCTGTAGTGACGGGACAAGGGGGAATGGTTTTAAACTGCAAGAGGGCAGGTTTAGACTAGATCTAAAATGAGCCCTCTGTAGCCAGATACTACTCAGAATAACACATCTCTCATCTTTTTCTACCTTTTCACTGTATTCTCAAAGGGACAGGGAGTGGGACAGGGAGATGGCTTTGCATCTTGGCTTGTCATTATCTTTTCTGAGGTGCAGCCCTAAGGCTGGTGGCCCTCCTTCATGCAAGCCACCCTGAATCTCACAACAACACTTACAAGTTAAATAGGTAGCACCAAACCAGGGCCTTCCAGAAAACAGAAATTAAAAGCTGTTCCATCAGTGTGGAAAAGAGGAGAATATTTTCTGTACAAAAAAAAAGGGAAGTGTCTTGGTTTGAAAGACAGGTGTCTGCTAAGGAAGGCAGGAGCCTCCCTTGGAATGGAAAATGTAAACCCCTTCCCTCTGAATTATTATGATTTGAAATTAAGGGGCTCTCAGGCAAAGATATGAGAACAGGAGTTACAATTCTTTGCTAGTATGTATAATAAAACAAACGAACAGCAGCTCCGGCACTAATCCCGAACAGGGCCGGACCCAGTGACGGCCTCGGCGGCGGCACCTCCCCTGTGCTGCAGTTCCGGGCACGGCCGGCAGGGGCGCTGCCCGCTCCCGGTGCTCAGGGCAGGTGCGGTGATCCCCCCGCGCCTGCAGGGAGCGCTGTGGCGCGGGCTCAGGGAGCACGCGGTAATGGCGGCTGGGCCCAGACGGGAAGGGAAGGGATGGCGGAGAGGCTTTGCCTCACAAACCCCTGGGCAGTCGATCCCAGTGCCCCAGCAGGAACCTTGGAAGCACCAAGCCGGGCAGGCAGGGGGTGCGGGGCTACAGTGCAGTGAAAGCTCAGAGCAGTGCCAAAGAAGCGGCAGGCGTGGGGCGGTGGCGGCCTGGCTCCCAGCAGGGCAGGGAGGGCCGAGCTCAGGATCCCGGGCACCCGAGCAGATGGAGACAGGTCCCGCTTTTAGTGGGGTGGGTGTTAATGAGGTCCCAGTTCAGTGGTGGCTCTATAAGCAGAGGTAGAGGTTCCCCCCACAGAAGAGGCAGCTCTGGGCTGGGCTGTGGCAGCAGCAGCGAATTCCCTCTCCCGAGCAGCAGCTCCGACCGTCCGCCTCCTCCGAAGCCAAGAGAGGGAGGTGGGGAGCAGCTGCCCCAGCCCCATCCTCTACCTGCCCAATCCTCCTGGTATCTCTCCCCTCTGAGAGAAACTCTCAGATAAAAGAAGTGCAGCCAGATGCCCTCCTCCCCTAAGCCTGGCCACTTCTTCTGTTTTTCTCAAGTACTCAGTTGTTAGTGTCTCCTAGTAATTTATGGGAAAAAAACTTTCCCTAAGTAAAAAGGAACAAAAGGAAAGAAACCTAACCCCCAACAGGAGGCAAAGGAACCAGGAAGAGGTGTGGAAAAGCTTGTAATGCAGAGCCACTGCCTGTTCCTCTGCTGTGTTTCTGCAGGGCTGGATGGGATCAAGTGATTCCTCAGTAAGATCATGTATATGCTCTTAGAATAGCTCAAACCTGTGCTGCCTCAAGGCCATGCACGGGACTGTGCTGGAAAGTGTGGGAGCTATGGAGAGGCAATGCCCCACTATAGGCACTGCTGGTACAACAGTGATGGCTTCACACATAGTTTTGTGCCAATTAAAATCTGTTGGCATTGGTCAGGCTTGCATGTGCCATCCACTGGGTAGAAATCTCCACCTGGATGTCTGCAGGTATTCAATGACACCTGATTTTGATTTGCAAGGATATTTTTTCACAACATTCCTTCCTCAGCTGCTTCTCATGGGGGATGGACAGGAGTTGAGGTTTAAGCACCGTTGTCTCAGACACTGCGAGGCAGACAGAGGTGCTTGGCTGCCAACTGCTCACTTCTTCCCTGCCTCTTGCAAGGGCTTTGTGCTGCTGTGGTCACCTTTGGTCCCATGCTTCAGCAGGTGAGCAGAGTTTCAGCAAGGACACCTCTCTCATGGCTCTGGGTGAACATCTCTTCCAGGTGAGCCCTTAGTAGCTTCCATTTCAGGAGCTGGGAAAGGTATCTGTTGTACTCTGTATTTCACATCCTAGCTGCCTGCTTAAAATGGCAAAAGATGTTGCCAGTCTTTCATAGAGTTTTAGTGTAATACCTGTCCAAAGGCATTCCACATCCTTTTAGAAGAGTCCCTGCTCTTTGGCAACACTTTGTTTTCTCTGGAAGAGGCTGGACTACCCTAGAAAGAGCTTCTGGGTCCAAGCAGAGACAAGGGTATGTGAGAAAGCTGACAGTGAGGTAAGACAGTTCTCTCCTGGTTATTTATGATTGTTTCTTGGCAATCTCCCACATCCAACAAAAGCAAGAAGCAGTGCCAGGAGAACAGCATGCTGACCTCCAATGGCTTACTTCTCCTGAGATTGCATCCCACAGTGCAGCTCCTCATCCATCATCCACTGGACTACTGCTGGGGCCCGAGTTTCCTTCCACCAGGTGAAGAACATTATTCACCCTCAGCACCAAGGGAAATACAGCTCTTTAGGAGTGCTTTGATGATGTTCTTTCCAGTGAGAACCCAGCTTCTAATACTTCTGTGCAGAGGATGGGTTTGGATCATTTTAGGGAGGGGCTTGGATTGTACAGTAGGTTGTTTTTTCTTCCCTTGTGGCTGACTCCTCCATATTACGAGCTGTACGTGTCGTGTGGGTGGAAGACAGAATTAATTCGTCATCAGGATAGTGCAGCTCTGGTTAGCAAAATCTGCTTCTCTGTGCAAAACTTGTTCCCACCTTTTCCAAGGGATCTGTCAGCAGCAATACTTATTTCCCAAGAGAATTTGGAACTGGCACATATAGATTTCTACCAACATTTCATCCCGTGCATGAATCAAAAATGGTGGCAAGTAAAAACAAAAGGCACCTCCAGCCTTTGCCTTTCCCCTGCCATGAGAGTCTCCGTGGTTTGGGAGCTGCTCCCGGTTCCTGCGGGCAAAGGACACCGGGTGACACCGTGTGCTGGGCAGCAGGAGGGTGCAGAGCACGGGCTGCCCTGGGCTGGGAGACACAATAAAAACTGACCCCACCCAGCTGGCTGGGGATTGCTGGAATGGGGATCTTGCAAGTTCAGCAGATAATTAGTATTAGCCCTTTATGTGGGTTAGGATGATGTGCATGTCAGGACACTTTAATATTATGGGTTCCTGTCCTACAGCTAAATAAGTAATTGCTGGCCTGGTTGGCCTGTGTCCTGGTAAGAGTTAAATGAAGTCAGCTTCTCCTTTCTGCAGCTTGCAGTCATCTTTTTATTACTCATCTAGACCGTGGTGTGTCTACTTGTTTTCCACCCCATTCTCAGCACAGGGATCCAGTGCTGGGATCTGCTGTGCCACAAAGCCCCAGATCACCCTCTCCTCCAAGTTTAAAAGCTTGGATATTAAGCTCACCTAGCATGTATCCACATTTAATTCAATGTCATGACATTTGGGGTGGAATGGTTTGACAGTCATTGCACACATAGTTCAGCCATCCTTTAGGGCAGCAGCTCCTGGCAGCAGGGCTGAGCTGAGAGCTGGAAGCCAGAGCTGTTTCTCTCTGCTGCATGCATAAACCAGCACTCCTGGGGTACAGCTTCCCACTCCCACCAGTCCAGGGGAAGTTCCTTATGGCCCTACCAGCCCTTAACCTTACTTTCTCTGTCAGCTCCAGCAGCTGTGAGTAAGCTGGGTGAGAATACCCTTTCCTGGAACCTCCCACAGGGGGATCTGGAGCTGTCTAACTTTGGAGGCTCTAGAGCTGTTCCCAAGCTGCACTGGAACCAGCCCGCTACAGCCTTGACTACTAACATTGTCTCCAAACTGAGAAGCCAAATTCTAGCTCTCTTTGAGATGGTCCCTGTGCTGGTCTCTAAGCAATGCCCAGGCATTTCTTGTGAGACTAGAAGCTGGTCCTAACCAAAACTCATGCCAGCTCAGTGGGGCAGACCATCACAGCCCAGTGCCAGGCAACTGCTGTGGTACAGTTTACCAGTATGGATACAGCCCTGAGATGCAGCAGAAATGCAGCCTCTGAGTGCGGTTCAGGTGCAGCTCACACGGGTCCAAGGGGTGACTGTGCCACGTAAAGTATCTACACGGGAGCAGCGTGGTCTCTGCCGTGCTGGTCCACTGGGTGTGGCTTAACAGTTTCTGAAAAATGTACAGCAGTGCCTCTGTCCCTGCCTCTGCTCCTCCCAAATCCCTCTTCGCAAACAGTCCACGGACTGGACCAGGGGACCAGTCTGAGCTGCCGTGGCAGGGAGGGAGGATCTCGGCTGGAAGCCCTGCAGGTGCAGTCTGCAGCGGAGCACGGAGGGCTGCGCTGGTACAGCAGCAGGGCAGCGCCCGCCAGCAGCGCCAGCACAGCAGGGGCTGGGACAGTCAGCATTGCTGGCATCAGCCTCTCCGACCCGCAGCCAGTTATTGCTGGCAAAAACAAAAGTGGCTTCCCTAGGGTGCCAGTAGGTACCAAACGTGACGCACGGCCCCAGCTGCACCCCAGACAAAGCACTCCCAGGCAAAGCACTTCCAGCTTTACTTTGGTCTGCAGCAACATCCTCTGGCCAGTGAAGGAATTAGGAGCAGGCAGTGGACGGGAAGTGGGCAGGGATGCAAGGAGTTCCCGCACTTCTCCTCTCCTGCCAACTAAAACACCAGCTCCTGGCTATTCTGTACATGCCCTGGGCTTACTTTTTAGATGAATAATAGTTTCCAAGGCAAAAGCAACCCATGCTTTGCCAAGTGAAAGGGGGGAGTTGTGAAAAACACCTAGTCAGCAGTTTTCCAAGTCCAGATGCAACACAGCTGTGCTGGGAGGGTGATGCTGGCTGAGGGGACAGCACAGCTCGCTGCTTCTGGGCTCTGGCGAAGTTTCAGGTGCTTTGAACAAGACAGAAAATATAATGGGAGAGATAGGGAGACCTTTAACTCAGCAACTGGCTGATCTACAACTGGACATTAACTGCAGAATCTGAAATAATCTGACTTTGGGAAGTTCAGGGAGTCCCAGATATTCAGCTGGAGATGACATTTTCTGAAAGCCCCATGCTCCCTACGAAAGTGTAGCACAATGTCTTAATTCGAGGGCATTTTTGACTATTAACACAACCAGAAGAAAATGCTGAAATAAACTGCTAACAACGTGGAATTAGAAAGATCAAATTTCCGTGTGAGGGAAGCACATTTTAAGAGTGCAAGAGTAGAAAAATAAACCTGGGTTCCTGTAAGAAACTAATGGGGTATGGCATTTCATGTCCCTTCAGGATCCTTTTGTGTTTGCAGCTGGGACCAGCCAGCCACGAGGTGACGCTGTGCCACATCAGTCTGCAGAAAAAACATCTGGCTGAAATCAGGCAAAGCTTCGAACGCTCGGGTGTTTTAAAATTGTATGATCGTCCCTCTAGAAGTTGGTGAATACACCCTCTTCCCGTGTTACTGCTGTGCTGCAGCTGGGGTGATTTGCTTGATAGAATCACATCCTCTCTCCAGTCAGGAAGAGCAATGGTGCCATGGAAAAAGCTGTTAAAACCAAAACCTGAACATGTCTGTATTATTCCTCCATTTCAGGAAACCAATGGGGAAATGCCTGAGGCCACGGCCTCTGCCCTGGCTTCCACCAGGAGCTGCCACCCCTGCTCTGTGCTGCAGCAGCACCTGCAAAACCTCAACTACATCTTTCTGTCTTGAGCAAAGAAACAAGGAAAAGCACGTACAACCATGTGGAATTGAGAGCGAAGCTGAAAATGGATGTTTGATGATGACAAGAGGTGCTGGGGTCTGCTCTGAGGCATGTGCAGGTTTCCCATCAGGTTTTGGTTCCCAGCCTGCTGCTTTGATATGCTTTCAACCCTTCTTGCTCCCAAGCAGTATTTGAATAAAGGTGGCTCAAGCCTTTCAAGGCAGCTGCATGCCTCTCCACCAGCCCTTGTCACCTGGCCTGACTGCCCACCAGTGCTGCCAGCCTGCACTGACGCACATCACGCTCAGGAGAAACCCAGCCATGACAGCAGAATGACGAGTCCTGTTGGGAATTCTGCTCTCTTCTGACTGGTGTCAAAGGCCTCTTCTATTCTCACTAGCCAGAATCTGCTCCTGCAGGGGATATTTCTCTTAAGGCTTTCCTACTGTGATACCTCCTTGTTGCCCTTCCTCTTCTTGCCTCACCTTTCCCCCATTAACTTTGCTGAATTAACTCATCTTTTAGTCTCTGAAATTTCTTTGCTTATCCTCCAATTTGGACAACTGAACAGGGCAAAGCAAGCAAGTTCCTACCACAAGACAGAAACTACAAATGACTTAAAAAGCTGGCAAGACTGAGAGAAATTGCCCTCAAAATTACTAGCGATGCAATGAAGCTGATATCTCTTTCCAGAAACCTCCCCCAGCCTCCTGGAAGGGTGGGATTGCAGTTTGCATAACAACCTAAAAGACTAAACTGCACCCAGTAAACAACCAAAACGTAGTGCTGCAAACAGTTTCCTCCCTCCTTTTTGCAGGCTAGTGACTTTTTAGGCCTCAAGGAGTCAGAATAGTGAGCCCTTAACTGCTGTCTCTGCCATCTCAGGTTCAGGAAAATAAAGTGGTACCAAGAAAAGCTTCAAGTTTGCCCTGAAAGTACCTAAAATTTCTCTTGTATGTCTTTTCTATCTTTGAAAAATACTGGTTGTTCTTTGCTGTCTTTGTCTGGGTGCAACCAGAGCTGTGAACTTCCTCCCAAAAAAGAGGCAGCAGCAACATCTGGACAAGGAGACACCCAAGATGCTCAGCATCACTGCTGCCTCACTGGTGGCACTGCTGTGTGCTGCACACTTGGCCTTGCTGGATGACCAAGGCCCCACATGCCTGCTCCAGGCTGAGTTCTGAGGACCCTCATGGACATCTCTGTGCTGCAAAGCATTCCCATCCTGGGTCTGCACCACAACCTGGGGTGGCCGAGGTGATGCTACAGGTTCCTCACCATCATTTCTGCCAGAGAGGGAAGTCTGAAGCAGGGAGTGGGGCATAGTGACCCCCACATTACCCCCAGGGCTACATCTTACATTCCTCAGCCTCTGTAGTTTGCTCCTTGTCATTAGTTCACTGGTATTTACTGCCATAGTGGACTGTCTCTACTGGCATCAGAAAAGGAAGATGAGGGCAGCTCCACTGCCTTTCTGATCTGTTATTGCCCAGAATATACATCACTTCAGAATAGGGCTACGATACTGATTTATGCATAGGAAAACTCACAGCTTCTTAGAATTATTAAAGATACAGCCATGATATTCACCTGTGGAAAAAGAGGGAAATTGAGTACCAGCAGCCTCTATTCCCATAAGATAAATGGGAGAAGTCAGGAGGATTGCTTATAAATGAGAGGCCCCCAGAGGAGAAAGGAGTGCTGGAGTGAGCTCCATTCATTCTGCAGGAGGGTTTGGAGTTTAAAAGAGCAAGGAAGAAAATATGTCAGTACAAGATCTCTATTTTTTCTTCTTCAATTTCCAAACCTTACTTCGAGGTTTTTCTTTAAAACCTGTGTAAATAAAGGGTTCTCATACGGAACCCTGCCAAGCTTCCTAATGGAAAATTTAGTTTGTATTAAAGTAATCCTTAACCCATGGATGTGCAGTTCAGTGATGGAAATGATACCCTTCTAAAGAGCAAAACTGAAGCATGAAATGCAGAATGTTCCTGGGTCCTAAATACTTCTTTCCATTTTTGGATTTATGACTTTATTCTGACAATTTTTGTGTATCTGCAGAGAGCAGTGTTTATCTAACAAAAACCACACAGCTTCCAAAGCCAAGCAAAAATGAAAGATGTCGGTGATTTTTGGCTTCATCACCAGCTGATATATATGCTGCTGTTATTCTTAGATTGGAAAAAAAAGCCCAGAAGATAAATCTCAACTCCCTCGACAGCAAATCCATTATTTGTTAAAGAGACTGAAATGTGCCTTTAGGAAGAGCCAGACTGCAGTTGCAGCAGATTGGCAAACATTAAAGGGGAGCTTTATGTTCACATTTTAAAACTTCTGTTTACAAGCCTGACCCAGGAAAAAGCACGAGCCGAACTTTTTATAAAGTCGAGCTATATCCACAAGTCAGGAAAAGAAACTTCCAGTAGCACCATGAGACCGAAAACCAGGATGGCCCCTCTCGGGACCGTGCTTCCCTTGCACCGGAGACTGAAAACGCAGAGAGAGCAGCAAAGAGAAAACGCAGAGAGAGCATCGAGCCAGGCTCGCAGCGAAGATCAGAAGAATTTAACGCCGTTGATGTTCGGAGGAAGCCACGGCCGCGGCGGGTGGCGCCGGCTACGGCGGGGCTGCGCAGGGCGGCGGGGACACCCGGGCTGGGCTGGGCTGCGCTGGGGGGCCCGGGGCCACCGCCGGGAGGGTCGGGGGTCCCGTTCGAGCACTTACCGCCTGCTGGAGCGGGGCCCCGCCGCCGCCTCCCGCCGCCTCCGCGCTGCTCCCGCCGGCCCGGGGCTCGGCGCTGCCGNTGCGCGCCCGCCTCTGATCGCGGTTTTGGGCAGGCTGCCGCGCTCCCGTGTCCCTTCCAAAACTTTCCAGCCCAGCCCGTTGGCTCGGGCCTCCCAAGCGCCAGATCCTTACATACATCTCCCCGAGCTGGGGGGAGGACATTGGCATCTTCGGGGACCGTGCAGCAGGAGCAGCACTCCTGGGCTACTACACTCAAGCACAGCTCTCGCAGACGGGTCTCGCAGACCTGTGGAGAGCAGCCCAGCCCGGGGGATGCTCTGTGCGGCAGGTTTGCGGCACTGAGAGCGGCTCCGGCCCTGTTCCTGGAGTTACAGGGAAGTCCCCGGGCGAAGGATGGGCCAGCCGGGCACCCCCTTGGCCGATGCCCACAGACTGAGTCACTGCTTCCCGGCAGGCTGTGAAGCCTGTGCAGCTGATCCCCCAACCATCCCCGGCTGCTCTTTGCTTCCAGCAGTGCAATATTTGCACATTGTTCGACAGTGGAAGATTATAGATATTAAAAGCAAGGCTGTCGTTCCCTCCAGGGACGGAGGGCAGGGGAGTACAGTGGCTGCTTGGTGTCCAGGCCATTCTGCCTCCCTTCCTTCCAAACCAGAGGCTGATAAAGGCAGGAGGCACAGAGGTGTAATTCCTCTTGCTGCATCTCGGCACTGACTGCAATGATTGCATCTACCAGTCCTTCGTTCTGCTGGTTCTTCCTAAACCACTGATCTTAAGCCCAAGAGTTTGTAATGGAGGGGCTGGGGGAAAGAAGGCAATAAGAGGTCAGATCATTGCCGGAAAGATGAGCTCATGGCAATAGGGGCTTCTAAGAAAGATGGGGACAGACTTTTTACCAGAGCATGTATTGATAGGACAAGGAGTAAGGGTTTATACTGAAAGAGGGCAGATTTAGACTAGATGCAAGGAAGAGATTTTTTTAAAATGAGGGTAGTGAAACACTGGCACAGGTTGCCCAGAGGTGGTAGATGCCCCATTCCTAGAAATATTCAAGATCAGATGGATGGGGCACTGAGAGACTGGGGGTAGTGGAATGGCAGGGGGTTGAACTAGATGACTTTATAGGTCCCTTCCCACACAAACTGTGACTGAGAAGGATGTTCTGTCGGAAGATTAGATCATCTGGGAGCGTGGGGGTGTAGTGTCACATGCAGAGCCCTGGGTCCAGAGCCAGGCCAGTCACAAAGTTGTTTTGGATCTGAGGCAGATCTTGGAGAAAGGAGAAATGATGAGGCCTGGTTGCTGAGGAGGAGATGGTGGAGCTGAATATGGGATTAAATAGCACCAAACAAAATGTCCCAAGGGAACAGGCTCTGCAAGCATCAGAGACAAAAATTTTTCTCAACAAGAACTGAGCAAATTCCTCCTCCTTCTCCATCCCTGCAGGCTGTCTCTGAGGGAGTGGAGCCTCCTGGAAAGTTTCCTGGCTGCCCCCATGGAAACAGTTCATTCCAGGACAGTTCCCCAGATTCACTTGGAAGCAGTGCTGGCTTCATAAACCAGCTGTCAAAATGAGCCAAATGCCTTGTGTTTTGAAGCAGATCACTGCTGAAGCCAGGAAAGTGTTTGAGCAGCAGTGATCTCAAATGCTGCTGTGGTTTAGTAGTGGCACTGAAGGACTCTGAGGCCATTCAGTGATATTTCACTGCCCCTAAAAGACTGGTGAGAATTAAAGAGAAAATTTCCTAAAAGCTAAAGGCTTAATAAACACAACTCCTCAGAAAAATCAATTACAATTGGCAAATTCCTTTTTATGATGGCCTGGTGCCTTTTAAGACCGTTTCCCAGCAGGGCCAGTGGATAGTATCTTAGCTGACCTTCAAGAGCAAGGGTGGAGGTGTGTAGTACAAGTGCCAAATATGGCATGTGGATCAGTTTTGCATGGCCCCCAGCCAGACCAGCAAGGAGCCAGAATCCTTCACATCAAAAGTGTTGAAGGAGCCAGCAGTGCTAGCTCCTGGCTTCTCCCAAATCCTGTGGGAGCCCAGGAGCTCTTCTGGACAATGATGCTGGAGTTACATGCTAGATGGCATCTTCTGACTCCTGCTGTGCTGTCACTCTCAGCCTCTGCTTTGGGAAAGAAAAGGATGTATGCTATGGATGCCTGCTGTTAGCACTCTTCAATCTTCAATGCCTTCTAATAAAATAATTATAATGAGATAAATGCATACATGCATATACACACACATTTATATTTGTAGATATTGACATCCAAGTTTTTCTAAACCATCACATTTATAGGAGGAATGTGGGATTATTTTAAGATTACCATTATCCATTGGAGCCACTAGCACTTATTTATCCTGCTACAGAATTTGACTGGACTTTTATGAGCAAAGGCAGAAGTGGAGTTGAGGCATGCATTTGCCTGGACAAAATGTGACTTTCAGATCTCATTTTCAGATTGCTCAGTCCCTGAATATGAGACTAAACCATACTGTTAGCTCATACCTGACTTTATCTCATGCCATGTCTCATGCTATCCCCAGACTATAGGCAGACTGTCACTCCTCTCTCCTGACAATCTTTTATCTGTGAAGAGAAAGGGCATGTGAAAAATTGCAGCCAGCTCCAGCGACATTTTTTGTTCCCCGCCTTCTCCCCTGGCGAGGTGTGATAAGCAGCTGCAGCACTACCAGGAGTTATGATGGGAGCACCAGAGAGCCAAAAACGAGGAGTTTCCTTCCTGGGTAAAATAACAGGCTCCTTCCAATACAACAATCAAAACAGAACCTGGGGAGCTGGGTTTTTCCAGGGTTTTGTTCCCACCAGAAATTTTCTAAGCTATTTGCAGTTAGTTCACTGAAGGAGCTGATCTTGTAACAATAAATACCACACCACATGCGTTTAGATTTAGTTTTCTTTCCTCATACTTGCTGTGTTTTCAGCAAGCCTTCAACAGAGATAGGTGCAGTCCCTTGTCATAACAGTTATGGAAAACTATGAGGGGTTTTTTGTGGTCAACCTGTATCAACCACAAAAAGGATTAAAATTAATACATAATACATTAAATACATAATGTCAGAATGGATCTCTCCCTTTGGCTTGCTGACTGAAAGGGTGATTTCTCCCATGCTTCCCAGACATCCTTCACAGGGTATCCACTTCCCTGGAATGTAGCATGGGGAGATGCTGCCTCTTCCTGGCTGTCCTCCACTACAGCATGGATGCTGGCTGACCACTGCCAGGATCTGGACACTCTGCCTTGCACCTCGGGGGCACCATGGCATGTTTGGAGAGAGTCTGGAGATCTTGGTACAGATTTTCACTGTGGATTTGTTAGGAGAAGCCCAGTGTCCATGAGAAGGTTGTTTAGATTCCAAACCAGCTTAGACAGCTTTTGCCATGCTCTGAGAAGAAAACAGTAAGATTTAGTCTCTATGGAACAAGCAGGAAAATCTTCATTTCCCCACTGCAAATTGCTGGATTGGTGTTACCCTTCAGTGAACAAGTTTATATATTAATCTGCCTTTCTAATATTAACTTGTGTGTAGCAAATGCAATGTGTACCCTTGCTCAAAGCAGAGCCAGCATCCATCACTTGGCTTTCCAAATGTTTACCCAGATAACATCTTCACTTGGATTTTTCTACCCAAGTTCTGACCCAAAATCTTCTGAAAAACTTCTTTCTAATGTTGACAGTTCTTCAAGTATTTGTTTTGATGCAGAGACCTTATATCTGGTGTGTCTGTGCCATGTCCTGAGCTGACGTGCTGTGAAATTCAGTGGATGGAAAAAGCTGGACTTGAGAAAGAGCACAGAGCCAGTGTTGTCTGCCTGGGGACCCAAATGGGGAGTGGGAGGAGGAAATTTGCTTTGCCTCCACAAGTTCCCCTGAGAAAAATAACTGCAAGAGAGAGGCCATTGAGATGCAGAGAAGAAAGGTCTAAGAGGCTGAATTGGAAGGTGAGGGTTAGGAGTTAATGCTCCTAAGCCTGTTTCAGCTTTGCTCCTCCTCAAGGTGCTCCCTCATGCTGCACATACGTTTCCTAGCTGAGATGAGCTGGAAAGGTGGGTGCTTTGCAGCAGGGGAGACAAGTCCCTGACTGAAGAACCATCCTTCAGCAGCTTTGGGCCAGGATGCAGTGGGGAAGCCACAGCTGGAGGAGGGGGGGAGGTTGCCCCTGTGTAATTAATGGAGCTGGGCTTTAGCCCAGGACTGGAGCTTGACTCATCTAGTTCACAAAAAACCTGCTGAGAACAGATGTTTAAATATAAAAGCATTTTTTTAGGAGTGTCCTTTCAACACTTCTTGGATTTTACTGCAACCTAAGCATTGCCAGTAAATACTTCTTTTCTCCCTGCTTCCCACGTTTCAAGGAATGGGCTCTGCTTTGTTCAAAAACACAAGAATAAAGACCCAGCCCAGCAAAGAGTTGTCTTTCATGTCTCTCACCATGCTGTTTTCCTGCTGTCTTTCCTTTGGGAGCGCAGAGGGCTCAGGCCATGGGAGCACTTCCACCAGCGGCAGCTGAGCTCCTGCCCGAGCGCCTCCGCACGCCGGAGAGGCAGCTGTGCCACAGCTGGAGTGACGGTGCATCTGTGTGAGCGGCCTGCGGGCTCATAAGACAGCCCTTTCTTTTCAGTCCCTCTGTGAGCCTCAGACTATGGCCAGAGGAGGAAAAAGCCAAAATCACTGTCACCTGCAGTGGAGAGGGGGAAGCTCCACAGCAGGTGAGACACAGCACAACGCAGATGAGCTGGTGTCCACCTGGTAGTGCTGTGTCCCCACCAGTGACTTAAAACTCAAGCTGCAAATTCCAGTCAGTGGCCACAGGATGGATGCAGTTACCAAAGTGGGGATGACTCAAGCTGTCTGTATGATGTTCTCACATTACCAGTAGCATAAATGCCACCCTTGACTCCACTCAGCCCCTTTGAGTTTGTCCCAGCTTGCTTGTTTCAATTCTGACTTCCCTGGGGCCTTTCCCGCTGTGACTCCCAACCCCAGCATATCTCTGAACAGGGATGCTCTGTGGCCTCCACACCGCTGCTGCATCCTCAGTGGGCTGCTCTCCTGCAGAGAACCCTGCTGATGTCCTGCTGAGGCTCCCCAGCCCTGTCCTCCTCTCTTTGTCCTGGTGTTCACAGTGGGACTTTGTGGATGGCCCTTAGGATGGCTGCCTCACTCTGTTGGGTAAACACAAGAGTGTAAGGAAGCAGGAGAGCTCTGCAGAGATCTTGTGGGTGTATGAAGCTAATCAGCAAGAGATGAACCTCCCCTTCCTGCAGAAACTTTGTTCTCGTTCCAGGTTTGTCAAGATTTTTTCTCATCCTCAGGGAGGACAGGGTTGAAGTTTCTGAAGGCTGGCTGGCCTGGGACAGGCTGCCATTCCCAGTGTTTGGCAGGCTACATGATTTCAGCTACGGAACTAAATCCCAGACTTCAGCGGAGTTACTGCTGCTGCTGGGCTTGGACCTCAGCAGACCTGCACAAGCCAGGGGTGACACCAGCCAGAGTGTAGGGAAGCAGGCAGGTGACAGGCCTGGCTTTGTACAGCAGAAATGCTTTGCTGCCTGGACAGCACCCAGTTCTCCTGTGGCTTTTGCCCTCTCCCAGCTGGGAAGAAGGCAAGGGGCTACAGGAGCACTTCCCCAGCTGCTTGCCCAGCAGAGACGTGCTGCAGCCTTGTGATGCTTTGTCCGGAGAGCAAATGGCAGCCGTGACATCTGGCACTGCTGTTGGTCTACTTAGCCAAGTTGAGCTTTGCAAATGTCTGTGACCAGGGACATCTCTTCTCTGACACCTGCACCTTTGCTTTCTGCTCCAGCCTGAGCGCCTGGAGCCCTGCAAGAGAGGCAATGGGAGGTTAAGGGTAAATGTCTCCTGTGGCTTGAGACACTGTTAGGTTGGTTGACCTCCAGCTCTGCAGCCTTTTTATCACCACCAAACTGGGACTCCTGCTATTAAATAAAGACTGCTCTGGTGAGCCAGGGTCAAGCCCTGGTTATGCAGGGAAGCCCGATAGAGAGGGACCAGCAAATACAGATGCAATCAAACTGGTTTAACTTGCACAGAGGAAGAAAATAGCTGAGACTGATGCCTTACCAGCAGGTAATAAAACTCACCTGGTATTCAGATCCATATCTGAGTTATGGGAGCTCTCAGGGCTGTCCCCTGACAGCTGGGCTGTGCTGGCAGTCCCTCTGCCCTTAACCCACTTCAGACTTGAGCTACATCCCTGCCTCACAGATGACTTGGGATAAAGACATGCATTTGGGTAATGCTGGATTTTATGGCACAGGCCATGGAATAACTTCCTGATGGCTGTGCTGGGATTCTGCCCGGTGCCTCCGTGGTATGCATGACCTATCCTGGTGCTAGCAAACCTGTCCCCTCCTAACCAGTCCGAGAGACAAGGTAGATTTCTTACAAAGGTTTTTGAAGCTGGCCTGTGATAGAGCACATCCATCTCCTGGATGGAGTGGAGGTGGGACCAGAGCTGGGTGGCCTGGGAGGGAGGCAGGGCAGGATCTCCCAAGATTTTGTCTGCAAACAGTGGAGTCAACAGGATGAGATCACTTGTGAAGAGACCTTCCTCTCATCTACCCTGTCTTTAATGTGCAAAATTGTGTGCTTTTACCTCAGAGGAAGCCTTATCATTCTTCTGGTTGAAAGAACCTGAACAATTTTTGGTATTTCACATCTGAAGGGATTAATGGCAAGGAAGTTTTTAAAATAATTTCCTTTATAAAAATGTTCACCTTGTACAGACTGCAGCTAATAGACATTATACCTTTCAGCATGTAGTTAAAAATGTCATGCTGTGTTTTTCCAGAAGGCAGGCCTGAGGTATGGGAGCTCAGGGATTGGCATTGCTTTCATCTTTGTGCTGCTGGGAATTAAAAGGGGAAGGAGGAGACATGGGATTGTTTCCTTGAACTCCCCAGATATATGGGTCACGGATCCAAGGGTTTGGGTTTTGTAAACTCAGTGACTTCATGGAGGAGCAGAGACTCCAGCAAACTGAATCTCCACACTGCAAAACAGAGCCGTTTGAGATGTCCTAGAGATGTCACCCCTGGAAAGTCTCTAGTCCAACCCTCTGCTTAATGCAGGGCCAGCCAGATTGGGCTGCTCAGGGTCTTGTCCACTTTTAAGTATCTCCAAAGATGGAGACTCCACATCCTCTCTGGGAAGCTTGCTCCTTGCCTGACCACATTCACAGTAAAAACTCATTTCCCTTGTTCCAATGTATTGCTCCTGTTGCTGAGCTCCTCTGAGGAGAGTCATGAATGTTGTGATTGAGTAGAGCACTGACACCAGCCCATGACTGGAATCAGAATCATAGGATATCCTGAGATGGAAGGGATCAATGAGGACCATCAAATCCAGCTCTGGGATTGCTTGGGCAATCACATTCCACGTGGAGAGGAGGGTGTATTTTTGCTAATGTGCATGCAGCCTGTCTGCAGGGCGAAAACAGCTCTTGGCCCAGCTCCTGATGAGTACAAACAACTGAGCTCAATGGTGCTGCTGCCTTTTTCACCTTTCCCACAGAGGCCACTGAAATGCTCAGGTTCTTTGCTCAGGATTACTCCCAACAGTCATTTGTGTGACCAGATCTATCAGTTACTATTCTCTCAACATGTCCATCCTTTCCTTGGCCTCCACAGGTGCTGAGAAGGTCAGCTTTACACCCTTAATGCTCAGACTGGAGACCGGTGTGAAGAGAAAGGAGCTGCAGAGAGGTGGCCACGCTGTGTCAGGTGGCCCCTGCTCACAGACAACCCCTGCCCAGCCTAATTTACATGCACAGATGGACCCTCTGAATCTCCTCTGGAGCTGATGGAAAGTTGGAGGTAGATATACATTTAAGTAAATTATAGACTTAGCGGATTTGTCACCTGTGTGGCAAAGATGAAGATTGAAGGCTGAAGATTGAAAACCCAAGCAGAACAGGGGAGATGGGGGTATTTTATGGGGGCAGACCCCGGGGAGCAGAGATGCTCTGCACAGAAAAATAAGTTCAAACAAAATAATGGAATTTGTCACATGATTATTCATTACCGTTAATCTCACATGTGAGTTTCTTCTGCCATTTCTCTGATTTTCTGCAGACTGAACTGTTTATTACTGTGACCCCAGCCATGACCTTAAATAACCCTTTATGCCCTTGATTTTAAATATCTGTGTACAATACCACCAGGACATCATCTCTGCAAAATCTTTCCTTTTCTTCCTCTAGGGCTCTTGTCCCTGTTTAGCCAGCTCCAGGATTCCATGAAATGTCAGCAACACATTGGGGCATGCAGTCAAATCTGTGTTTTCAAAACACAGAATAAGATTCCCAGAAGAAGGAGGTCAGGTGCCTCAGGTATTTCTAGGTATTAGCACTCAAATACCATCTGACAGTGATCAAATAGAAACATAGTTTTGTCCAAGAGGTATAGTGACCTTCATTAACAGACCATATGGAAGCTCATTGTCACATCTGCCAGGTGCCTTGGGCCCGAGAGAGACCAGTGCCTCAGCTGGGGTCAGTGACACATTGCAGCAAAGTCACAGGTCAGGTCACATAATGAACAGCACATCAACAGACCACCTCTGCTGACCAGTCCTGAAAAATACATTGGGTTTAGCCCAGAACTCATCAATCCATCTGCCTTTTCTCCATTCTTGTTTTCACAGAGCCACCTGAACCAGGCTTGTTTTCAATGAAGGCAAAACCATTTTTTAAATGGCTTTTTTTTTAGCAGTGGGGTAAATAGTGCTCCCTGCATCAGAGAGTTAGGTAAAGCAAATTGGTTTAATGGCATTGAGTCATGAGCAAGTAAAACTTTTGCCTACTACCTGCTTCTTCTGAGACATGTCAGGGCATCTGTAAGACACAAGTGTACTTATGTGGGAATAATGGGTTGCTTAATAGCAAGGAATATTTTTGCTGAGTTTTGTGAAATGCCCCTTACACAAATTGGGTATTAAAGTCCTGGAGCCACTGCTTTAGGATATGACCCTAATTATGCCAAGATGAAACTGTAAACACGTGGCTTCCCTGTGAAAGTGTTGTGTAACCATCAGTTAATGAAATTTTCCAGCCCCTCTTGGGGTGGATGTGGTAACCTCCTCTCTGTAAGGGCAGAGAATGCAGAGATGCTTTGTTGGCTGGCATAAACACCTCCCTCATCCCCAGAAGAACTTAATGCTATATCTCCTGCTAACGTGGGTAGGTCTTGGTTTTGAAGTAACTTAATTAAAAGTTTTTGTGGGTTTGTTTTTGTTGTTGTGTTTTGTTTAGGATTTTTTTTTTTACAACTCTAGTTACAAAGGCTGTGGAAGAGGCTGCCTTCACTTTCCCTTGTGGCAAGGTGCTGCACAACTGACTGAAGAGGCATCACATTGTGCCTTATGGTGGCCCAGAGTGGTGATTGTTCATGAATGTCCCTGGTGTTGCTGCAGGATCACTCACCGAGGTGCAGCCACAGACAGAGTAGTTGTGTCTCCTCTAAATGCACATGGTTAATGGATTTCACTGCACAGCTTCCAAAGCCTGTGTATAACACAGTAGTGCCAGTGTGGGGTTTGTGCTGTCATGAAATGGCTTTCCACAGAGCAAGGTAAGGGCTTATGAAGGCTGGCCCTCATGGCCCCAGCGGGCTGGAATAATCAGGATGTGAGAAAAGTGGGAAGCCAGGCATGGCTGCTCTATTTCTAGCAAGGCAGTACTCCAAGCAACAGATGGAAAGGTGAGGATTTAATTGCACAGTGCTAACACCAAGGCAGGCTGCAAATTTTTTTCCCATTCTGAGTGGTTTGTAGGATGCTGAAAATGAGTGTAGCTATTAGCATGCTAACTGCTGCCATTGCATCTTCAGGATCTTGTTTGACACCTTGGTGTAATAAGGATGGAAATACTGTGTGCTATGAAACCTTGAGCTGGATTCCCTTTTGTGCTGTGGTGGCTCATTTCCCATAAGGCAGTGTAAGAAATGCTGCCTTTAGCTGAGTCAGTCCACAGCATCATAAAGAGCCTTTGCTCAACAGCTGGCATGATTCAGGGGCTCAGGAGTTGGGTTGAATGCCGCAGATCTTTGTGTTCTCTTTTGAAGTGAGGAGTCCCCAAAGGATGCTTATCTTAGAGGTGTGAACCTCAGACTGTTGTGACAATAGGTTTAGTTGATTTTTGAAGATCTGTTAAAATAGTATGAAGGCTTTTGGGGTCTGTGGAAAACATACAATGGGAGCCATTGGCAATGAGTCTCTGCCTTGGAGCAAGAATGTCAAATTTTATTCTTAATTCTGCTGTTAACTGGCTCTGTGACTGAATTTCTTTTTTTCAGGTATGTGCTCCTTTTTCCTCAACTGAGCACCCAGCAGAATGGGTCCTGCTGTGCCTACTGAAGACAGGGTTTAAGTTGTGCAGCCCCCAGCCACTCACTCGGTCTGAGAAGTGTCCACGCCCCAACACTGGTGTTTGGGGGATGCACCCACATGCCAGACCACACTCACAAAGTGCAGGCAGAACCTGCCAAGCACCAGGCCCTCCTGTGCACTTGTGTCTGTCCCTCTGTGACCAAGTGGTGATGCCTCCTCACCTATCTAAGGGGAACTTGCTCATCTCTGGGTCACTCTGTGCTGTGACTGGCATGGAATGCCCTCCCCAAGCATGGCAGCTGGACACTGGGGCTAAGAGAAACAGCCTCAATCACTGTCTCTGCCTGCTTTTTGCAGAGTTTCTAGCTCTCCATGGCAAGAGCAATCCAAACAGGCCACAATCTGAACAATCTGCCACCTACTGAGATGGAGAAGTCCTGGACTGAAACCCACAGGTCGGTGCAGGGGAACACCACCACATTCCTGCAGTGCTTTGGATGCCTCTGCAGCAGGACTGCTTAAAACCCTGTAATCCATTAACACTGACTGCTTTAATGCTGTACCAGGGCTACCGTGGTGTTATTAGCCAGAAGAGTCATGCAATGACTTCTAGAGTGTGCTGCTTTTACAGATGTATCCTTCAATTAAGACATAAAGGGGAACAAATACCTTTTTAAAGTTGGACTCAATAACTTCTTATAAAGGAGAATTAAATTTATATCACTTGGTAAGACAAGAGAAATTCTCAGTCCTTTGATTTTTTATTTAGCTTTCTTAAGCTTTTTTGGTAATATTCAGATTTCTATATGAATTTCTGATGTGGCTATTCCATAGACTTTGTTTTAAATACTATTAATCATGCTGAACCAATATCTTAGTAATCTACATTATATTACAAACATAAGCTGGCATTGACAGGCATTTTACTGAATATTTTGATTGCTTTTCATCTAGTTTCATTTAAAAATGGGAAAAAAGAAATGTCTGGTCCTTTAAAATAGTTGTATGATGGCTGTTAGTTTTGATTACTGAGTACAGGCATTTCTAAGCAAGCTGTTGCTCTTTGGCAATCACAATGTACTTAATTTTCATCTTATCATAAATAAGCCTTTTAACCCTTAAATACCTGAGCCTGTGAATAAATGCATGTAGGATTGGGATTTGGTCTTGGTCTGAGCTAAGGGGGATCACAAAGAAGGACTCTTAACAATATAGAGGGTAACTTTACTACCAGAGGTCTCATTTGAAAAGAAAGAAGATATGATTTCTTATTCTCTTTCCTTTTTTTTCCCCACCAATGTTTGCTTTATACTGTTTCCAGAAGAGCTTCCCATAAAGAAGTTATTTGAGTTTTAAACAAAGCTTCTGTTAGCTCACCAGAGAAAGCTTTCTCCCAGCTCTTGTTTAACATAGATTAGACTCAAAAGCAGACATTGGAAGGCATTTTAAATATAATATAATAATATAATAATAATAATAATAATAATAATAATAATAATAATAATAATAATAATAACAATCTTGAAAGGATTGTGAGTGAAAAACCCTCTATCATCCTCCTGGCAAATAAATCAACCATTTAATGCTTAATACAGACCAGGGAGCTTTTCTGGATTAGAAACATGAAAGGTTTTTTTCTAGCTCACTGCCTAGAGGCTAATGTGGTTTTAGGTCCAGGAAACCCAGCAAAACACCCCAACTTCACAATGTTTTTTCTTTTGCTAAACCCCAACTAAATGTAAAACAACCCTAACTGGTTGTACAATGTTATAAGAAATTGAACTGGCTTGAGCTAACAGTGAGAAGCTGTCTGAAAATATGCTCATAAAATGGCACTGAAGGGAGTCTGTGAAAAGGAGATAACACTGAGAGGGAAATGCTTGTGCAATTTGGTGACAGAATTCACTATTTTCTGTTACCTCAGTAGATGGTGATTTTTATGAGCACCTCTCAAACACGAGCATCTAATGTGTCACCTTTTGGAGGTATGAGTAGACCCCAGGGGTGCAGCCAGCAGTGCTTCCATCTCTGACACTACACAGTTCAAAACACAGATGTACATGGAAATGTCTTACAGCTTCAGTCGATATCAGGCACTGAGGGAGGATGAAAACCTGACAGTGACAGTGGTGCATGTCTGGGAAACCACTGTTTACCACCAGGACATGTCACTGATGGTACCCTGCTGTCCCTTGCCCAGCTCTGTCCCTGACACACAGCCTGGATTAATGCGGGAGCTCAAAAGAGGAGAGGAGAGGAGAGGAGAGGAGGGAGCCAGTGAAGACAGAATGTGGGCGAGGACACAGAAAACTCGGGAAAATATTTAAATTCCTCCTGGCTNAGGAGAGGAGAGGAGAGGAGAGGAGAGGAGAGGAGAGGAGAAGGCTGACCACTTCAGCAGCATTTCCTTTTGCATGCCTCTGTCCTCCCTGCCAGGGCCTGGTCCCCTGGGAGGTAACACCACTGCTCGCTGCTTTTGTGGGGTGATTTAGCCGTGGCCACCCAGTTTTGAAGGCTGTCCCCCCCGTGCTGCTTGTAACCCCTGACAGTGCTGTGGTTGCAGCCCGGGGAGTGGCAGGAGATCGAGGATCAGACTCAAGTTTGCGAGGTCGCTCCTCAGCCCTGCCAGCTGGGAGCTGTGCCAGAGCCCCTGAGGGGCCGGCTGCTGCTTCTGTGCCGGGTGCAGAATTCCCAGCCCACGGGACACGGCAGTGCCTGGCAGTTCAGAAGGAGCTCAGGGGTTTGCAGCCTGCCTGGGTGTTGCTGTGTTGCAGGCACAGGCTGTGTGCAAGCAGAGCATCCCTGTGTGCCTGGTGCAGCAGGATGCGCCTCCTCCTGCCTCAGCAGCAGCAGGCAGGGCTGCTTTTAGCCCCCGCCCTGAGTTTAGCTGGCTCAGAGCAGTTAATAGCTGAAGGGGTGGTGCTTTGCAGTGTTTTCTTACATCTCACCTCTCCAGCTCTCTAAGTTAGCTTTGTTCCCACCTCTCACCTCCACTTGCCAAGCTGTAGATTGCAGGGGGACTGCGCTTCATCCACTAAAGTCTGGGCTCAAACCATGGAATTAGAATCAAAAGCCCCAGCTGGCTCTGGAGGGTGACTAAGAGCTGTGGAGGGAGGTGATGATGTCTGCACTGTGCCCCTTGAGGCCTGGACCATGCTCAAGGCCAAAGGCTTTTTTTGGTTTAACAGCAGGGTAGTGGTTACTCTTTACATCATCAGGTAGTTGTATAAATGCCCTGTTGCTAAATATGTCTGGTTTTGCTGTATTTCTGTTCCGCCTCATCAGAGCAGACAATAGGTGCTCACCTCTCTCCATAATCAATGGGAGCAGAGCCAGCTTAGCCCCACTGAGAGGTAATAAAATTCTGAGCCGTGGTTGCTCCTCCTGTGCTTGCCAGGCAAGCTGAATACAGCTTTCTTCTCGTTTTAACAAAACTTGTGGCTGCACTCAGTTGGGCTGATTTGGAAAACGAAGCAGTTGTGCGTCTATGTTCCTCACAATCCCTGACATCTTCCCCTTTTATTAGTGCTTCTATATGGAAGCAGTGTGAGCACATTAGGAAAAGGCATTGGGAAAAGGCATGTTTTCCTCCTGGCAACGCTGGGAGCAGGAAATACTTGGTCAGAAGTTAAAATGTATTTTCCCTAACCATTAGCACTACTGTGGGAGACAAGGGCCTGCTCTTGGCTGTCATCTGATGATAGTTCCTCTCAGCATTTAAATGTCTGTGTGAATAATTTTTTGGTGGTTAACTAATTCCTGGTGATGACAGGCACCTAGGAAAACAGTGATGACCTTAATTCCTTCTGCTTTCTTCCCATGGCACAACTTTCTCTGAGTTCTAAGGTTATTGCTGTAGATTATTTACAGGGTATGGAGAGGTGTTTGTTTCATAGAAGAAGTGTGATGGAAGCAGCCCTCTGGTGCCTTTTTCCAGGTGGTGTGGCTGAAGCCTGCCCAGCTTGGCTAGCAAGCTGCTTTCTCCCAGTGGCACAACTTTCTCTGGGTTTTAAGATTAATGGCCCATCAGCTGGGGAAAGAGGAGGAGGTGATACTGAGAATGGAAACCTGAACGTAATGGGGGGTGAATTTAACCCAGTGCTTATCTCCATCTCTGGTATTTCCTTTGCAAAGTGTTTTGATAACTGCCAGCACAAGATAGGGAGAGTGTGTTCTGCTCAGGGCAGGGCAGCTGCTGGCAGAAGCTTGGGCCATTTTAATGTTATTTCTGAAAAAAAAAAGTCACCAGAGTGCATGAATTTCAGGAAAATCAGAAGGAAGAAGGAAAGGAGCTCTGGTCTCTTTTGCTCCTGCTCCCCACTTTGTGTGTGTCCAGTCTGCTAATCTGTGTGAAGTGTCATTCCCCTTCAGGCAGTGCCCAGAGAATACCAAGAAGGATCATGGCTTTGTTGGACTGGCTTACAAAGTCCAAACACCGCAGATCCTCTGCACCCTCTCTCCTCTCCCCTGGGCAGCCTTGCTGTTCCAGGCTCTGTGCCTGTGCTCATAGCTTTGCAGCCAAGCATCCATGAACTCTGTGGAGAGGAGATGACAGGACAGCAGCTGTGTAGCAGTCTCATCCCTTTTCTGGACAGTGACCTTAGGAAACACTTCATGCCCAGGTTATCCCTGCCTGTGTTTTCACTGCACGGAGCTGGAGGCATCAGGGCTCATCATAAGGGATGTGTAGCTGGGGTGTCAGGACTGTGGCCAGAGAAGGGATGTGTCATGCATGGGGTACAGGTTGCTTTCCAAAGCTGCTTTTGAGCTGGGATGTGTGCTGAGCTGGGATGTGTACTGAGCTGGGACAACTGGGCACTGGATCTGGGGCAATTGAGGAAAATGAGAATGGAAGTGACTGGGGAAAGCTGGTACTGAAAGCTCAGAAATGAGCTTCAGGGTCAAGGTGGGAAGGGAGCAGGATCCCAGGAAAAAGGAGGTGCAGATTTCCTTGTCCTGAGCAATTCATGTGGCAGCACTGGAGAAAAGGGGATAGATGGGAACTTATAGCTAACATGAAGAAATAAAGAAGATATGGGGACAGTCACAAGGAAGGCAACTATTGTAGAAAATTTTATATGGATATGCTGCTCTGCAATGCAGTATAGGCAAAGGATGGTCATATAATGCCTTGCTGCCTCCATCTGTGATTGGTGTGGGATAGCTACAAAATGGAAGCTTTCCCAATTCCTGCTAGGAAGGAAACACCAGTAGTACTTCAGCTGCATAATCCCTCTTTCCCCAAGGGCTCCTGTGGGAAGGGAGGAGGGAGTGGATCTGTTTAAGGGTTTTGAAAGGAAGGGAATATGGAAAATGCTATATCCTTTAAGGGAATTATTTGTGTCTCAGCTTCACTGAAAATGTCAGAGGTCACTGAAGCCGCAAGAGAGATGTGGCAATATGTGGTGGAGCAGGTACGGTGGGACTCTGTTGGTAAGAGACCTGTTGTGTCCTGTTTTATAGAGGTTTTTTTTTTCTGCTGGAGTTACATGAGACCAGAGTGTTTTGCTGCAACAAAATATCAGTGATTTATTTATTTATTGATGTAGTCAGTGTTAAAACTTTATCTTGAAGGTTCTTTTTTCCCGCCTTTCTTTAGCTGGGTGCACCAACGGGCATAGCTGGGGAGAAGCTCCTGGCGTGCCCTTGAGCTTGCTGTGCAATGAAAGAGCATCTTGATGGATGCCAGACAAAAGGACTAATAAAATAATATATCCTAATCCTTTTATGCTCAGCAAAACTTGATGGTAACTGCTGAGCAAAACATAATGTGCCTGAATAAAACTGTCATGTGAAATCCTGAAATCATGACTGGGAATTGAGGAATCTGCCATGTGCTCAGGAAAGCTGTTCAATGCATAATTACCCCTGGTGGGAAATACCTTCTCTCTGAACTCCATGTTCTGGTGAGTGTTCAAAGCTGTCAGATCTGATGCCTTTTTTCCCCACTGGCTGATTACAGCCATGCTTGGTTGGGGTGGTTACCTGGCTGCTCCCCAGCTCACACAGCAGTAACAGGACAGCCTGCTCCAGCATCTCGCTCCAGGGCAGGTTTGTAATCCTCTGCTGTGCCCTTGGAACTGTCTTCTGAGCAGTTCCCACATTGCCAACACCCTTTTCACTCTTTGCTGCTGGGACTGGGCACAGGGAGTGGGTTTGGTTTGAGATCATAACAATGCATTTAGACATCCAGACAACTCATATTGGATGGCCTGACTTGGTTGCCTAAATGTGGATATTTGTGCCATTTGAGAGGCTCCAGAGGGGCTAGATGTGTGGCTGGAAGGAGTGGCACAGTGAGGCCAGGCAGGATGCTTTAGAATGTGTCAGGTACCCTCAGTGCCTGCACACCCCACCCATGAGCAGCCTTTGGGTGGCTGAATCTCGAGCTGACCCTGCTGGATCCTGTCCCACACAAGGCAGGAGGGAAGCAGTCATGCCTCCAGCTGCAATCCCTCTGCCCATGGAGCAGAGGATCTGGTTTGCTCCCTTGACCATGGGGTAGCCTGGGAAGCTGCTGATGGAGCTGCTATGCATCATCACCCAGGAGCACCTCTCTGCAGGGCCAGCCCAGCAGTTCATAAATGTGACCTTTAGTTTTCTTCCCTAGTGCATGATCCTGCATTTGGCCCCAATACCAAGGGCAGTTTACTTTTACACACATTCACTACCCACCACATCTACCACATAAAACTTTGCAGGCACCTCAGGACATTGAGCTGGAAATGATATGCCCCAACAGTGACTTTCTGAAATCTATCAGCCAGTTTTAATCCTCTCAGTGTCACAAATCAATGAATCAAATGTGCCCTTATAAAGCAAGGGACTTTTTTATCAGCCTGACTGTACTGCCAAAAGGATGATAGATGACAATCTTTTTTTTTTGTCATCCCTTACATCCTATTACATTCCCATACAGGACTCTGTCTCATTTAATATCAGACCTGCATCAATTTTTCTACCTCTGGTTATTTATTCCTTTCAATGCAAGTGCAACATAAACCCACTTTTCTGTGTTTTCATGATCCCCTAAGTGCTGTGGGCAACTGCCTCTCTCTAGTTTCCTAATGTCCATTTTATCTTTTTTTCTCCTGGTTACAATTCCCAGGGTTAATTACTACCTTCATATAGAGGCATATTCCTAGCTCATCTTTCACTTACTTGGATGTATTTGAGATATTTTCTACTGCTGCCTGTTTGTGCACAGGGACTGACCAGGTAAACAGTCCCTTGCACCTTCTCCTGTCACCATGGGGTCACTGCTAGACCCCACAATGAAAGTGCCATGGCAGAACAACAGGACAGGGCATGGAAGGAGCTGGCGTTTCCCAGCTTCTTTGGCAAAATTGTAATTGAATCCTGACAAATACTGAACATTTTCGTGCTCTGCAGGGAAGTGTCTGGCAGATGCCACCAGAAAAATGTTCAATGATAAGTCTCCCTGTTTTCTCTGCCCTGTGGGATGAGGGCAAATGTCATGGCCATCTGGAGCAGAAAAGGGCTAAAATGTTCTACTGTCCCAAAGGTGGGAGCAGCATCCTTTCTCAGCCTTTTCATGACAATCTTGACTAGGTGGTTTCTTAGGATAGGAATGCCAGTGTACATTGGGAAGTCTGGTAGTAGGAGGTATCCACTTTGTTGAAGACAATCTGAATTTTCCAGGGGGGAAAAAAATCTCTGCTGGAGAAGAAAAGGTCATTGGAAGAAGACAGAGCAGGGATGTGGAATACATACGAGTTCCCTGCAGGTGAGTAAGGTTTGGGTGGTAACCAAACTGCCCACTGCTGACCCAGTTAAGAAAAATTATTTGAGGTCCCACCTCTGTCTCCTCAGTTAATTGAGTTCCATGGTTTGAGGCTGGTTTTCTTTGGAGCCATTTGGAAGAACAGGGGAGCTCCCGGCTGCCTCACTAAGATGGTGAGGCTGTCTTCTGGACCAAGAGGCAAAGGGTGGCCCAGACCACTGTGTGTGTATGGTAGCAGTGAGATGTCCCAGAAGTGCTGCTGTGCAACAGCCCTGCTCAACATAACAACACGGGCCTGCCCAAAATCAAGGACCTGGGGCTGCACCCTCCAACAGGCAGTTTTGGATGAGTAAGTGCTGAGGAATGTAACCCTCAGGAAGTTCACTGCTCTGTGGTAACTGGCAGGCTGCTACAGGGAGACTTGTAGCTGTCCATGTGTGGCAAGAGATCAGCCACAGGCTCCAGGACCAGAGTGCAGGAGCTGAGAGCAAACCAAAGCCCAAAACTCTGACTGCTTGAGGCGAGTCCATGGTGGGCAACAGGCTGGAGCCACTGCCTTCTGCTGCTGCAGGAAACAAGGAGCTGGTGCTACCAGCCAGGAAAAGTGACAGCTTTCTTGAGGGTATGACTGCAATGTGGGCCCTGCTACTCCAGCTCCACAGTGTGCTCACAGGTCCTGAGGAAGGCACCAGAATCGGTGCTGCTCTTGCCTATTACTGACTGCTGATGGCCAGCAAGTGCAGCTGCTTGGAAAGCTTCATGTTTCCAGCTCTTGAAAGTCTTTCAGTGCTGCATCATCTACCTGGCACTTGTGGGACTATATCTGCAGCACTGGACCGAGTTTCATGAACACCAAAGAAACATGTCCCATTATGCCATTAAAATGCTGTATGTGGTCATCTACTACCTGCAGACTTTGTCCTGAGAGTTGTAAATGTTGAGTAAGGACCTTGAACAGGCAAGAGCTACAGTTAAAAAAAACAATTCAAGGCATCAGGGATGTTAACCCTGTGAGGGCTTTGCTTTCCAGCAGCTCATTATCTCCAAAGAGGCTGTGACTGTTAGGTAAGCAGGTGGCTAATGATGGTGCTGCAAATGAATGGGCTGCACTGGCAAATGTGATTGCCAGCCAGAATCATGCTAATGAAGACTTGTTTTGTTCTGCTCTAGATTTCCCAACAAAACAGCCTGCTGAAGTGCCTAGGCCCTGCAGTTCAGTTTTTGCAGTTATAAATCCTGGAGTTAATGGAGGGCGACCACCTCTAAACAGGTAGACAGCCATTGGGGGAAATTTTTCACTCAAGGTTTTGAAGTTTTGGTCTGAGTCCTTAGGTTCAGATCGGTTCTGGAGGGATGTGGAGCATTTTCCTCAGCACAGCTGGGTGAGGAAATGCTGGGGCCTACCTCCAAACCTGCTGAAGAAAGTGGAGGCCATTGAGACCACTGCTTACCATCTCAGAGATGTTGGCTGGTGGCCTCTCCTGTCTCAGCTTTTCTTTAGAGTACTTAGATTTCTTTGTGCTACATGTGGAACTCAGACCAAAGCAGGGGCCCTCAAGCATGGTGCTCTGTACAAATATCAACCCTACCAGACTGAGTAGTGGGTGAGGATTTCAGGATTTGGCATGGATGAATGCGGCTGGATGAGAGCACGCAAACAAACCAGGAGAAAACCATCAGCAAACGCTGAGTCCTCAGCTAGTTCTTCTCAGTGACTTTCATCAGACCAGCTGCTGTAGTGGTGGGAGGCAGCCAGCAACCTGGAGTCACTATCTGTTCTCTAGGCAATCTGCATTAAAATGGAAGAAAACCAATGGTGTGAGCAAGGAGAGCCCTGCCCTGAGCATTACCAGCAGGGTGGTGAGCTGAGAGCCACAGCAACAGCCATCCTGAGGAACCATCACATGTGTAATGGGGACATGTGGCCTGGGGGCTGTAGGCTGTGCCTGGAGGGACAGGGCTTTGCCATGCTGGCACTGAGGGTACCACAAGAGCAGTGGCTGGGACAGGCTGTGCTGAGCTCCACAGCAGCTGATGAGAATGTCAGGGCCTGGGTGGAGCTGGGTGCTGGCACCCCAGTGTGGGGCCTGGGGGGCACCTGATGCAAACAGGGTGGTTACACAACACCCCACATCTGCCACACCCAGACACCCCAGGCTGCTCTTACTTCCACCTTTCTGAGTGTCTGAATTCCTGCAAACAAAGGAGGCGAGAAACTAATACAAGTCTGGGGCTGTTTTTTTTAAGTACACAGTACTCAGAACTGGTGGCCAAAAGCCATAAAGGCAGAGCATTGTTTCACACACCCAAAGAGAAGGCAGGAGCTGGACATCCCTGGTCACTATCCCTGATGCTGAGCACTTCAGAGCAGGGCAGCAGCCTACGGCCTTCAACCCAGCTCTGCCAAAGAAGCTGCCGTGAAAATGCTGGTCCCAAAACGCAGCTGCATCATGGAGAAGGATGTGCATGAAGGGAGGAACAAATGCAGTTGGTTTAAATTGCTGTAGCAGAAAAATTCAGCATGGGCACTCATTTCTAAACACCATTTTGTGGCAGCTCCAGCAGCACAGTGTTTCAACATGTGCTCTGTGCTCTCCCTGGTGCTTTTTTCTCCTTGCAGAGCCATTGTCCTCAGGGCAAGGCTTTGATGCCCTGCCATGGGCTTCTGAGAACAGGAGCTGGACTGCAGAGATAGCACAGCTGTTGCATTGTGACAGCTCTTGGCCTTGTGGTGGCTTTGGGGTTCTTTATTGGGGAGGGATGGTAAAAAAGTTTGGGTGGGATGGGGAGGGTGCTGCTCTAGCTCTCTGCCAACTCTCCAGCAGCTGTAGAGGTGGCAGGAGATAATAACACAGTGTTACATGGACACTTGTAAGCCTTTTGAGAGATGCCTGGTAGTCCTGCCTCTAGGACCAGCTTCCTGGAATGGAGCAGGAATGTGTTTGTGCTTGTCCAAGCTGCCTACTAGGATGGAGTTTGTGGTGCTCACTCTCCTGGGATGGAGAGATATTTGTGACTTTTGACACTGACCTGCTAAAATGAATAATCAATTTGAATTTACAGTGTCAGGGGTGGTGCTGGAGTGGAGTACTTTTGTTTTTCTTCCCAATCCACAGCAGTAAATGTAACACAGTGCCATTATACAGTTCTGCTGCACTCCTGCTCTACCTGCCTCTTCTCCAGCCAAGCACAGAGAGGTGCTGGACCATGTAACTCATCGTCCCTCAGAACACGCTCAGGTGACAGGAGCAGTACAGACCATTCTACATCCCATGTGACTGAAGGGCCTCCAAGTCTCATGGAGCTCCTGGTTTCTTTAAAACTGCTTCAGGGAAAACATTTTATCTGACAGAAGCAGATCCCTTGTGGAATTGGATGAGGAAAACGATGTTACAATTTAATTAATAAAAAATTAAATGCTGACTTTTAGAAATTACAAATATTAATCTCTTCTTCATACCTGTGATCTCCTTTTCTTATGCTATTTATTTAAAACACGTGAAACCGGCTGGCACACGGAGTCAGTTTCTCCAGGAAACCAGTTCCTGCCTCCAAATGCAGAAATGTGGAATTTCAATCCAGATTCCGGGATCAGTGTTTAAAGTGAAAATGAATGGGTAGGTAGGAGGGACCAGAAAAGAAAAGGGAAAAGCAAGGCCAAGTGGCACCTCCAGATCTGTACCCCAAACCCAGGTTCCGTTCTCGTNCCAGGAGAAAACCATCAGCAAACGCTGAGTCCTCAGCTAGTTCTTCTCAGTGACTTTCATCAGACCAGCTGCTGTAGTGGTGGGAGGCAGCCAGCAACCTGGAGTCACTATCTGTTCTCTAGGCAATCTGCATTAAAATGGAAGAAAACCAATGGTGTGAGCAAGGAGAGCCCTGCCCTGAGCATTACCAGCAGGGTGGTGAGCTGAGAGCCACAGCAACAGCCATCCTGAGGAACCATCACATGTGTAATGGGGACATGTGGCCTGGGGGCTGTAGGCTGTGCCTGGAGGGACAGGGCTTTGCCATGCTGGCACTGAGGGTACCACAAGAGCAGTGGCTGGGACAGGCTGTGCTGAGCTCCACAGCAGCTGATGAGAATGTCAGGGCCTGGGTGGAGCTGGGTGCTGGCACCCCAGTGTGGGGCCTGGGGGGCACCTGATGCAAACAGGGTGGTTACACAACACCCCACATCTGCCACACCCAGACACCCCAGGCTGCTCTTACTTCCACCTTTCTGAGTGTCTGAATTCCTGCAAACAAAGGAGGCGAGAAACTAATACAAGTCTGGGGCTGTTTTTTTTAAGTACACAGTACTCAGAACTGGTGGCCAAAAGCCATAAAGGCAGAGCATTGTTTCACACACCCAAAGAGAAGGCAGGAGCTGGACATCCCTGGTCACTATCCCTGATGCTGAGCACTTCAGAGCAGGGCAGCAGCCTACGGCCTTCAACCCAGCTCTGCCAAAGAAGCTGCCGTGAAAATGCTGGTCCCAAAACGCAGCTGCATCATGGAGAAGGATGTGCATGAAGGGAGGAACAAATGCAGTTGGTTTAAATTGCTGTAGCAGAAAAATTCAGCATGGGCACTCATTTCTAAACACCATTTTGTGGCACCTCCAGCAGCACAGTGTTTCAACATGCTTCCTACAGACCCTCTCTGTGCTCTCCCTGGTGCTTTTTTCTCCTTGCAGAGCCACTGTCCTCAGGGCAAGGCTTTGATGCCCTGCCATGGGCTTCTGAGAACAGGAGCTGGACTGCAGAGATAGCACAGCTGTTGCATTGTGACAGCCCTTGGCCTTGTGGTGGCTTTGGGGTTCTTTATTGGGGAGGGATGGTAAAAAAGTTTGGGTGGGATGGGGAGGGTGCTGCTCTAGCTCTCTGCCAACTCTCCAGCAGCTGTAGAGGTGGCAGGAGATAATAACACAGTGTTACATGGACACTTGTAAGCCTTTTGAGAGATGCCTGGTAGTCCTGCCTCTAGGACCAGCTTCCTGGAATGGAGCAGGAATGTGTTTGTGCTTGTCCAGGCTGCCTACTAGGATGGAGTTTGTGGTGCTCACTCTCCTGGGATGGAGAGATATTTGTGACTTTTGACACTGACCTGCTAAAATGAATAATCAGTTTGAATTTACAGTGTCAGGGGTGGTGCTGGAGTGGAGTACTTTTGTTTTTCTTCCCAATCCACAGCAGTAAATGTAACACAGTGCCATTATACAGTTCTGCTGCACTCCTGCTCTACCTGCCTCTTCTCCAGCCAAGCACAGAGAGGTGCTGGACCATGTAACTCATCGTCCCTCAGAACACGCTCAGGTGACAGGAGCAGTACAGACCATTCTACATCCCATGTGACTGAAGGGCCTCCAAGTCTCATGGAGCTCCTGGTTTCTTTAAAACTGCTTCAGGGAAAACATTTTATCTGACAGAAGCAGATCCCTTGTGGAATTGGATGAGGAAAACGATGTTACAATTTAATTAATAAAAAATTAAATGCTGACTTTTAGAAATTACAGATATTAATCTCTTCTTCATACCTGTGATCTCCTTTTCTTATGCTATTTATTTAAAACACGTGAAACCGGCTGGCACACGGAGTCAGTTTCTCCAGGAAACCAGTTCCTGCCTCCAAATGCAGAAATGTGGAATTTCAATCCAGATTCCGGGATCAGTGTTTAAAGTGAAAATGAATGGGTAGGTAGGAGGGACCAGAAAAGAAAAGGGAAAAGCAAGGCCAAGTGGCACCTCCAGATCTGTACCCCAAACCCAGGTTCCGTTCTCGTACCCAGAAAGGAGCTGTGGACTCTTCCATCGCAGCCGAATCCCTCTCCAGCAGGCTGAGCCGCGGCTCCCGCGCTCGGAGCTCTCTCGGCAGGAGCGGGCGGGACCCGCTGCATTCTCCCGCCTTCTGCGCGCGCCGCTGGCGCCAAAGCCGAGGGCGGGGCTCTTCCTCCCGCCGCCGCCACCACAAAGGGAGGCGGGGCCCCGCCCGCAACACCAGCCAATGGGAGCGCGGGGCCGGGCGGCGGTGGGCGTGGCGAGGGCTGTGAGTGGCCAGCCGGCCGTTCTGGCGCCAACTTCGAAGGGGATATAAAGGAGCGGGGCGGGGCATTTCATTTCCTGCCGCTCGTCCCGCCGCCGCTGCTCCTGCTGCTCCTGCTGCACTTTCAACCATGCTGTCCGCCCGCGCCCCGCTCGCCGCCCGCCACGACCAGCCCCAGGTGTCGCCCAAGAAGATCCAGACTCCCATGAAGAGTCTGTCGCCCATGAAGGGCCTGGCGCTGAGCGACAAGGAGAACACGGTGAGCGCCCGCCCTCCCTCCCGCTCCCCGCCTGGCAGCGCCGCATCGCGCTCACCCTGCCCCCTTCTCCCCGCAGCCCCCCTCGCTCAGCAGCGCCCGNCCGGGCCAGCAAGACGGCCCGCAAGATCTTCCAGGAGAGCGACGCCAATCCGGTGAGTGCCGAACGCCCGGCACCGCGCCCGCCCTTGTCCTGTTTCCCGGAGGATCCTGCAACCCCCGCCCCGCTCTTCTCTCCCCATCGCTGGTCTCTCCCTTCTGCCCCCGACCGAGCTCGCTGCTCCCCGCCGGGCACGGCACCACCGCAGCCCGCCCCAGCCCCTCTCCCTCAGGGGCGTCTTTCCACCCCCCCGGGCCCTTCTCCTTCAGGGGGTCTCCCTGCCCAGCCCCTCTCCCTCGGACGGGTCCTTCCGTCCTCCCTGCCCCTCTCCCTCGGGGGTCTCCCCCGCTGCCGCCCCTCAGGCTCCCTCCGAGCCCGGCACCGCCCCGAGCCGCTCTCCCGCCATTCCAGGTGCCGCGGGGCGCGGAGGAGGAGGAGCCGCTGCTGCGGGACAACCCCCGCCGCTTCGTCGTGTTCCCCATCCAGTACCACGACATCTGGCAGATGTACAAGAAGGCCGAGGCCTCCTTCTGGACGGCGGAGGAGGTGAGGGGTGCGCGGCCATGGCCCCTCGGGGGCGGGCCCGGGGCTCAGGGCCTCCCACCGGAGCACCCGTTCTTATTTATCCTGTAATGGTTTAGGTGGACCTCTCCAAAGACCTCCAGCACTGGGAGTCCCTGAAGCCTGAGGAGAAGTACTTCATTTCTCATGTCCTCGCCTTCTTTGCTGCCAGTGATGGCATTGTCAACGAGAACTTGGTGAGTGTGTAGAAAGTCTCGACAGAAATATCACTTTGGGTAGATAACCAGGTAACTCTCGTGTTGGGCACGCTTGCTGGGGCTGATCCAGGTTTGCTGGAGTGTTACAGCATTAAGAACACATAGGGCAGTCCTGTGGTAATTAACAAATTGGGGTTGGTTTTGTAATCTCCAAGTTTGCCCACTCCCCACTGGGCACTGAATGCTGCCCTACAGTAACACTTGGCTGTTTGACAGCCCCTGTTCTGCTTCTGCCCTCTGTGCTCTTCTTCCTAATGGAGGATAACTGAAACTGAGACGTTTTCCCATTTCCCATGGGGCCAAGGAATACCTTCTGACTTGAAATTATGAGAGGTTGGTGCTTTGTATATTGCTGTCAGTAATTCACATCTCTGGAATTAATCAGAAGATTTTGTGGGCTGACCAATAACTGGTCCATACAGCATTAATGCTTCTAACCTGCAAACTGCAAACACTTCTGGAAATGCTTATTTATTTCCTCTAGGTGGAGCGGTTCAGTCAAGAAGTGCAAGTCACTGAAGCTCGTTGTTTCTATGGCTTCCAGATTGCCATGGAAAATATACATTCAGAAATGTACAGTCTTCTTATTGACACCTACATTAAGGATTCTAAGGAGAGGTTTGTATTGCTTGATCATGAAAAGATCAGAACTCAGTAAATATTCAGAATTTAGCTAATGCATGTCAGTTGTTCTGACTTTCAGGCTAATTCTGGCATGTAAATTAGACTTACATAAAAAGCCACTGCTGCTTAAGAGCAGTTTTATTTCACAATATCTTTTTTATTCTGAGATGTAAGACCTTCCTTACATTAAGAGTGAAACTGGAGACACTCGGTATTGAAATAAAGGAATTACACAATGTAAAGGATAGAGCACTCAAAAATAGTATGTTAAGTTTGAAATTAGTTTTACTGCTACTTAAAAAGCTTGCTTGTGTCATTTCTATTGAGATTCTAAATTCCAGCAAGAGCTGCTAGTATGAGAGGGCTGATGCCTTCATACTGTAAAGTGGATCCTGGTTAATCTCTGGTTTTGACAAGTACACTTGGTGAAACTGTTCTCCCCTTGATATTGTAATGGGAATTCATGTGACCTTGTGTTGGTATGATGGGTATGTGGAAGAGAAAGTAGTTAATTGGAACAAATAGAGCTACATTGGTGCCAGGCAAGAGGGGGAAGGACAATTACCAGGATGAAGGTGCAGAGCATGTTTAAGTGATCATACTGTATATGGCAGTGAATCCTTATTCAACTGGTTGTGCTGATGTCTTATCCTAATGAGTTTTTTATCTTTCTCAGGGAATTTCTTTTCAATGCTATTGAAACGTTACCATGTGTTAAAAAGAAGGCAGATTGGGCCCTGTGCTGGATTGGGGACAAGAAAGCAACATATGGTGAGTACATCTACTGGAAACAAAGTGAAATTCCTCTCCTGAAGATAGAGGAACCACCATTTCTCCAGACTTCACAGTTAATAGGGATTATTGCTGTCACAGAGAGAGTACATGCTCTCCAGTATAAGACATTGGTATAATTCTGAATGTGAAAAAAAAATTTTAGTCTTCAAATGAGCTACTGACAGGAAATCTTTGTAAAATCGCTGACATCATGAATAATAAGGTCATGTGGCAATCATCATATGCCTGACTGTATGATCAAACTATAAATTGCTGCCACATGTCAGGACATGTCATGGCCAACTATAGCCAGTAGACATGTCTGGTTGGAGACTGTAGCTCCTCTGCCTTGGTGATTCCTCATGCCTTGCTTCAAAGGTGGGATGGTACAAATCATTATTTCACTAGTATTGAAACATTTTTCATGGCCAAAGATGAGCAGACACTGACTTAAATCAGCTGCCAAAATAACTGCTCTTTTTAATGAGCCATCTGAAAAAGGATAATATTGAGGGCTGGCCCAGGGGGAAGGAGCCTTGGCTTCTGCTACTTAGTAGCTACTCTGATTAGTTCCTGCTTCCTCTCATGTTTGTTTTGTTTAATGATCAGAAGTCTTTAATTTTTAAGCACAGTCCATAGTACACTTAGGCAGAAATAAGTTCATTTACATTGCAGGATGCAGTTTGCAACTTTTGTGTATCAATCCTGTTAAGTTTTGTGTGGTGTAACTATCAATCTTCTCTTAACAGGAGAGCGCGTAGTGGCCTTTGCAGCTGTGGAAGGAATCTTCTTTTCTGGCTCTTTTGCATCAATTTTTTGGCTGAAGAAAAGAGGATTAATGCCTGGACTCACTTTTTCTAATGAGCTCATCAGTAGAGATGAGGTATGAGTCAAACTGTAGCAGTTAAGATGGTAATGTGCCACAGTAGTTCAAAGTAATGATACTCAATTGGAGCCTATAACACAGGAGAATATTTAGGAACAGGCAGACTATAAAGTTCACTAAAGTGTGTAAACATGTGTCATTGTGGATCTTGCAGAAGCATGTGAATGAACTTAGCATTTTACTGTCTCTAAAGCAGTTGGAGGGTTCTCACCAATGCTTGCAGCTGCTGTGCTTGCACTGGCAGAACTTGCTTGTGATGCCTTCTGGTGAGGCAGAGATCTGTGTGTAGGAAAGAGTAACATGGCAAAGGTGATGCCACTTTGTGCTCTCTTAAATCAGTGTTCATTAAATAACTTTCTGAAACCTCTTTCCAGGGTTTGCACTGTGATTTTGCCTGCCTCATGTTCAAGCACTTGGTACACAAACCATCAGAGGAGAGAGTAAGGGAAATCATCATGAATGCTGTTCTCATAGAACAGGTAACTGTCTGCCTCTTGTTCGGGAGCTTCATTGCAATCAAACAAAGCTGGGGAGCTGAGCTGTTGGGCATAAAACTAACATAGATGATAGTGTGAAAACCAGTTTCTGTACATAAAATGCTTGTTATCTGCAGGAATTCTTGACAGAGGCACTGCCTGTAAAGCTGATTGGCATGAACTGCACTTTAATGAAACAGTACATCGAGTTTGTGGCAGACCGGCTTATGTTGGAGCTGGGATTTAACAAGGTAAGGCTCTAAAACACTGAATATTTCACAGGGAAAAGGTGATGTTAATTTTCTTCAGAAATCCAAATCTTAAATTGGCTGCAGCAACATTGTTTTAACTTGTAAAAGGGTTTAGCAGTTTTGCTGCTACATTCTGTTTGGAGACCCACAGAGCAAAGAGCAAAAGGATGCTATAGAAAAAGCTTTATTAGAAGTTGTGCTTCTGTTTACTGCAGCTAAAAGAAGACAGGAACAAATAGAGTAGAGAAGGCTTGGGGCAGAGATTTTTGTTCACTACATAGGAAGCCTGCTGATGCTGCCATTAGGCTCCTTCCAACTGATCTCTATTGCTCTTGCATACTCAAAATGTGAGCACCTGTGGTGACTAAGAATTGCCTGTGTATTTCAGATCTACAAAGCAGAGAATCCTTTTGACTTCATGGAAAACATATCTCTGGAAGGCAAGACAAATTTCTTTGAGAAGCGCGTAGGTGAATACCAGAGGATGGGCGTCATGTCCAAGCCCACAGACAACTCTTTCACCCTGGATGCGGAATTCTGAGTGACCTGGGACCACGTGCATTAATGTGCATCCTGCCCTGGCCACAGGGGAACGTTCACTGTGCTGAGTCACAGTGTGACTTGATTGCTGTACTGAAATCCCACTCTTGTAAAGTGTGGTGATGTTGGTCTACTTTAGAGGGCTGGTGTAGCTCCAGCAGTAAAACCCCTTTTAATTAGATTTTGCCAATGGTGTTAATGCATAGGATGCTCAGGTGTATCTTAGAGCACATGCTGTTCCACTCCATGAAAGATACAGGTACTTCTTTCTGCAAGGTGGGAGGCTGTGGGCACTGACCCCTGGCTTCTGCTGTTCTCACTATAAACAGGAGCAGTTTAAAAATTCCAGTTGTAAATTTGTTGAATAGTCTGTAGAAAACTGGAGGCAGCTACGTGATGACCTCACTGCTTTTTTAGCAGGTTTTAAGTTTACCATTTTTACTATTTTAATAGTTTGTACATAAACCTGGCACTTTAACGTTTAAATAAACAACTGTCTTGTAATATTCAACAATAGTAAAATGCATGTCAAAATCTTTTGCAGCCTAACCTTTTATCACTTGTGCTTCTTTCTGGGCATGTAATTTGAAAATGGTGCTGTGAATTAAACTATTCATCTTAAAATATATCAAAGAACAGGAAGAAACTTGCTATGAAAGGTGAAGAACTAAATTGGATATTCTGGGTACTGAAAAGTAAGATGCAGCTGGCTTGTGGACTTGATTGCTTTTTCTTTAAAACCTGGGAACAGTATTTCATGTAATAAAGAGCTGGTTGGACTCAGTGTTGTACTTGCTTCAGTGCTCCAATGGGCAAAGTTGTGTGCTGATTTCCTTTTGAATTGGAGTTTTTCTGAGGAAATGCAAGGTCTTCAGGAAATAGCTGCTTAGTCATGTGGTTGATAGATGTCAAGTGAAATTGTTGTGCTTAGCTCTGACTTTCAGACTGCACTAAACAGGTGATGTTTCAGGGTAAATTCAGCTAAATCAGGCTGGTGCAGTATTCTGAGCTTTTCATCATGCCAGTTAAGTCTTGGTTTTAATACATAACAGTAGTGAGAACAATGTGTACACTACAACATGGTTATTCCACACTAAAGAGAGCAGTAAAAATGAGTGTGCTTTATGTAACTGATGTAATGTTGTGGTCTGTGAAGGAGTCCCTCTGGTCTCAGAGTTCCTGGAAATGATCTGCAGTGAGGTGAAATGACAATGGGACAGACTGAAAATGGCTACTGCCTTGCTGTACAAAAGGAGTTTATCCATGATTCAGTCTAGTGCTCAGCAAGGAATGTTCTGCAAGCCTTTCTTTCCTCAAGCATAGTTAAAGTGAATAAGCTTTATAGAACTCAAAACCTTTCCCTTCAGAGGAAGGAAATGAGTTGGCTTCTTGCTGCTCAAGTGCTCCCTCTTTTAAAGCACAGTGTTTGTGGTGCTGCTTTGAGGGTGCTGCCTTGGTGTAAAATCAGCTGGCTTGCTGGTCTTTGCTCCTTGGCTCTTGAAGGCACTGAGGATGATGGAGTGTGACTGCTCCTCCCCTGAGTCTGAAGCTGGTGGGATGCACAAGGCTATCCCAGGGAGAAAACCCCAATAGATAATTAAAGAATCCTAGCCTCCAAAGTCTGGAATTCAGGATGGAGGACTGTGAACTGACAGCTCTAACAAGGGCCTTGCAGCACTGATTCTCCTAACAGGTCAGTGATTGCAGTGGCCTGAGAATAATGTATTAGGAGCTGGAATGAGGATGTGCTAAATTGGACAGCCAGACACATTTTGAAGCATTGAAATTTAATGCTTGTTTCTGCCTAAATACCAGCATTTCCTTCTCAGAAAATTTGGCTTAGTGCTTTTTCTTGGCTTCTCTCAGCAGTCAAAGCCTTGATCAAATTAAGTGCTAAAAGTATCAGAAGTCAGTGTTAAAGCTGTATTGTTTAGAGCACAAAGGAGACAGTAATAAAATACTGAGATTAGTTTGGACCCAAGTATGATTTAGCAGCTTTCAATTTATATTCAAATCTGTTAATTTATATACTTAGATGATGTAGAAAAAGAGTAAAACTTCTGATCTATGAGTAGGGTCTACCTGTATTACAAGCCATCTTTTCCCATTTGATTCTTGGTATGTGCCAAGGATCAATATGCAAACAATTAGGGCAGAAAGATTTAATGTGCTGTCTGAAATCCTGGGAAATAGGAACTGGAACTATTTTTAACATAATACAGGAGGACTGCTAGGAATGGATATGATGGCCAAGTAATCATTAATAATGGGAGGTAGGAAGAATGTCCCTTTTAGCCAATTATTGCTCTTAAGGGGTAATAGATACTGTAGTTGTGCACCCATTAGAGATATATGAGATAAAAATTAGAAGCCATTCAGCAGGAGAACAAGGCTTGCTGTGGCTGCTGTTAATCTTCATGCTGCTGATGTCTCAATGCCTTGGTTTTGGTATATGTACCTGCTGTAATGCAAGTAAAATTTTCCTGTACAGCCTGGAGAAAAGCTGTGCATCTGATCCCACCTATTTTAGTTCTCTGTTCTCACAAGGACTGAAATGTCTTGCTGTTGCTTAGTTGGAACAGATTATGTCCAAGTCTTGATGAAAAACTTGTTTACTGAAAACGGATTACTTTCCAATTTGACTGTGATACCAGTTGTTTGGACACTTGATCCTCTTAAGAATTGAGGAGATAAGTCTTTTATTTCTTTCAAAAAAATAAACTAATACTCCCCCAAATAAATTTCAGTGAAAACTGAGATGGCCCTTTGGACTGTATTTTGAAATGGAGTTTGGGAGAGCCAGGAGATCTGAAGTGATGAAAGTGCAGATGTTTTTATTAATGTGTGAATCACAATGGCTGTCTGGTAGGCTGTCTGCAGTTGCCACAGAAAAGTGGAAAGTGATTAGGCTAGTAGAGGAAAAAATACTGAGAGATAAATAAAATTTGATGTGTTTGATGATGCAATGGCAGTGGTCTAATGTTGGTGGTAAATTTATGCATAACTGATCCCTAGCTATCCCCTGTGTTTCTTTATTGCTGTTAAAATTAATGGGTTTTAATAGCAGCAGATAAAAATGGAAGAAGAGTAACCTCAAGCATAGTTTTTCCTGTTATGTTTTTTATTGTAATTTGTTAAAAAAAATCCAAACACATGGGTTCAGGTAAGGAAGCTTCCATAACTCCTTAATTGACACATTTTCACTTCACATTACATGTCAAATGTTGAAATCTTGACAATGTGAACAAGTAAGGAGCAACCTAATGTCAGCCTTGTCCTCAGGAAGTAACTGCAACATCAGAGTGTAACAAGTAGAAAATGCCCTGATTTCTCAAATTTCCTGGGGTGATTTCAGGAATTGGTGCCCAGAAGAGGTCAGAGAACAATTGCAGCTGTTCCTGCCTGCCCCGGGGCACAGTCAGCCTGTGAATCTGAAGGCACAGTAACAGCCTGGCGTGATCCCTGAAGGGGTAACCACTTCTGATTTACACCAGTCAGTCAGAACCTTTGCCTGGCAGAAGCAGGGGGTGAATGGGGTTGTCTTATTCCAAGCCTATTTTTCACAGCCTGATTTGTTTCAAGCTGTTGATTACCTCTTGGAACTTTGGCCCCTCTTTTTGTGCTTGATGTTCTATGAGAAGTAAATGCTTTCATCAGGAAAGGTTTGAGAGCTACAGAGTTAAGTCTCATGTCCTGTTTGCTGATGGACAGCTAGTTTTTAATCAGGAATTCATCCCTTGGGACTGTTCCTGATATCCTATGATCCACACAGACCATCTTGGTTTCTATGGTAAAACAGTATTTACATGAAGAATGGTGAAAGATTAAGCTAATAGGAAAAATGTCTAATATGTGTCAGACACTGGTTTTACATTTCAAGTTATGCCCAATGGTTTCTTGAAATAGTGATAATATTGCTGCTCCCTGTGCCTGCAGAGAAATGAGGGGAAAGCTTTATCCCTTTAGAGAATATCTCAGTCCCCAGCGATGAGCTCTTACTGGTATCATTAATGAGCAGATAAATGGTAGTGTTTGGTCATCTGCTCTTAGAGACAGCTGTGGGATCCTGGATTGGGTGAAGAAGGAATACCAGCTGTTTGTTTTTGTTTTTGTTTTTGTTTTTGTTTTTTTAACTTCAAATATCTGGAGAAAAATACCTTTGTGGAATGTTCTTGCAATTCTCTCAAATAACCAAATTACTCCTGCTGTTCTCCTGTTTATTGTACAATGTGTAGTTTGTGCCACAGGTGATAGCACTTTGTCCATCCAGCACTTTGGAGCATTTGCCTGGTGCTGAACATGTGTTGGGGTTCTTCTCTTGGCCTAAGGGTGAAGAGTCCAGTGCTGGATAGACTCCAGTGCTTCTGAGATGCAAACTGGGGAAAAAAATACCCCAGGCCAGTTTCTGCTACCTGTCACTGGTGAGTAATTTGTGTTTTCTGAGTACTGTAGGACTTAGCTGAAGGTAGGGGAGAGTTTGCAGTTCTTAGGTGTCCAACTCTTGAGTATTGAGCTTGCAAAAAACTCCAAAATGTTGAGCTGTCTTTCTGTTCTTTTTGGGATCAGGGGGTGCTGCTACTTCTGTTACAAAGTGCTGCTGATATAATCAGGGATGGCTTGAGTCATTTTTACACCCCCTGGATCGGGCCTAGCAGAGAGTTAAGTTTATTTTTTTGCTAGATTTTAATTTTAACAAGGATGTAGTAAATGGATTTTCAGGTAGATAAGACTTAATGCCATCCAAACAAATGGTGGGGTAATGAAACCAGTCATATGAAGACTGAGGTATTTGGCCCCAGAGAAAGATGCCCGCAGGTATTTATTTGCAGATGGACTAATATCTTGCAATCTGAGTATATCCTGTGTATGTTCCTGGAGAAAGGGTGCCTCTGGATCCCTGCCTCCAAAGGTGCAGCACTGGGGAAGGGCAGTGCATTTCTGTCCACTCCACGTTCCTGCTTCATGCTCATCTGCATCTTTGGCAGATGAGCATTTACACAGCATTTTATTTCATATTTTGGTGGTGGTTTCTGATACCTTTAGCCACATTGCCAGCTGTTTTTCCTATCCTTCTCATAGGTAGGGAGCTGCATACCTTGTTTGTCCTTTCAGTCAGCTGTCAGGATCCATCTAGGTGCTCCCAAAGGTGTTACCCAGCGTTCCCAGAGGCATCTGTGAGCTCGTGTAGTTCCAGGACAGGCAGCAGCAAACACCAACCTTGTGTTGCCTGTTCTCCATCATCCTTCTGCAGCCTTGTGAGCTGCTCTATGCCAGGGACTGCAGTGTCTGCTTTCTGACTGGTGTTGGCCAAAGCTTCCTGCTTCTCTGGAAGATGTTGTCTCATTAAAAAGAAAATGTTTTGTCAGCATATATCTCCTAAATGCTCAACCAGGAAAGCTGTGAGATGATTCAAAATCAAGATGAAGCATTTGGCTTCAGCAGTGTTTTTTATGGTGGCTGTAGCTCTTCCTGTAATGATTTTGGTTTGATGTGATCCAGGATTTTGCAGTAAGTATGTTTAAGTGCTTCAGAATGGATCTTCCTATCCCTGGATCTCTGAAATGTATTTCTCTGATTCAGGACACAAACAGCAGTCGTGAGCAGCCACCTGCTTTGGTTTGGTCCTGGTTCTATAAGTAGCAAAGATTATGGTGGCAGTTGAATTTCCATATCTCTGTCTCTTCTTGGTATTTAATTCAACAATTTGTCTCTTCTTGAACTTATTTTCAAGGTGAACCTCAAAAAAGGAATAACAAAACCCCTGCACTTCCTTGCTTTAAAAGTTAATATTCATCAGGCAGTGGTGGCTTGGCAGGGAAACTCTGGAGCAATGAGCAGGTCTTGGGTGAAGTTAAGAAACAGGGCTGGAGGTTTTAGAAAGGAACATTTCAAGATAGGGAAATATTGGCTGGGGCAAGTGTTTAGTGTCTGTCCTGGCTGTAAATTTCTTCAATGTCACTTAAATGCAATGTCAGCTATAAGGAGGACTAAATGTAATTAATTCATAAAAGAAATTGAAATATTAAGTGTATGTTGGATTTGGTAATAACTTTGGACAGAACTCACTAGGTTTATTGCAGGGTTAGCAATAACTTTGCTGTTTCAATTACTGCTTGTGAAAATTGCATCTCCTTCTATTGATATGACTATTCCAGTTACTCTTGATAATACTATAAATATGTACAGATATACAGACTTTAGAAAAGTTATTCTGATCAGGGTTTATTGCAGTGTGTGGATTAAGACTGGCAAGTGTTGGGCAATCTAACAGGATTATTTTTAATACACATTTTCATAAAATGGTTATCCCTTGTCAAATTGAAAAGCTATTTACTATAGGCTAAATAGGCTAATTTTATGGTAAGTTTTTAATTTTGCCACCTTTCCATTATTTAGCTGTGATGCTGCATTAGCTGCTACTAAATCCCTGGGATTATATGTGAAACAGTTGGATGGCTGGGTTGCATTTAAATTAATTAAAGCAAAAATATTTCAAATAAAACATTAAATATTGCTGTGTAGATATTCAAGAAGCAGATGTGATTTCACCACTTATATCCCCAAATAACACATGCAAAAGCAGATTGAGAAATACTTAAATATGCCTATACACTCAAGTGTAGCTTATCAGGTTGCCCAGGAGAGGCAATTTTGTGTGGCTTAGGGAAAGTTGTTTACCATGATGGAATAGTTTTGTTTGAAGAAGCCATTTGGGAAAGGGCTTTCCAAGACCACTCATCACACAATTGGTCCCAGAGGTGGTGTTGAGGCAGGGGCTGGTTGGCAGGGTGGTTCTGGAGATCTCCAGGAGTGGGTGTTCCGTGACCTGCCACCCCTCCTTGTGCCTGCACACAGCCCACTGCTCTGCTACCTCAAATGTTCTCTTTCATTTGCCTCATTTTGGAGTAATTTGTGCCCTAACCCATTCCCTGTGGCAGGCAGTGCATGTGGCTGTCACCAGGGGGGCTCCTTGGTAAAGAAAGCAGCAGCAGCTGCAGCAGTTCAGGTGACACTGCCAGGCAGGGGCTGTTCTGAAGTGCCAGGTGGCTGTCACAGCTGGTGGCTGTCACACCTGGGGGACAGCTGGCTGCAGGAGCTGCTGTGTTTTTGGGGAGCTGCCTGTTCTGCAGCAGATGTGGGACTAAATGGAAGTGCATTGTATGTGCTAATTCACCACCCAACACCACAGCTGAGGGTGGGAGTGGTTTTCTTGTAGATGTATTTTAGTGAATGCCAGACCTCTGTTTGTGCTCTCTTTCATTCACCTCTCTGAGAGCCCTTCCTGGACTGTGCTGTGCTCTTTTTGGGGTGCTGGGGCCATAGCAAACAAGCAGTATAGTTCCTGTTGGGAAGGACTTCTTAGGATGCCACCCCAAGTGCCCTCAGTAGGAAGAGATCCCAATGTCTGTTAATCTCAACTTCTTGCCTCAGGAATCAAGGTCATGGCTCTCCTTGAAGCCTTCAGCAGATAAAAGCAGTCCAAGCAGAAAGGTGGATTTAATGGGGTGAGAAGAGAGTAGAGAGGGGCTTTTTGTTCTGTCCTACAGATCCTCTAATTGGGGTTGGTTCTCAGCTCAGGGTAGTGTCAGTCCAGAAATAATTATTTGGGTTATTATTTGGCAATCACATGGTGAATTGAGGCTGAGAGGTTAAAGGTGGATTTATTAGGCCTGAACCTCTGTTGCTGAACAAATGTCCCAGGTGATACTTAAACCAGGTAGAAGGGGGAGGGGGTGTATCTGACTTGTGGCAAAAAAAAAGTGTATTGCTGTGCTGGTAGTTCATCTAAAATTCATTTTAAATGTGCTGTAAACTGAGGTGTTACATCTCCTGAACAGCACAAGTGCAGGAGTTCCCTGTGGGGTGCTTACCTGGTGGCTTTGAGGACTGAACCTGTGTTCATACTGCTGCCAGCACAGAGGTGTTGGGACGTGGCTGTTGGCAGGGGATGGGGCTGGCTTCAGTGTGGTGTCCAACCTCAGCTCTTCCTGCTGCAGCCTCACCACCCCTGGACACAGCAGCTTCTGCTTCTGACTGTGACTTGTACCAGCACCCATCCAGGAAAAGCTCTCCAACACCAAGCGCACTTCAGAGCTGCCACGAATGCCTGGTGTGAAAATTCACTTTCCCCTGGCTTAGATGAGCCCTGTAAGCCATTTTATTTGGGGATTAGGTGTGCCCTGCTTATCACATATTAAAAACATAGCAGGTTTATCTTGCCTCCTCTACATGCAAGCAGGCAGAACCCACCTCCAAGTGCCATGGTAACAGGCTGCAGGGATGCTGCCTGCAGTGCTGCAGGTGCTGTGCTGCTCTAGGTATTCACCAAGCTCTGTTGACAAAGCATGGGCTTGTGAGACTTACTCTAAATATCTGCCAGAAAGTTTGCTTGGGAATGGTGAATGTTATGACACAGGATAGCTAAAAATAGAGTTTTTGCTGGTAATTTTTCGGTGTTTGGTTTCACGGTGTGAGGTGTGATTTTCAGAAAAGTTGTGCATCTCTGTCCCCCCTCCCTGTTCAATCACAGCACCTTTGCAAATTAGGCCTTTTGTGCCTCCCAAAATCAAGCTCTTAAATAATAGACAGAGTAATGGAAAAAAATAGATCTTGAAGTCATACTAATGAGAGTTTATTATGGGGGTTGTTAATGCCCCATGTGGCATTTTAGAGTTCACCAAAGGGAGATTGGAAAGGAAGTGTCACAGTTGTGTAGGACTTGGGGATTAGCTGCACAGGCTTTTCAAGTTGTTTATGCCAAAGACAGACAAAAACCTGAGGAGGAAGAAGTGGGCTACTGTGAATGACAAATAACTTGATCCTGCCCTTGATGAAGTGAATGCTGCCACTCCACATTGTCTGTGAGAGAAGGCTGGGAGGCTCTTGCAAACCCTACCCTAATTAACTGACTGCTGCCTTAATGCCTCCCAGGAGCCTGGGGTGATGCTCTGTTGTGTGCTGTGGGAGCCCACTTGGTCCTGAGGCTTTGCAAATCATGTTCGAGACCTCCTGAGAGGTAAGTTAAAAACATGGCTTTTTTAAAAAAAACATTCTTACTTTGGGAGCCTGTAGAGCTTTCTGGTAAGGAGGCTGCTTCTTGCTTTGTGCAGGAGGTTCTGCTGAGGCAGAGAGGCTCAGAATTGTTCTGCTGTGGGCTGAATTGTCTCTCTATTTACCATGAATATATTTTCCCCCTGAACCTGGGGATCAGGGTCCTGTTTTCATGTGGAAGGGTCAGGCTTTGAGATGGAAACAGGTATAATGCCCTTGAACTTTTCCTGCTGGGTCTCTAGCTCTGTGATTTAAGGTAGAACTAACTTGCAGGAAGGCTAAAAGCCTGTGTGTCAAATGAGCAAGACTTTCTTGGCCTGGAATGTGTGGACTTCTGATTCACCCTTGACTAGTGATGATCTGTTTGACCTTCCTGGAAGCATGAAGGTGTGGGGAGTTAATGTGCCTCTTCCAAATGAGGGATGAATGGGTGTTTTACAGCTGTCTTTCAGGGAGTGGAGATTGTAGTAAAAGCCTCTGTCCCCAAGCAGAATGTTGTAATTCTCTCTGTGTGTTACTATGGTGTTCCAGCAACTATGGATTGCCACGTACTCTTTTAAAATAATGCTTTCTTTAATTATTTATACCTTAAAGGTCAAAGAAGGTTTTGTTCTGCCAGGTTACAGGAACGACTGGGTGAGTCAGAAGAACAATTGACAGTGCCATCAGAAGAACCTTGGTATTTCTAACAGGAAGTTTATAATTAAGCTGAATCACTATGTCATTTGTATTACCTAGATCCACGTGTCCAAAAATATCATTAGCCTTGTCTTACATTATGGGGCTGTGGCTCCATTCACAGAGCTGAAGGTTGCTAAAGCTTGGTTTTGTTAGCTCTGCTTGTGATGCTGCTGCCTTGGAATGGGATTTGAGGTGTGGAAGCATCAGGGCAGTGCTGGAGTACGATGGGATGTGTTGTTAGCCGGGGTTTCAGTGTGCATCCAGCCTCCCTGCATCATACTTTGGGTTCAGATTCCTGAACAGGAGGATTGGTCTTTCTTGGAAGTCCAGATGAGAACTCCCCCAAGTCCCTCTAGTATCTGAAAGACCTTTTCTCAAAATCAGGCACTTGTTGCTAAGTCTTCACTTTTCAAGAGGCTTCCTGTACTGTCTGCAAGAAAAGTAATTTCCCACAAGGCAGCCACATTTCCTTGGTGTTGATCTTAATTAGGACAAGTATGACAAATAATGCTGTCCTTAAAATTTAATGAATAATTTTCCCAAACAGTTGTTAATTATTACATAAGGCCACTGCCCTCAGACTTTATTGAAATGGTACAGAAGATGCATATTTTTAAATATCACTGTCAAAGTTCATTCATCCTGGGCAACGAGCTGCTGGGATGGAGCAGGCCTGTGGTAGCATGAAGAGCAAGTGATATGTGTGAGATATCCTGGGATTAGTTTCATTTAAGTTTCCATGCTTATGAGAAAGAAATTTGTATCTGGGCTGGTAAACCCCTTAGAGCTGGTGAAGGGGAAGGGGCAGCTTATCTGGCCAGTGTCAGACAGCAGCTTCCAGAGGGATGCAAGGTGCCTCATTCCTTTTCATGAATGGCACAGGCAGTCTTGGGGATTAACTCTTGTTTTGGCATTTATGTCTGGTGCCATGAATTCCAGCTTTACACAGCTGGAATCACATCATCTCCCCGGTGCATCTGAAGCTTGTGGGTTTTGGAAATGGGACTCTCAGTGCTGCCCAGCTGCTGGTACCCTGTATCACACTGGGGTCGAGCCAGTCCTCCTCTGATTCCCTCTTTTGTACCTCACACAACCTTTTTCAGGCCTTTGCTGAGCAGGCCCTCTGTTTGCTCCTTAAATCCCAGGGATTATGTGGTTGAAGTGGTGAGCCCGAGGAGGGCAGCTCGCACTAATGCGCTGGGCTGTGAGCGGCAGGCAGGAGCCCGCAGCCCCTGCGGCCAAATCCAGCCCTGCCCATCTGTCAGAGCTGCCCTCCGTGGGCTCACAGGTTAGCACTGAGTGTTCAAAGGCTGCCTCTTGGGCTGGGAGCAGCTGCATCCTGGTTCCAGGAAAGGCAGAGGGAGAGGCACAGAGAAGGCATCCATGGGGTGGCTGTTTGGGTGGGAATGAGAACATCCCAGTATCTGCTGGAACCCACAGCCATGGGCAGCTCCTCCTCGCTTCACCTGTCAGGCTCATCAATGCCTGTCTCCTGAATCTGCTTCTTTTGCTGCTCATCTTGTGTGTTACACGTTTTGGTGTGTGTTTTTATTTCCTCTTTGTGTGATCTGTTTTCCCTCTGTCTCTCTTTGCACGTGCTCCCTCCCACTTTGCCCTGATGCTGTAGCATCAAGGCAGCCAAGATGAAGAATGCAAGCAGTGATGTTCATATTGGGGCATTTTTAATTTGTTTGCTTGGTTTTTCCTTTTTGTTTTGTTTGATGCTCATGTCTGTGAAGTGTGGCTGAAAGGAGAAGAAAGGGATGTTGGAGCATTGGTGCCCAGGTGGGTGCAGCAGCCCTGAGCTCGCATGGAGTGGGTGCTCAAGCTGTGTCTGCAGGCAGGTACCCGAGCTGTGCAGCAGCCCCTATGGGCACAGAGGCCACCTATAGGAACCAGAGCTCTCTGAATAAAATCTTTGTCCTGAGAGAGCACATGAGAGATGCAGACTAAAATTTAGGTCATGCTTAATCTGTATCACAGATTAACTTGTTGAATGGATCCTCATAAGTGTCATGGATGTGAGGAGCATGTAATACAAATGAGATGAAAGTGGGTATTATGGATGGGCATAAGCAATTTATGTTAGCTTATGTGTTTACTAACGTGTGTAAACATTTATGTGTCCTGATTGTTATTGACTCTTTATGTGAAGACTTTAAATAGAACCTTCATATAAACATTCCTGCAGTCCAACAGTGGCCTGCAGCCCCAGAAAATGTGTCTTCTATGCTTTCCTGCACTAACAATGTTGTACTGTCTCATTCTCTGAAAATACCTCAAATGGAGAATTCCCTCTCTTTGTTGGCTGCTAATGAATTTCACAGGTTCTTGTAGGGAAAACTCTGAAGCTTGTGATATTTTTTTCCTTATGCTGAAAAGACCAGTGATGAGGACAAAGACTGCCTGCTTCATCCCATCTGCTGCTCAGAGATGCACCTTCTTTCAAACCTGGACTAATTTTCTGTAGCAGCTCACTCCAGAGTTAGATCTGAGGCAACTGGGGACCATTCCTTAGCAAGCTCAATTTTTGCAGAGATGCTCAGGCTTGCCTGGAACTGTGGGATAGCATCTTCCAAAGAGTATTGCAGGCCAAGCCTGACCTGTTTGGGAAACATTGTTCTGGGCAGCCTAATGTGTGGAGGGAGAGAAGTTTGCTGACTGTGTTGAGGATCTAAAATGTGAGATGCTGTAGATTTATTACCAGGCTGCTCCTTGCAGCAGCTTTTTGCAAGGTGAAGAGATGAAGCAGATGATTAGATCTGTGAAGAAACAGAATGGTGATGCACAGCCTTCCCTAGGGTGGGAGTGAAAACCAGTCAAGCACATCCCTCCTGTCTTGCAAAACAAACAGGCTTCCCTCGTAGATTGAAGGAACAATCTGCACCTGCATGTGCTCTGCTATGGCTGCTTGGCAACTCTGGAGTGCCCTGTTATAGGAAAAAACCCTTGTATTTAGTTCAGCCTGCTGAAAAAGCTGTTTGCAATCAGCAGAAGGGGCTAGAACTGACTTCTCCCCCACCCATATTCTATCCACCTGTTAGCCAGTGGCTAACCTCAGCTGGAGCTGTCCCAGAACCTGGGACTAAAATCCCAGAGTATCCAGTCCTTTTACCAGCCAGGTTTCCTCTAGGCTTGCAGTGCTAGTTGCAGCAGCAGTGAGCAGCTGGTCCCCCCATGAGGTGTCCCCATCTTGGTCCCCTCCCAGCTCTCATGGGGGGTTATAGTGATGTGCTCCACTGGAGCTATCCTTTGCCTGTCAAGCTTTTTCCCTCTTACATTCCATAGCCAGGTGTTTGCTGGGCCAGGGAGAGCCTCTGAATGTGCATTCACACTTAAGGGGGAGGGTGGGAGCTTGTGAGTGACCTGAATGGGTGGGGAGAGTAGGAGCTTCTGATGCTGAAGCTGCAGAATCCTTGAAGGCAGCCTGGCTTTGCTCAGCTGCTTCCAGTGCTGTGGTCTTCAGGAGCAGGTGCCCCACTCTTCCCTGCTCTTTGGCTTCCCAAGACATGCAATGTGTATTTTGTGGCTTGGCTACCTGGAAGCAGAAGTCTTTCATGGTGAGGGCAGCCTGTTCTCCTTGTGAGTTAGAGCTGGATGGGGCTCATCCGTTCTTACCTGGGAAATGACAGAATGAGCCCAGCCCTGAGGGACTCAGGACTTTTAAACAACCAAAATCTGGTGCCACCCTGAGTCCCCGAGGCAGCTGAAGGAATTGGACCACACTCACTCATGTTCCTAATAAAGCTCCCACTAATGCTGTGCAAGAGACTTCTTCCCTCACCTCTGGCTGGGAGATGTGGGCAGTATTTAAGGTGTTTGTGCTCTTGCCCTGTGCCTGTCTTATTTGGATCCTTCCACCTGTGTTCACTTAGTGCTTCATTACACCCCCAGTGGAGCTACCTCTGCAAAGCCATGCTCAAATAGGACAGGAAACATTTACATGACATGAACTCTCCTGGCTCGCTTGCTGCTCCTCCTGCTTCTTTGTCACCCCAGTAGATGATTCCCTTGCAAACTCATCTGATACCACAGTGGGAGAGAAAAGAAAAGCCTGTACCAAGAAAATCATAGCCAGCAGGACTAGGGAAGATATTGTTCAGCACTGGTGAGGCCACACATTGAGTGCTGTGTCCAGTTCTGGGCCCCTCACTTCAAAAAGGACTTTGAGGTCTGGAGCTGGTCCAGAGGAGGGAAATGAAGTTTGTGAAGGATCTAGAAAACTTCTCTACATGGAGCAGCTGAGGGAACTGTTTAGCTGTTTAGGCTGGAGAAGAGTAAGCTTAGGGAGGACCTCATTGCTCCCTCCAGCTCTGAAAGGAGGTTGAAGTGAGGTGGGGGTTGGTCTCTTCTGCCATGTCTCAAACTGACTGGACAAGAAGAAATGGCCTCAAGTTGCACCAGAGAAGGCTCACTTTAGATATTAGAATTTTTTTTCACTGAAAGTCTTTAGGCATTGGAGTAAGTTGCTCAGGGGGGTGGTGGATTGACCATCTCTGGAAGTGTTTAAGAGGCATCTGCATGTGGCACTTGGGAATATGTTTTAGGCACCAATCTGGTGGTGCTGCATTGATGGTTGGACTGGATGATCTTGAGATCTCCAACCTTAATGGTTCTGTGAAAAGGTGAATTATAGGACCTTGCCAAATCTGTTGTGATTATTGAAACGAACACAAGCACCTGGAATTAGGTAGAATAATACATAAACCCAGACAAAACTGAAGAATTACTGAAAACACTGAGTTGTTCTGGAGTTCTTTAGTAATGAAATTAACAGTGAAGTGAATTAAAAGCAGTGTAAGATAAATCACAGTGGAACACAAATATCTCATGATCGTCCTCTATATTTTAGAGCTTGTCTTTGAGACTTGCATGGAAGAGAGCTAAAGTGAATGAAATATGGAGAATATAAGCAAACACAAGTCATGTTTTATTCAGTTTAGGGAGAGGCAAGATTTAAATTACACAGACTTGAATTCTGAGTCTGAGCCTGGGAGCTGCAAGTTCCTAGGATGGGATAATTTACTGCTGTATCATCATTAAATGATATTTCAGCACTTGCAGTCCACAGGCAGTATTTTTTAATTGTCTTGCAGGTGTAATTTAATTCAGATTATCCAAGTAATCTTCCAGATAAAGTCAAATCCCAAGGTGGGATATTTTGGTCGTTATGGAAAGATGTAGATATGGAAAAAATCTGGTTTTGAGTGTGTAAGGTTTAGCAGTTATTTCATGTGTGAGTGGTCTGATAAAGCCTTAACAGTAAGAAATGTCTTTTTTTAAGACACAACAGATGACTATGTTGAAAGCACAATTTCTAGAAATGCAGTTCCAAAATTAAGAGCTACCTCTTAAAGTCTTTTTTTCCTTTTAGTAGGTAGATTGTTGGGTATTTTCCCTTTGGGTGCTCACTTCCCCCTGTAATGCTCCAGGGCCTAAATTCATGGAGGCTTTGTGATGACCTGGGGCCTTGCTCAGGTTGCAATCAAGGATAGCAGGGTTTGTTTTCACAACCACTCTTACCTCTTCACATGGAGGGAGTGTGCCAAAGGGAGTGATTGCCTTCCACCCTGAAACTGGTGGCCAAGCTCTTGCTAGGCTGTTCAGACCCGTGAGGTTTTATGTGTAATGGTGTGCTGCATTTGGAATGTCTCTTTTGATTCCTAGGCTGGGTTTATCCACTTGTGGTGTCTGACATGGCTGGATTGTTGGGTGCATAATTCCCTTTCAGACTTGGTGAACTTTCTTGCAAGGGAAACTCAGATTCTGGTTACGTATACTGAAATTCAGACAGGTGCAGTCGCAATTGTCACTGCTGGCTGCAGGGGAGGAATTGTGTCTTATTAAAGAAAAAGGGGCTGGGAAAAGATGGGAAAAAAGAATGAAAAGAACACATACAGGACTCCATTAGTTTGGATTAAAACTCAGACAAAGGACTTTTGCTCTTTGTCTGAATGACTTGCTTAAATGTCTGGGGGGGTGGGGCAGGGGAAGAGAAAGTTGCTGTGATGCCGTTTGGAAATGTCACTCCTCGCTGTTCAAATACCACATTGCACTAAGGCTTGTAAATCACACGTCATTTCCTAATTAAAAAGTGATGAGCATAATTGTGTGTTTCGCTGCCGTGGCAGAGCCCTGCTCAGACAGACGTGCTCTCTCTCAGGGTCTCGCTGTGTAACCCACCACGCCTGCCTCCTGCTCTCCTCTTCGGAACTAGACTCATCACAGAGAGGGTAAAGCAGGTGACCAATTCTCATTGCTGGCAAGGGGACGTTGAATGACTAATTGAAAAGAAAAAGCCCATGGAAGCCTATTTTCTGAGAGCTAAGCCATGGTTTGGAATTGTAGTCCAGGCATAAACTACCGCTACAGCAGGGTGCTGAAGAAACCTGTTGGCTTTCTGGTTCTCTGTCTCTTCGGAGACACTGCATCTGTATCACTTGCTTTAGTGTAGCATTGGGATTCATAGTACCAGTTATAAAATATCTTTCTGGAAATATCTGTCCTGAGAAACTTTAGAAGTGCATTTTCTGCTGTGGTGCAACTCTCCTCTGTCGGGATGGATGAAAGTTTGACAAGAAAGTCTCACAGATATGTATGCTTGGCAGAAAGATCTTTGAATGTAGAAACTGAGAAAGAAATAGAGATGGAAGCAAGTTTTGATATAGAAGAGTAACAGAGGTCTAAAAGAACTGCTGAGCCAGTTTTACTGGATAACTAAGAAGGCAAAGGGTATGTGAGTTAAGAAAGGTTTTTATGACTTAGAGCAAAGGATAAGCCCACCTCAAACAGAAGATGCTTTTACCAAGCAGAAAATACAAGAAAAAAATAGACATGCTGATGTTGTAAGTAGAAAAAAGGTCTCAGAATTTTCCACTGCAAGAAAACTGAAAAACCACTTCTATCTTAAACTGTAACATACTGACCTGTGGTGATTGGAGAATAGTAACATGAATATTATAATGTTAGTAGTTGTAATAAGCTATAGATAATAGTAAAGGTATTGATTAGATGCTGTGTATTAAAATGATCAGTAAAGAAAAGTATATAATGTATTGTAACCAGAACTAGGACGACTTCAGACATGCCTATAGCTGTGGCTGATGGCTTTAGGCTGGGCTCTGGCACCCACGACCCGTGATTGCTGTCTGGATACAACAAACAGCATTTTAAAGAGCCTCTGGAGTTCCGCATCTCTCGATACAGCTCTTACACTCCTCAGCAGAAAAGAAATTGTGCTCTGTAGGCAGCATATTCAGAAGAGTACTTACAAATTTTATGGGCAGAAGTATGGGCTCATGGTAGGCATTTCAAATAAAGTAAAAACAGCTGTTTTGCAAGCTCTGGTTGTATTTTTTGTCTCCTTCACTAATTAAAGTAATGAGTGTTGCTTTAGTTATCCTGCTGTGAATAGCAAACCACTTGGGGGAGAATTAATATTGACAGGAGCTGTTAGATATTTAAAATTTTTTTTGTGTGTCCAATGAGAAAAAAGAGCTGTGGACCAAGCATAGCACAAGTATCTGTGGCCTCCCATGGAGACTGCCTGCTGTCACCCTCTGCAACCTCCACAGCTCAAAGTGTGTGTGCTGCTGTGAGGGTACTTGGCCAAGCTGAGCTTCCCCTCCAGTGCAGCGGCCTTCCTTCTGCTCATGTTTCTTTTTCAGGTGATTTATTTTCCCAATTCATAAGTGAGCGAGTGTGCTTGGAGCTCAGGTTGGTTTGCCCACTGCTGGTGAGGAGCCAGCCAGTGGCCCTTCTTACCAACCTGCAGCCCAGCAGACAAAAGGACCATCTCTCCCAGGTCCCCTGATGTGCCTCCCAACTGTGCCTCTCAGTTCCTGTCTACAGGACAGATTTGCATGGGCAAATCCCATCCTCAAGTAATCCTGAGGACATCTTGGAGTGCAGTGAGAGCTGCTCTGTCCTTAGTTGTCCTAAAGGAGAGGGTGATTCAAAAGGCATGGGTTTGTTTACCTGCAGAAGTCAGAGGCCATCCCTTGTCCCAAGACAGGGTGAATTCTGTCTGAATTACTTTACCTTTACTTATATGCACCAAACAAAGGCTTTACACTTTACCCCCAGGTAACCTGCTCTGGATCTTCACTATCCTCACTGTTAAAAATCCTTTCTTTTGTCTACTCCAAGTCTCCTTCTCATTTAAACCTTCTGGTTATCCTGACAGAGAGGACAATTAATCTTCTCTGCTTGATAGCAACTTTTCTTGTCTTTAAAAAGAAGTATCAAGTTTCTCCTCAGCCTTTTCCCTCCTTACCTGCCTCACCACCAGTTAGTCCAACCTCTCCTTTAAGGCCATACATTTCTGGTCACTGATGATGCCTGTTGGTGTCCTGAGTGTCTCTTCTGAAACACATGTCCAAGGCTACATTTAGGTTTCCTGATGAGATCTTAGAGCTGTTGATTCCTGAGTGATACTTGCCTCCAGCCCTCCCAGGTGTTGCAGGGTGTTTGTTCATTCTGCATGGTGTGGATGCACACAGTGTTTGTGGGGCACTGCTTACTTGTGATCAGTGGTGATGCCCTGATCCTTTTTTATTAAGTTGCTGCTTTATCATCTCTTTGTCATCCTGTATTTTTCCACTGTCCTTTTGAATTGCATCCAATTAATTTTCAGCTTGATTTTTTTTTCTTGTTTGCTTTCTTCTCATCTAAAAGCATAAGCTATATAGCCTGAAAATACCTGGTTGTACTACATGTAAGGAAAGAATAACACTTTGCATGTCACTCTTACCTTTCAAGGGATTTAGCTGCCTGTCTTCTCTGAGGCTGCATGAAATTGTTGTTAGCCACATGGAATATTCCATCAGAGCAGTGCCAATTTCCTTCTGCAGCCTCTCTGAAGAGCTGTGTTGTAATGCTGGGTAATTAAGTTGTACTTCTATTGCCCTTTTAACCAAGGGTACCATAACCTTGCTTTAAACTGGAAATTCACAAGGAAAGCTTATACCTGTGTCCTGGCCCAGCAAGATCCCATGTGAGGTGCTACTGTGAGGTGGTGATGCTGGAACCAGCACTGTCCTGTGGGACTGCTCTGGTGGGAGACAGAAGTGAAGGGATGCTCTGGGTGGATGGATTAACCTTGTGCTGTACATCACACCAGAGGGAGAAGTGCTGGCTTTGTGGACTCCTGTGTCTGTGCATGGTTTTCTGTGGTAAAAAATGCCTGTACCACTGTGGATCTGAGTTCAGCATCAGAGGTGTCTTCCCAGTGATGCAGTCCTTTAAAGCACATGCCACACTTCCCTGCTCTTCTCCCTTGGCAGGTGCTGTCTAGGTTTAATGGAATGATAGTGCTGATGCCATGATTTGGGCTCCCACAGCCCACAAGGAGCTGTTTGCCTCATGACCCTGGGGGACAGGGACAGGTACAGGCAGCACACCGGTGTCCCCTGCGCAGGCCAGGGGCTGTGGTTCCATGGTTCCAGTGCCAGCAAGGGGGGTGGTGCAGACAAGATGCTGGGAGGGGGTTCAGAGATGAAATTGTGCTGGCTGGGGCCTCTCTGTCCTGGGGCAGGCACTAAGGCAGGTATGGATGTCTCCTGCAGGAGTGGGCAGTGGTAGAAGTGGTGAAGAGATGGGAACTGCTCAGTGCAAGCAGCTGGGTGTCCTTGGTGGCTCCTTCTGCAGTGTCTGCAGGCATTTAGTGGAGAAGATCAAATCACTGGGATCTCCTTTATCATCACTGGAACAAGTCAAGCAGAGCCTGTGGAGCAACAGTCCAGGCTGGCCATGTTTGCTTTTGAGGCCATTGTGCTTAGCTCAGTCTTGGGAAGGGGGAAAGAAAAAGCCAATGGAGAGGTGGAAGCTTCTCTGCTCCCACTCCCATCATTCCAGAGTTAGATTAGATATAGGAAAGAAGAAATTGTTTATGGTGAAGCACTGGAACAGGTTGCCCAAAGAAGTAGTGGAGGCCCCATTCCTGGAAGTGTTCTAGGCCATCTGGATGTGGCTCTGACTAACCTGGTCTAGGGGAAGGCGTCCCTGCCCACAGCAGGGGCTTTGGGACTAGAAGACCTTTAAGGTCCCTTCCAATCCAGACCATTCTGTGAAACGCTGCTCAACTCCTGCCTCAGTTTCTTGAGCACATACATTTCCCAGGAGTATGGAGAGACTTAACTGTTACACAGATTAAAACAGATACAGAAACAGCAAGGACTGGAGTGATGTGTCTGTTCAGCAGAAAGTGGGGTATGGCAGGAGGCACAGAAATTGCAGTTTTAATTATAAATGAATTTATAATGCAATTTGCACTTAATACATCTGGCACAGTAATTCTTCCATGAGAACTTCAGGATGCTGGGTTGAACAAATTGAGTGCAGCTTTCACTAAGTTGTATAATGTTGCTCTAAACAATTGCATTTGTAATTCAGCAAATTCCTGACCTTTGCTGGGTGAATAAATTTGGACAGTAGGATGAATGCACAGACACAAAGATGCTTTTAGCTTGACATTTAGATACTATTAATAAGCACAAGTAAAAAGAATAACATTCTAGCAAATGCAGGTTATTTCAGTAATTGGAACAGTAATGATTCAAATTTCATTTTATATTTACAAGTTTATCACTCATGTGAAGCTTTCTAAAAGAAGTTGCAAAGCCAGACATCAAATTTAAATTTGTCAGTTGGCTTTCTGTAAGAGACACTGCCTGGAAATCACCAGACAGGAGGAGTTTAAACTCAGCCCATGAATCCAGGTTTTGGCCTCCCCACATTGAATTCCAGGTTTCTTGTCTCTGGGTTCAAGTCTAATTCTGGTTGTGGTTGTGCTGACGTTTTTGGAGCAGCGGTTGTGCTCTGGTCAAATGGCAGATCTTGAGATCATGCATCAGTTCAGAGGTTGTTCAGTTAAAGTCAGGGGCTCTTTGCAGCTTGTTTTACCAACTATCAACCTGCAGAGAAGTACTTTGTGTTTGCTGATTGTATTCTTTCTGTAGGTGAAAAAGATGCTGTATATTTTCATCTTATATCTTTGATCCCTCCTAAGCTGTAACAGAAGATATCAGAGAAAGGTGTTTATCCAGATCATCTTTCTTAGAGATGGTGCAAGTCCAGCAGGATATAAAGAACTGTTGTTTAATCTAATGACAATTTAACAGGGAATGAGGTGTTTCTCATGCTGCTGTAAAAAGCTAGTGTGGTTAATTATAAGAAGAAAATGAACAAAAAGTTGAGGAAACAGCCTCCTATGTTTATCACACTGGATAAAACAGCAAAGCAGATGGAGAGGAACGAATGCATGAAGTATTGTTCATGGAGAAGCTTAGTTAGTAAATAACTCCATTATCTGTAGACAAGTGTGAGCAGGTGATTTTTATTTGGTTCTGTTGGGCAGGTCAGAAGCTAGAGGAGGATAAACTCTCCTGTGGACATGAATTTGTGATTTGTGTATGTCATTGCTTATCCAGCCCCTCTGTGACTGGGAATCATTTCTCAGTTTCTCCTTGTAGAAGATGAAAACAATGGCAATTGCTTAACTATTTGGAAGTTGCAAGACTCTGTAAACAGGTAAACCTTTTTGTCTTCTAAATGAAGTATCCATGCAGTGTCAGTCCAAAGTGAAGCTGTAATGTGTTTAGTTGCAGTGGTTGGACAGTACCTGTTTAGTCTGATTACTTCTCCTGCTCAGATTATCTTTTGCAAGTTCCAAGGAAACTTTCCATTTGCTGCCTAAAATGAGGGACTTCAAAGTGGCCAGCGTCGAGTCTGTCTTCTTGGTGGTGCCCCTGTATCTTCTGCTGTGTCCAGACTCTGGTCCCCCTGGAAATCACTGCCATCATGTAGTGCTGACTGTCTGACTGTGCTGAGTACATCATCCTCAGGGTACCAAATGCTTCTGACATTATGCAAATTTTTATAATAGCTCAAGTCCTAATTTGCTGGCTCCTGTGTGCCATGAAATGAAGGGCTGGGAGCAGCAAACCCTGATCCTGGAAAAGACTCCAGGAAGTTTTTACCCCTCTCATTGTAACCATTAGTCCTTTCACAACAGTCACAAACTGGTTTGGGACCATTTCAATAATTATTTGTTTTGGAATTATCTGGCAGTGTGGCACCAAGATCTACAGCACACTTGGGGTGCATTTGAGCTGTGTCAGATCTTGGTGACTTTGATAAAACATCTGTGGAACAGGTGGGATGTTGGTGTAAGGACTGTATGTGTTAAACCTCTGTGCTGAATAATCTTGCCTTTATCAGGCCTGGATGTGCCTGGTCACTGAACTGGGTGTGTGCTCAGCCAGTGGAAAGTTTGTTGGAGCTTAAACGGGAAATAATTAAAAGTATCTATCTAAAGTGATATCTTATCTATCTTTAGTGATCTATCTAAAAATCTGATTCAGTTTAAATGCGTGCAAACAGTGGGAAGGCAACAAAAGACATACCTTCAGGTCATTCACCTTTCTTAGAAGCCTCCAGTAAATCCTCTTCTGGAAGAGCCTTTGATTGTTAGGCCCCTCTCTTGCAAAGTGAGAAGCTTTTGGGGAGGGAATTTATGATTTGGGGAGCAGAGGACCAGGGATATGCATAAGCCCATGAGGCTTTTTAGTGCTGAGTATGACACTTCAGGGTAGATGGTTTGATTCAGGAGTTCTTAGATACAATCATAGAAGCCAGACCCTGATCTGCAGAGTTTACAGCTGTGGGAGCAGCAAAATTAATGTTTAAATTGCTTATTGTTAGAGGCAGGCAAGCAAAATGTCATGTATGAAAGATTTCTTATAAGGGTAATGCTGAAGTTTTGTTGGCAAACTTGGAAACTTATAATTGTCTCGTAGATCAAGCCCCTTCAGCTGATTTTATTTGGGTACCTCCCCCATTCCTGAGCTGCACTCCTGGGATGTTTCTGTGGCTGGATGCAGCGGCTGTCTGTCGATTGCTCAGTCAATAGGCAGCCAAAGCAGCTGCCCTGTGCTGGATGCTAACAAGCACAGAGGCTGATCTTGCAGGCTCTCCTAATTGAATTTTGCTTACAACACAACAATCAGTCATTTGGTAGGGTGAGACCTATAAATGGTCCCATGTCTTTTTGTGTAGCTGTGCTAGGGAGTGATGCCCTTTGCAGGAGACTTTAGAGTATGAGAAGAAGACTCAAAAGTGGGGGGAGGTTGCTTGAATAAATGAACTCTCCAGGGTTTTGTATCCTTTACCAAAAAGTCTGTCTGGATTCAACAGGGATAAAAGTCATGGTGAAAATAAATTACACAATCTAGATTCTGAGGCAGTTCTGTTCTTTGCATGTGGTTTCTAGATCATCCTAGAGAATAATTAGTTCTCCATTAAAATCTGAAGAATATTGCATGTGAGATGTGATGTGTAATGTCCTTGGGCCCACTGATGAAGGCAGCTGGTAGCTCTCTTGCAGGATCACAGGATCTTGGAGGAGAAGCTGGATGCCTTCATAACCTGCAGGGAATTGCTGTACAATGACTCCTGGTTTAAAGATTTAATCTAGGCTGATGCTAAACTATCCAAGAGATCACAAAATCACAGAATCCTTAAGGCTGAAAAAGACCTTTAAGATCAAGTCTAGCTGTCAACCCAGCATCACCACCATGTTCACCATCAAGTCATCAAAACTTTGATTTCCTCTCCCTTTCAAATACTTCAGTTTATTTTTTAATGAACTGTAGTGACTATACTAATGTCACTAATGCAAAGAAGAACACCCCAAAAGCCTCCAGTTCACATTGTCTGTTGAGTTTTAGGTGTTTTTAGGGCAGAAATTGTCTTTTTTGTTGTCTTGGCCAATGCCTGTTGCGTTCTTGGCACAGAACAGGTAGCAGCTACTGTGAGAATGCAGACTGCAAGTTCCTGTCCATATAGAGGGTGACCTGATTTCAGTAAAGTTTTCAACTCGCAGCTCCTGGGGTTTGACCTCTTAAAATTGTTTTCATTACTTATTCAACAAAATACCTTACCTAGAAAATCCAGCACATGCCAGATTTTGTCAGAGCAACCTACACAAAAATTGTTAGTTTTTCCTGATGTAGTATGAACTAGGTTGAAACATTTGAGCATTTACTTAAAAGATGAAAATCTGGCATGTTTAAAAACAAAGATTCTTGCTCCTCTAATTTTAGCAAACAGGGCTGCTGCCCAGGAGCTCACAGTAAGTGATGATATTTTCTTGAATTCTCTAGGTCACACTGCCCCATTTTTTAATTGGTGCCAAGCTGGGCTTCTAGAAGCAGCCAGGTATTTGATCTGAAAACCCTCACAAAAGCTCTTTGTCAAAATTTAAGTTTTATTTCATTAAAGAGTGTTGCTCAGAGTAGCACTGATGAGAAAACTGATAGTGGAAAAGAGCTTGTTAGGTGTTGCTTGTAATTAAAGGCAGCTACATGGATGGCACAGCTCTTGCAAAATGACTGCTTTAACCAGTCTTGCTTTAAATCTGTATAAATCACTGAAAGCCAAAATAAACTGTGTTCAATTAACAGCTTCCAACACAACACAACTGCTTTGGAGTGTTGCATCTCAGACCCCTGTGGCTCTGGGACTTTGGCTCTGTGGGAGCCTGACATGCTTCCAGTTGTTGTTAGGCTCCTTTTGCATCCCTGATCTCCTTCCAGAGGTTCCCAGCTGTCCCATCTCGTGTCATATATGATTGTCCAGAAGTTTTGGATGGTCAAAATTATCTGGGTTAGGGGGGGCTAAAGAAACCCTAAACCAAGACAGAACAATTTTTTTTTTTAAGTTAATGCAAATCACTTGACTAAACTAGATTTAGGGACTGATTGCATGAGCTCTTATGCTGCAGGATTGGAGGGAGCAGACAACTTCAAAGGAGGTAAGAGCTGGGGTTGGGTGAAGGGTGACATTCACAGGAGGTGACTGAGCAGCTGAGTGCAGTGCTGGGCACCTGGTAAGATGCTCTCCCTGGGCCAGCCAGGAACAAGGACAGGGGGCTGGATCTCCTGGCACAGCTCCCTGTGGGGTGTCCACCCATCAGAGCTGCTGCAGCAGCCGCGGCTGAGGGCGGGTGGGTGCTGGGGACAGCTCACTGCTCCATCAGCTGTGTGCTTCTGCCAAGGTGCTCTGTGTGCTCCTGCCAAGGCTGACCAGGTCCCCTGCTCTGACATCGCCAGGTGGTTGTTGTCTGAAGCAGATTTTAACCTTCCCTCCTTCCCTCAGCAGATTTTAACCTTCCCTCTGCTTTCTGAGGAAGGTGAAGTAATCTGGTGAGCAACTGGGAACTGATCTCTGCTGATCTCACTAGAGCCAAGACAGGATTTTTTTAAATTCCTTTAAAAGCCATTTGAGTTTGTATCTGTTTAAAACCTCCTGGCTGCTCTCAATTTTAATGTATTTTTTCCTTTCTAAGCTTCCTTTCCTCATTTCAACAACTTTCCTACATCTTTCCTTGACCATAACATCTCTCTTGCTTACAGGCAGCACTGCTCTTCTGGGGTTTGGAAGGAGGTGCAGGAACATCACTGGGAGAGCATTGCTCCCTGGGCCAAGTAGTTTCCCAGAAAAGGAAAGTCTTGAGCTTATTCTGCTGTGATTATCAGCCTCTACTCTACTTAAGACACTTGGAACATGTGCAAACATGAGCAGCTCTCTTAGTGAGACCTTCCCATACCTCCTGGGAGACTGCTCTCTGCTACTTCAGTGAGACTCCACGTGCAGCTTTGCCTTTTTTAAGGAGATAACCACAGTCTTTTCCAGTCTTTGAGTTAATGGAGACTTGAACTGTGTGGATCTGCTTTGGGATGTCACTGGAATCTTTGTGTTGACTTCCCAGGAAGGATGGCAACTTGGGACAAGCCAGGATGTTTCTGGCAGCAATGTCAGATGGCAGAATGGCAGCAGGTCCATCAGGGCAGGGTAGAGGTATGGTTTTTCCCTGTGAAAGAAAGAAAAGCTGTGGGGCAATCTGAGCAGAGCAGACATCTCATTACTGCTGTATCTAGAGCGAGATTTAGAAACAGGATTTGGGTAATAAATACAGGCTTCATGCTAGCTATTAAAGCAAACACAGAGTAACAGAGATAAGCCTGCCACATTTATTCATGGATCAGAATGTAATATAGAGGAATACAGAAATACTTTGTCAGAGGAAATCTGCTCCGTGGGAGAGTACTTTTAATTACAGTTCCCTCAAGGCAGCTGGACCCCATTTATGAGGTGCTGCAGGGGAGAAAGATCTTGTGAGCTCTTTTGGCCAGGATCAGGGGCTCAGACTCAAGTGACTGCTGCATAACGAATTGCTGCTCCTTACCTTCCGGTCTTGTTCATATATTTGCTTTTAGCCACAGCAAACATGGAATAATTTAGTTTAATTTAGAGGCACACGTGAAATCTAATTGCCACATATGTCCCGGAGGCTTGGAGTGAACACAGGCTGTTGCTGGGGCCTGGAGGAGGCTTGTTAAGTGCAGCAATTGTATTGTGACCCTCATGTCTGCTTTAAGATGAGATAGGGCAAGGTGTGCAGCAAAAGGAGGGTGCAAAGCAAGAGTGATGCTATAGGATCAATACCAGCCACCATCTCCCTGACAGAGCAATCCCTCTGCTTTGGGGCACAGGAGAAGTTAGTGTAGGATTTAAAAAGTTTTACTGAGAACTCTGTGTCCAAGAGACACTATAATAGAAACAGAACTGGCAAAGAAGAGCTTAAAAAAGGGAAGCAAAACACATTATGATTTTGATATGATGGAAAAAAGGATCTGTCAGGTAGGAACTAGATGGAGAATGAGGCTGCCATAGTATGGCATTCTAAAAAATTATGGAGTGAATGAGGCCAAAGTGGTATGTCTGAAGCCAGCAGTCACCAGCAGTCATTGTGGTGTTGTCCATGAGCACCTCAGCTTGGGTGGGGTTAATTTTTACAGAGGGTGAAGAAAGAGCATTTTAACTAGAAAGGGAGGAATGCACTGATAAATCATCTGGGAAGGTTGTAAACATCATAATTTTGTCATCAGCAGAGTTTTCAAGAACAAGCTACATGAACATGTGCCAGGGCCAGGCTAGGATCCTGTGCTTCCATGTCTTGGTGGGATCACTTAAATGATTTTTGCAGTGTCTGATTCAGCTGGAACGAATATCATCTTTCCTCCTGTAATCAGGAAATGAAGCCATTAGTCATGAGAGGTCTGGGAAGACAACCTGAAATAAGGCAACACTTTTATTGTCCTGAATCTGTTTCTGCTGCTGAGGATGTTGAGAATGAGAACTGAAATGGTGGTGGTCCCTACACACAGGATATGTCTGGGTTAAGGAGAAAGTTTTGAGCTGAGGCTTAGGCAAAATTTTGACTACTGGTGCAGTAAAATGCACGTCTGTCTTGGTAAATCCTACTCCCCATCATTGCTCCTGGCTGACCAGGGGCAAATGGAGGTGGAGTTCTTTGGGCTCCTTTTGTGAAGCTGCATCCCAGGTGGCATAGTGGGAAGGGATTTCTGGGGGATCTCATATGTCCACTAAGTGGGACTGAGAGCTAACAAAAATAAATCCAGATTCTCCCCGAAAGGTGTGTATTTCAGAGCTTCTGCCTCTCAGATCCTGTCTTTTCTTTCAAATTTGACTCCTAGGGCAAGTGGTGGGGCTGATCTCAGGGTTATAACCTCTGCAAGTAGGAAGGACTGAATTCAAGCCCAGGTTTGCTTTTGATTTGCAGTAGATGATGCACAACACACATTGCCACATCCCATTGTGCTAGATTTGGATAAGCAAAGAGCAAAAAGGTGCAACAAAGGTACCTATGTAAAGATAGGTGTGCTTTGAAGAGAGAGCAGCCATGAGAAACACCCTTGTCAGTCTTCTCTATTTCATGTATATGCAGAAGTAAGCAGTGCTTGAATGACTGCTAGGATAGAAACAGCAAGCTATCAATCTTTATTTGATTTAATATGTCTTCCAAGCATTTAGTCTAACACTCAGGTGCACATGTAGATATTTCTGAAGTGGGCTGTTAACCTGAATCTTAATAAGGTCAACAGTCTTAGTGTAATCCAATAGAGCAGTACAAATGAAAAATGCTCATCTCAAACTGTCTTTATTTTCTTGTCATGTTGTATGTCCCAATCATGCAAGTTTGTTCAAATAATAATAATAATAACAACAACAACAACAATAACAATAACAATAATAAAAAGGCAGCATGAAAGAGAACTGTTTTCTTGGAAACTGGAGAAGGTTGTGTGAGACGTGAGCCTGTGAAATTCGGTCCTGGATTGAAACTAACCCCACCCATGGTCAAAAACTCTCAGGTGTAGTGTGTTGTATTGTCTCACAAAGAATGTAGTCCTATTTCAGGTCCCAGCCCTTCCTAGGGTACCTGTAATAGAGTGAACATTGGTAAGTTAGGATGGTTTTAAACAGCTGAGATGGTTTTGAAAAAGGAGACATTTGTGCACTGTTTGCTTTTGAAAGCAAGGGCCCTAGTCTCAGCAAAACACAATTTTCTGCACAGTAACTCACGTTGGGCTGTGTTTTGGGTTTGTAGGGAAACAAGGTTAGTAACACCAAGATGGTTTTGCTGTTGCTGAGCAGGGCTCCCACAGAGCCAAGGCCTTTTCTGCTCCTCACCCCACCCCATCAGTGAGTGAGCTGGGGCACCACAAGGAGCTGGAAGGGGACACAGCTGGGACAGCTGACCCTGACTGACCCCAGGGATATCCCAGATCATATGGCCTCGTACTCAGCATGTAGAGCTGGGGGCAGAAGGAGGAAATGGAGATGTTCTGAGTGATGGTGTTCGCTCTTAGAAGTCTGTGTTATGTGTGATGGAGTCCTGCTTTTCTGGAGATGGCTCAGCTCCTGCCTGCCCATGGGAGGTGGTGAATGAATTCCTTGTTCTGCTTTACTTGTACACGTGGCTTTTGCTATTGAACTGTCTGTATCTCAACCCTCAAGTTTTCTCCTGTTCATGCTTTCAGTTCTTTCCCCCATGTCACTGGTGAGGGTGAGCAAGTGGGGTGGGGCTGAGCTGCTGGCTGTGGTTAAACCACCATATATACAAAATACTTGAGGGATTCAGGTCTGGTGGAAACAGCTGAGAGGACATGTAGAAATAGCATCCAGGATGGCTGGAATGGATGCTCACTAAATGCCTCAGTCAAATCTGGAGAGGGCAGAGATGAGGGCAAATCTCTTACCTGCTGCCATCACCATCTGCTGTTCTGGCTGTTTCAAAGTCCCACCTAGAGATGTCCCCACAGATCTGTCAGAGCTAAGAATATCTGAGCTCCCCCATCCTTTCTTCCTGTCTTATTCCATGTCAGTCTTCCTCTAGTATGTCTTTTAATAAACTATGTCTGAAGGCAGAGGGATGGCTAAAGATGGTTTTGAAGTGAAAGATGATCCCTCTGGGGCAGCATGGTCAGAGGACCAGAGGGACTGATCCCATAGTGCTGCTTCAGCTGTCTTCTGCCCTCTGGGAGGGAAGGACAGGAGTTGACAAGCTTTTACTTTGAATTCTCCTGATCTCTTACCGTGTGGATATGTTGATGTCCTTAGGACTTAGAACCAAGGAGTTTGCATAATTAATACCATGTTTTTCTATTGCCTTTATCTATCATCTTGTTACCACCAGTTACATGAAGATCACACGCAAATAGGATGAAACATCAGCTGTACTTCAGTAGGATTTATTTTTACAGGTAGATTTTAATGAAGCTAGTGCATTGCATCAACCCATTGCTGATTATCACTTGTCTTTCTTGCATTTCAACGTGTTGCTGCTTAGGGATAAAGCTGTTTATCTGATCTCCATTTGCTCTTCAGTGTTTCTGTAACATTCAGCAATGTGTATTACAAATATTTTTCACCACTGAAGAAGTGGCAGCTGTAGCAGATTAAGGAATTGGGCTGATATGAAAAGAGACGAGGGTGGAAGAAGAAACAGGCTTGGCACTTGTGGTTTCTCACAAGTCTTTTTTAGATGGAAAGTTGATTTCTGTCTTCTTTTTAGTGCTGCTCTTCAAGTTGAAATGGAGAGCTGGAAATAGAGAAATAAGTGATTGCTTTGGAGAAATGCTCTTACCCATTTGTGATTTGACCTTGTGCCAGTGCTGCTAAGTCATTAACCAGTGAATTGACTAAAATGACTCCTATGAATCACTGAAATCACTCTTAAGATGGCAGCTTGATTTTCTCCTTTGTGCCTTGCCTGTTGGCACCTTCCCTTGGACTCTGGCTTTAGGCTGCAGTGCTGCAGCTGTCTCTGTGTGTGTGACAGCCTTGCCTGTGTGACCGAGACCCAGCTGTGTCCTGCTTACTGAACAGCAGCAAAGAACAGGTAGGAAAAAGTGGCCCCCGTTGCCAAAAAGCAGAGCAGACACAGGGTGTGGTGAACCCTTGGGGCTGACACTACAGGGGGTTTGTGAAAGCAGGCTGGGGCTGTCTGGTTTGCAAAGGAGCTGAGACAGATGGGCCGGGGAGAATGGTGTGGAGATACTGCATGGGGGAGCTGAAGGTCAGCCTGGTGTCCTTTACTCCTCTTCCTCATCCAAGAAAGGGGAAACGCAGTGAAAATGGAGGTTAGTGAGTCTAATGGCAGTGCAGAAGCTGGTTCTTAGGTCTGTTTACTACGGGCCTTTGCTGAGGCCAGTAGCTCAGCGTTTTCCAAAAACATAGACACACACATGGGTGATGAAATTCCCCGTTTCAGGGCAGAAAAAGATGGTATGAAGTTTGTGTGTATCCTGTTTCATGGGAAATGCCAGTGGGGGCAGATGCTTCCCTTTGCAGAGGGTTAGTCAGGGCTGGGGCTCCCCAGTCTCCCAGCCCAGCAAGTGGCTGTGGGGGTCAGAATCCCCTCGGGTGGGCAGAGACGTGCAAGGCTTCCATGTGTGCCTCATGCTGACAGTGGAATTTATGCATTAAAACTGTGTTATCTGCTCAGGTGGAAGTCTAACAGAGAGCTTTCTGTAGGAGCAGAGCAAATGAGCCAGACCTCAAAAATGTTTAAAATGCATCTGACCTTTTAAAACTTCCAGCATGACTCTTTTTCTCTCAGCTTTTTAGTGGCCACCGTGGTACTTGAAGCTAACCACACTTGTGATCTGGCTCAGGAAAACAGTGTTTGTGACAGGCACATGTCTGCAGAACCCATGTCTGCAGACTCCACCTGTTTGATCCCTTGGAAGCCTTTTAAGCCTTAAAGAAAGGAAGGTGATTATTTGGAGACTTATGTAGTAAGCTGGATGGACAGACAGAGGTTTTTGCAGACCTCTGTCCCAGACCCCTCACCTCAGGCTTGAGGCAGGGCTACCTCCATTCACAGAGCTGCTCAGGGCTGGTCACACTTCCCTGCCTGCTCTGGGCTGGGATCAGACAGAGATCCTGCGGCCAGTTGTCACTGGACATTTAATAAGTTTCTTGGATGCAAACTTGCTGACTTTTTTCTTCCATGGGAAAGCTCTTTTTCTCTGCAGATTTCAAATCTTTGTGTGTGTGTTTCAAGGACAAAATGCATTCCTTTGCTCTGTCTCCCAATATGGGAGATATGGTTTGCTTTTCTCAACTTATGATATAAAGAATTGTTCTCTGACTTTGTAAACATTTTCTGGCATTCTTACACTTTGGGGTATGGAGCTTGAAGAAGCAAGATGCTAGCTCTGTACCTGGGCAGAAATAGCCCAAATCCTTCTGAACAATGGAGTCATTTTAATAAATAATATAAGCCTTCTGATATTGAAATCAAGAGTCTTGATTCACCCCGAGGGGACTCCAATGGCAATCACTGGTGACCCCTGAGACGTGGGGCAAGAGCCAGTCCCTGTGACCCCTGGGCAGCAGCGAGGGAGCTGAGCTGCCTCCCACCCACAGTGGGTGCTGCTGCTGCATAGGAGCACTGCTTTGATAGATGAGATCTCATTTTTCCAAACGTGGGTTAAAAAGTTTCAACCTATTCCGTTTGGAAAGTAGTATTTTTTTTCCTTCTCCAGTTTTTCTCTTTTTTGTCTTCTTCCCTTTTTTCACCTTTTTTCAGCCTTGTTTAGGCTCTGAGCTGGAGGGCTGGAAGCCGTGGGGAGCTTGGGGTTGGTGTTGGGGCTCAGGGCAGCCTCTGTCCCTGCCAGGCCACCTCGGCAGGGTCCCCTGCAGGCACCACCGACAGATGGGCCATGCCTGCACAGCAGCTTGGTGTTCATTGAGTTAAAAACCTGCACCATCTCCTAGAGCAAACAGGATTTCTTAGCTCTGGAACTACTTTCCCTTCTTCTTCTCTCCTCATATTTTGAAGCGTTTGGATGGAAAAAAAGTAGAAAAATCAAAACTCAAATTGACTCAATTTTTAAACTTTTTTTTCTTTTTTTTTAATACTTCCTTTTTGAGGTAAAGAAAAAAGCAAATGTTTTCACTAACAGCTTGGAATAGTGTGATTTAGCCACTTCCAGAAAACTTTGAACATTCTTTTGAACTGTCATAATTTTTTATTTAGTTGAGCCAGGAAAGAGTAATTTTAGTTCTGTCCCTTGATGTATTTGCCGGTGTGGTTGCCATTATTTTCTCTCTTTGATAGAAGCAATTGTCATGTTACTTTCTGCCCTGGGAGGCCTCAGCTGCCACAGAGGGCTGCAGTCTGATGGGATGTCAAACCTCACAGCGCTTGTTAAGCTCCCGTGACTGGCAGCATCTGTGCATTTGCAATGACATCTCTAAATCTATCCAGGATACAAAAGTACTCTAAAATTGTAGCCTTTATGTGTGTGTGTGCTGTATGTTTTATTTATAAAGCTTTTAGAGATAGCAGCTTGTTCTCTAATTTATTTTGGGTTGGTGAGGAGGAGGAAATCTCATTGGCAAGATAGGGAATTTGCATTTTGAATTTAAAAGGAATGTAGGAAAAAAAAGGAATTAAAAAAAAATTCTAAGGTTCTGGGACATGTTTGTGTGAATAATAATGCTTCCAAAATGATAATGGACTGTGTCATCCATTTGTAGAACTGTAGAAGCTGCTATGATAAATAAAATATGCCACATTTTAAACAGCATGGGGCCTGTGACTGTCACTCATCAGATACAATTAAACATAAGAATAATTGCCTGCCTGCTAAGTGAAAAGTGGCAATGTCACAGTGTCATGTTCAGCTTTTGTTTGCTCTGGACACCCAGTTAAGGGCTGGCCATGTTTGATGAGGAGCTGTGAAGCCAAAGATGGGTAAATCTGCCAAAGTCTCTGAAGAGCCAAAGCTGTGCTGTTATGATTCAGTGTTTCAGACCTCTCTTAGGTATTTGTAGGGGCTTGACCATGGCTGACAGTGCTGGATCCTTGTTCTCTGCTGGATCCTTGTTCCCTGCTGGATCCTTGTTCCCTGCTGGGTGTGGAGTCCTTGCAGCACCAAGCACCAATCCACTGTTTCTTCACAGCAGTCATGTACATCTCACTAGGACGGTGTTGTTGGGTCTTTCCAGGCTGACAGTGAAGGCTTTTGCTCTTGAAGGATGTACTAGTTTAGAAGAGGAAGAGATATTCAAAGACATGGCCCCAGCCCTTGGGAACCTCTCGTAGCAGCATTTCTTTTGCACAGCTCTAGAGGTGGATCAGGAGCTGATAGAGGAGACCTGAGCTTGCCTTGAGGAGGGAGAGAGATTCAGACTGGCTGATCTCTGGGGCTGGTGCCATGTCTGTGTTTGTTCCACACCATGGTGTGACTGCTGCTGTCTGGAGACTGAACTGATGGCAGAGATGTGGCAGGTGGGACAGCTTCTACAACTGATGGAAAGGCAGCAGGACATCTTTTTTTTTTTTAATTCAGCCCTGGCCTGTTTCTCTTTGCTTCTTTTTGTTTCCAGTTCCTGCCATGTGTCAGTGCTAAAATTAGAACTCTAAATTGCTGTCTGCTCATTAACTAGTAATAGGCAACTCCTTAGATGCAGATCATGGACAAGTGCCTATTAGCCATTCTGGATTTCACTGTCTGCAAATACTTTACTGGAGACAATAAATGTTTCCATGAAATTACTTGAAAATTGCTTTTGGGATCCAGGTGTTGTAGTCAGATGTGAGGGGAAATGCCTATTTTTTTGTTTGTTCTCTTTTCCTTTGACCAGGTCTTTGTTGCTTCTAGATCCCTCTGTGCAGATTTAAAGTGCTTTCTCTCCTGTGTGGGTCTCTAACACAGCTCTATACTATATGAAGATTTCCATCTGCATGAAGGTTTGATGAAAAACACAACTGTAGTGCCAAAATTCTGCTTGCATTTTGTGACTTTAAAGTAAACATTAGTCTCCTTTCGAGTAATGGAAGTTCCCATTTGCCTTCAGCTATGTAGTAACCTAATGCCCAAGGTTATGCTGGTCCAGCAGAGGATATGAGCACCCATATATCTTACTAGTAAGATGATAAAAGTGTGATGAAATCAATTACATTGCCTTCTGCAAGAATGTGCTGTTCTGCAAGGTGCATGAACAGATAAACTTAACTCCTGATCATAACTTCATGGTGGGGACTGTGCTTGGAAGCCAGGCTGGCTATGGACAAGACAGCATTTTAATGTTATTTTCCTCTCTTGTGTGTTCTTTCTACGTTGAAAGTTCCCTGTAGCACCAGTTTCTTGTGTTTGGCAGTGACTGCACACAGAGCTTGTAGCCTCTGCTGGGGTATGAGAGCACAGGGGGTGAGGGCATGTGATGGACTGCCACTGGAGAGGAGGCCGAGGGGGTCAGTGGCAGCAACCTCAGTGCTCTGGCACTTTATCCCAGGAAGATTTTGCATCACTGAACCATGAACAGAAAGCACTGCTTGGACAGTTTACTTGAACATCTTGCCTGGGTGTTACTAGGAAGAAAATAAAACTGGTGGTGAGCGCTGAGCCGGTCTAGATCATTTGGTCCTTTTGCTTTTCAGATTTTGCCTCTGTAGCTGAAAAGATGCTACTGCTGCCCAAAAGCTAGGAGCAGCTTCTTCCTTTACTGAGCTGTTAGAAGCATCCTGATCCCAGGGCAGGACAGCTCCTTTGCTCCATCCCCACACAGAATCCCTTCACACCTGTGGAATGCTGTTTGGCCTGCTGGCAGTGCCAGCAATATTGCTCAAAGTGCTTGTCAGCCCAAGATCTGGCTTTAAATGTACAAGTACAAATATCTCAAATGCAGACAGAGCTATTAGCCTTAAAGGTCAGCACTGAAGCCTTCTGTATACACAGTGCAGGAGCTATCTGTATTAGAAGCTATCTGTTAGGAAGTTCTCAAAAATTAGAGGGTGATAAAATGAGCATTAGCTGGGGAGTAAATGGATCTGCTGGATTGTGTCCAGTAAAACAGAGAAGCTGAGGCTTGTGTCTGAGCAGAGCCAAGCTATCCTAGGGCATGGCATTGTGTTCTGTCAGGCTGCTCTTCATCTGCCAGGAGAGTCATTCCTTCTCATGTGCAGCTGGGGCCTGAGTCCCCTCGGGCTCTGAGCCTCCCCATGTCCCCATGGCTGTGTGCAGCCCCTTGGGGCACATCCATCGGCTGACTCAGTTGTGGCCTTTGATGTCACTTTAGAGGAGGCTTCTTGATCATGATCCGTGGTTTTGATCATGATCCTTGGGGATTGCTGCACCTGGATGCAGCACTGTGGCTTGGGGCAGGACTCAGCAGCATCAGGGCCCTCCTGGATGTTCTTCATGAGAAGATGGGGGAGCTGCTTGTGCTGATGCTGCCTGCCCAGCTGTGCACTGCAGTGACTGTGGCCATCACCTTTCTGTGCTTGGCTGGACTGTTCTACACAAGATTTTAGGCTGACCTCCTGTGGAAGTGAGGCTGAGAGTTGCAGTCTGTGCCAGAGCATCTGTCATTTTGCTTGGAAAGAAGAAGCCCTGCACATGCACAAAAAAGCTGGTTTCAGTTAAATTTTACAGAGGGGCGGTGGTCAAGGGTCTCAAAGTTGTAATGTCCCAGCAGGGGCAGGTGTGGAAGAGCTGCTCTGATGTGTTCCCATAAGGGAGCTCAGCCCTATCCATACTCTTGCTTCAAGGGTGTGGTTATGAAATTCCCAACCTTGCAGGAAGCTTTGAATTTAGAATCATAGTGTTATTTAAATTGGAGAAGACCTTCAGGATACTGAATCCAACCATTAACCCCACATTGCCAAGTCCACCACTAAAACATGTCCCCAAGTACCACATCTACATACATTTTAAACATATATTTTAAATACCTCCAGGGATGATGACTCAGTCACTTCCTTGCACATCTTACATGTTGTTAAGCCATGAGGGAATCCTGCCACAGCGTAGCAACAAAACTCCACTGGTTTGAGGCTTTGTTTCAGGGTATTTTTCTTCCCTGTATGAGATAAGTCAAAATGCCAGTGACAGTGTGTGTGGAATGCTGGCTGAGCTTGGCCTGCCTGTGCTGGGGGTGGCCTGCAGGGAGAGCTGGCCCTGCTGTGGAGCACAAGCATCAGCAGGTTTCAGGTTTGGTGTGCCCCTTGATGGAGGGGGGGAAAGCCTTAGAGGGGAATCTAAGATCAGGTCCTCCTGATTTTCAGTAAGGTCAGGTTGGATTGCCATCTACAATTTTTAAAAAAATATTTTCTTTTCTCCAGAGAAGAGTCCTGTCACTTTTTCCTCTCTTCTTGCTGCTCTTACTTGTAGGGCTATGCTATCAACTCTAAGGAGCCTGAAAAAAATGGATATTTATTTTTCTTCTTGGACATCCTTTGCCTTTGTTTTTGGAAAGCCCAGACCATTTCCATGATCTTGACTCCATCATAGGCCTGTGAAGATCTGTGTCTGAACAACCAGAGGGGTCATGAAACTGCAAACATGAGAAGCCAGGACAGCAGAGGGGAGAGGGCACTGGGCATTGCCAGCTGCCTGTTAGAGCCTGCTGGGAATGCCACTGTGCTCCCAAACTGGTCAGAGGACACAGCATGGCCTGCTTCAGGTTTTTGAGCTGTCTTTAAGAGAGACCACTACTGCCTGAATTTAGGGTGGTTTGGGCAGGTGGTACTCAACTCCAGTCTAATAAATACAGTTCTAAAAAAAAAAAAAAAATTAAGGAACTGAAAGCTTTAGAAGTGAATTTGTACCAAACTGATGGGGTGATTTTGCTCTGGGAACTCCTGTGTTCCTGTACGAGCCCTGAAGCCAAATTTGATGACTTGGCAGAACAGGGTCTTCATCATTATTACAGAAGAGGATTTAGGTACCTAAATCACACTGCTGCTTTGAAAACCTTTTTCCTTGTTACTGTGTGGTTTTGATAAATTTAGTCACCAGAAAACTGAACTTTTTTTGAAAACAGATCTGAGCTATAAGAAATGCCCTCTTCTAAAAAAAAATGCTGGAGATGAGTGGAAGGAGCAGTCATAAAATACTGACAAGCTCTGTTTTTAATGCTGATAGAATTCCTCCATGCACAGCTCCATTAATCTTATTTTCACCCAATTTTGAAAGCCTTGATGTATGAAAGTGGCATCAGGAATAGCCATGCTTTATCTGACAGAGGAACCCAAATAAATGTGTTTCTCCTCTTGATGTTGCCAATGATGCTTGAGATAAAATGCTGTAAACATTGGTTTGAGGATTCCAAGGGCAAGATGATGGGGAAAACAGGGGCTTGAGGTTTGGGATGGAGAGTAGGGCAGGCTGTGTGTGTTCCCTGGGATCTGGTCCTGCATGGGAGCCTCTGGGGGGACACAGTTCCTCACCACAAATCAAGTGAACTTTGCTTTGCTACAAGGAAAGCGAAAAAACTGAGAGATGCAACCCTTACCATAGCTTTCAGCTGTCATAAATATTTCCTTCTGACTTGGGTAAAGGAGTGTTTGGAGCAGTTTTTATTCACGAGGCTCTGCTGGTCCCTGAGAAGTTTTCTATGTGGGCATCCAACAGCAGGCATGCCAGGGAACAGGGCACATATTTTTCTTAATTTCATGGAGATCAAAGAAAGTCACATTTGAAAAAACTGTGTGAAGATGAAAGTTTTTCAGAATTAAAGGTCAGGATTAGGTGTGGGTCTTCACGTCACATCATCCCTCTGAATGTTTTCTTGTCAGCAGAAAAAACAAGAGTGAGGCTTTCTGACCTTGAAAGAAATGCCTGAGGGAAAGACTCCTTCATGAAATTTTTAATACTCTTCCTAGTGACTTTTTTTTTTCAAACTGCTGTAGCACGATACAGGTTTGAACTAATGAATGTCACGCTCATATGGGGCAGTTCCAAAAATGAAAGACCTTGAGTGACTGAACACTATTATTTGAAGATGTTATCAACATCACCTACATTTCTGACTTTCAAGTGTCTCAGTATCTTATAGTTAGCCTGTCTGATGCATGAGAGGCACAATCTAGATCTAGTTTTAAACCCATCGCACTAAACTTTTCTCAAAAAAGAAAAGTACGTAAAAGAGAGCATTAAATGCTGATTATTTTTTCATTTGTCATTTGCTCTTTCATTTAAAGTAATATTGCTAAAGGCTGTTCTCAACAGCAATGTCCCTGCCAAATATGATGGAAGTAGGGATCATTTTCAGATCCCTTTGAAAACCATTTTTTGGAAGTCTTTGGAAGACATCATGTTGTCATTGTGGTACAACCGTGGGTGCATTTTGTGCCTTTAGCAAAGCACCTCAGTCATACCACTTGTCTCCTGCAGAGGGAAGACATCCTTTCTCTCAAACATTCCCCACAATGGAGATGTTAATTTATTGAGGGAGGCAGCAGACACCAGGTCAGTTCCTCCTCTGATGAGATGTTCAACTCAAGCACAAACAGCTGGTATGATGAGCTGCTCAAATGGGGCTCTATTGCCATCAAGCCAGGCATTAGGGTTGGAATTGAGTCCAAGTTAATGATAATATATTTCCTGATCTCAGTGAAGACAGTGTTATCCCTCTCTGTTTTGGGTAGGAGTGTGAGGATGTAGGGGTCACCTTTCAAACATAGCAGGTGGTATGCCAAAGGCACTGCTCTGGGCCTGGGCCAGTCAAGTCCTGACTCTGCCACTGGCTTCCCAGGGCACTGAAATTAGGTTACAGCTCTTACTTCAGTCTCAGTTTCTCCAGAAAAAATTCTCTCAGTGTAGAGATTCAGCCACAGTTGCTAATTCCCAGACTATACAACTTCCTTGATTCATGCCAATATTTTGCCTTTGTTTCTGCTTTTATTTCAAGATCATTGAATTAGCTGTGTCTCTTTAAATCTCCCTGGCTATTTTTTTGTCTTGAAGTCGTGCAGAATATCTCTGTACTAACATTAATTTTCCTCCTTCATATCCCTTCCCCTGCTGCTTCACAGGTTAGTAAAACTTTTCATGAATATCAGTCAGGATTCAAAGAGCTGGAAGAAAACGTGTCCTGCCTGAAAGCTACTGAAGTGAATGGGGGGTTTATGGAACTGGACAGAGCATGGTATCCCAGGACAAAACTGATCTAGTTCAGTGATGCAGAGGCATGTGCCAGCTGGGGGAGGTACCTGCTTTGGTGAGCTGCAATGGGATCCCTGGACACTCTGAGCTTGCAGAGTGCAGTGAGGAGTCATGTCTGGCACAGACTCTCCGGCAGCTCCGCTTCAGAGCTCCTCAGTTTGAGTTCACTTCAGTTTTCGGCCTGCTGTTCTACAGTGGCGTGCACAAACTGCACTTCCACACCTTTGCACTACAGAAGAACAAGGTCTGAGGAGTTCTGGCTATTTGACACAGATGTCTATGACAATGGACAGTAATATCAGCAACACCATGGACTTCGTAGTCACGAATCCCCTCTTGTCACAGGAGAAGAGGTGCTTAACCTACTTTAGCAAGTCACAGCAGACAGTGCACCAGCTTTATTTAGGGGGTCTGTGCTGTCTGGGATTCTTCCATGCCAGAACTGATTCATCTGTGGTCCTGTATGGTATAACTTGCAAGCAGAGAGAGGATGTTGTAGGATACACATTGACTTTTGATTGACAGAGGAGGCAGGATTTAGCAGAAAGCTGCACCCAGAGCCTCATGGACAATCCCTTCTTGGGGATGCTGGTGGAGCCTTGCCTGAGGCCCACAGCCTGTGGCTGCATAGAAGGTCCCTCCAGTATGTGGCCTGCAGCTGCTGCAGCAGAACCCAGGCAAGCTGCTCTAGGAGATGTTGCTCCTCCCCATTTCAGTGCCATTACCATCCAAGAGGGCTATTTCAGTAAAATCCCTGTGTCACAGGACTCAGCTTATAGAGCAGGTCTGTTGTGCTGGAGCCCTGAGCCAGTGCTTCCCAGTCTCATTTCTTCTGACCAGCAGTATCTCTTCTGTTGAGGAGACATGGAGGGGCCTTGGGTTTTTCTTGGCAACATCTCATGTAGCAGCCAATGCAGGGTGTATTGTCAAACCCAACCACAGCCCCTTTTTCTTTGTGTGGCTGCCCAGCAAAATGGCCCAGGGTGGTCTGGCAGGGGTGAGTTTTCCACCAGCCATGTCCTGAAGCTGTTTGCAGCTGGAGCTGGAAAATTGAATTAAAACAATGAATCAAGCCAACTACGTAAAATATCTTTTTAGCGGTTGGCAAGGTGGTTCTGTGATGTGAGTCTTGGACTCTCAGCTCCCTTTTATTTTCATAAAAACATGGAATCAGAGAATCACAGAATCATTTAGGCTGAAAAGAAATCTAAGATCTTTAAGTCCAGACATTAGCCCAGCACTGTCAATTCCACCACTGAACAACATCCCTAAGTGCTCCATCTTTAAATACCTCCAGGTATGGTGACTCCACCACATCCCTGTTCCAATGCATGACAGCCTTTCCAGTTAAGTAATTTTTCCTAATATCCAGTCTAAGCCTCCTCTGGTGCAGCTTGAGGCCATCTCCTCTGGTACTATGGCTTGGTTCTTGTGAGAAGAGGCTGACCCCAACCTTGCCACAGCCTCCTTTCAGATGGTTGTAGATAAGGTCTGCCCTGAGCCTCCTTTTCTCTGGGCTAAATGCTCCCAGCTCCCTGCACTGCTCCTGGTAAAACTTGTGCTCCAGCCTTCCTGCAGCCTTCCTATCCTCTCTTCCTGCAGTTCCACGTCAGCAGTGGCCCAGCCTGGAACAGGCTGTAATGATTTAAGCACAGCTGGTACACAAAATGAAGGTTGTGGCTACTTGGGAACCATTGGGAAGGGGTGCCTCTTCCCCTTAGAGCAACCACCAAGGATGTGCTCCAGTCCTTGCTCTGACAAAGATGGTGCAGGCATCTTCTTGGTGCTCACTGTTTGCACCAGGGCTGGTGTTTCCATTTTGGCCAACAGTTCAGAGGGGTCAGCCCACAGCCACAGAGTTTCTCTCATTTTGTCGTCTTTCAGCAATAAAGTCCTCTAAAGATAAGATAGAAATTGCCAGGAAAAAAAAAAAAAAAGAAAGGACTGCAAAATCTGGTCCAGTCATCTCTTCCTTTTTCTATAGTTTTCCTCTGAAATAGCCCTAGCAGGTAATTTAATCTTAGTCTGCACAAGCTGTAGTTTTGTGTAGAAAGTATAATTCAACAAAGAGGAATAAATATCCAATAAACTTGTTTTAAAACAGACACACAGACTGGTTGTACCTGGGTTATTTTAGACTGTATTTTTTAACACATTTTTCAATGTCAGAAGAAAATATTATTTATAATTTGATGAAGATTGTTTTCATCTGAACATTTCTCATTTATTCTAAGTTTACCAGGAAGTAATGCAGCTTTAGCTTCCTTCATTAAATTGAAAGTCAGGTTGGAAATCAATAATATTGTCAAAAGGGGAAAAAAATTCGGTGGTCAAAGAACTTTTTTATCAGAAAGGAGTTTTTCCTGCATACAAAATAATACGTACTTTTTTCATAAAGAAGGAAAAATATTAGATACTCTCACTTTTAAAATTCCCATATTTGTAAATGTCTTTTCTTCACCAAGAAACAAATGCTAATGGATATGCTAAGAATTTGGTTACTCTCTAGTGCCTCACCCTTCCAGTCAAGATGCTCAAGAACTTCTGCTGCTCGTAACAAAATAGCCCTGACAGTCCAAAAATTACAATGCATTATAAAATGTACAGTACAGTTTTATAAGTTAAAATTCCTCTTTCCATAGTGGAAGGTTGGCCTCTTATTTGTTCTATGGAGAAGGCCGATATCAGAGTTGTTTCAAGGGTACAGAAACCACTGGAGAGATAGTGAGGGTTTTTTCCTTGAGTGCAAGAGATCATACTCCAGTTAGACACATTTTGTGCAAGCAGGACGTAAGTTCCACAAGTGGTTGCATAATCTGGGTACTTGATAAGTGGCTATTTGTCAAAGAAGAAAAATTAATAATGTGAAAAGATTATTTGAATACTTGAAGAAAAATCGTGTTTTGCTCATTGATAAAAATGACTTTGGCTACAAAGTAGTTCTTCTGGTAAAGATGTGGTGTGAAGAGTTCTGTAAACAAATCAGTATTTAATAAGGGTGAAAGGGAAGCTGATGAATTTGATTAGCTGGACATTAGGAAGTGCACCAGTTGTTGAGGGAAGATAAAACCAGAAATTTAAAAAATCTGCAAATGAGGTTAAGAAGCTGACTGCCCTACAAAAACAACATTTCTGTCTTAAAACCTGATTAAATGACACCTCAAAAAATCTATTACCATTTTGCAGCAGTGATCAGCTAAGATATAATTTTTTTTGGCTCAGAGTTGGTTCAGTTTTATATCCAACATCTAACATGGTGTCTGAGACACCTGCTGAGATGAAAGTGCCTGTTTCACTTCATTGCCATTAAAAAGAGCTCTCAGTAACAGGCTAGGCAAATGCTTGATAAAGCTGAGATTAATCCCTCTCCTACAACGTTGCCAGGAACAAGAATTCTTGGGCCATTATGAGTTTGGGTTAAAAGCCATCAGATTTTAGAGGAAAATACTAATGATGATCACCTTGGTTTCGTTGGTTTGCTTTGCTTTCCTCATGTTCTTCAGGTTTCTTCCTAGGCAGAAAGGACAGAAACTTCCTTTATAATAAGAACAAATAAAATCTAAGGTTTTCCCTTTACACCTGGAGCTGCAACTTAAGACTTTATGAAAAAATCTCTGCTGCCACTGGTCCCTGATGAAATTCCAGTGCAGCCATAACCCCTCTCTGTTTACCCACAGTGGTGGTCCAAGGGCAGGGTGAGTCTGTCTCTGTCAGCTGCTCTGTCTGCCTGGAAGAACTCAGGGCTTTGCACACTAAAGATGGAGGGGTGCAGGAGTAGGAGGAAGTTCCCAATGGAAAAGGTGACACCATGGGCTGGTGTCCTGCTGGGACACTGCGGGCAGTGCTGGCTGAGCCCTGCTCCAGAGCTCAGGGGTGGGGCAGGGAAGTCTGGGCTGTCATGAGGGAGATGCAGTGTCCTAAACACAAGTGCCTTTCACCACCCCAGTGTCCTGGAAGGTCCCAGGTGTCTCTAGCAGAGCCCAGTCTGTGCAGACATTGTGATGTGCCCATCAGCCCTCTGCAGACACTCTGAGAACCCTCAAATGGCACTCGTTGGCTCTGGTTGGAGAGCTAAATTTATCCCTAAAACACCAAGGACTATGATGGGAGTTTATACACTCAGTGTAAATGGAAGCATCTGAAATTTAGGCTTCTTAATCTAAAATTGAATCATGACCAAGCTCTCATCAGCATCATTCAGCAGTGGGTACAGCTTGACCACTGTGGTGAAGTGAAATGTGCTGTGTTTGTCAGGAGAGCTAAGTGACTTCCCAGACAATCCTTACTCCACTCCAAGCAGGTAATCCTATCAACAGGTCTATTTCCAGTCCTGACTGCTGGATACTTTTCAGCTGTAAGATGGGAAAGGGGAAATCTTTCTAGTGTGCCCTGAAAGGAAGGGAAACATGAGATCTGCCACCTGGCTTACCCCAGCAGATGCTCAGGGGCTTGCTGGCACAGTCACTCTGTTTTGTGCCCTCACCTCTCTCTTACCTTGGTCAACACCTGGCAGCTGGATGTGAGAGGTGGGTGGACACCATGGGACATGCAGAACGTGGGGGTGAAGGAGTTGTTTTGTATGAGCCATCATCTGAAATCCTGTATTTCTTCAGTTGCCTTGTGATTAGCAGCTGTACTTCAGATCCTTTGTCAGACTTTAGAAATGCTCTCAGCCTCCTGGAAAATGACTTTGTGGGGTCAGTGCTGCCATGTTCACTCTTCCCCTGAGGCACCCATGAGAGGATCCTTCACCCCAGGTGCCTTTTTGGGTTCTCCCTCGGTGGCAGATGCTGTCCCAGCCTTTCTCACAGTTTTGGTTTTTTTTCCCTTTTTTTTTTTCCTGGTCCCTTGCTGCACACTGGGCTTTGGCTCACTCAGATGCTGCCAAGTGCCTTGTGTCTCAATGTTTCCCTTGACTGAGGATGAGCATATGTGCATGTGTGTATGTGCATGCAGGAGGGAGAAATGGTATTTAAAATTCACCAGCTTTGAACTTCATATTACTGCCTGTAAAACAAACCCCCAAACCGTTTATTGCTAGGCTCCTGCCTTGATTCCCAGCTTTTGATTTAATCTTAAAATATTTAATCATTTCCTTGGCAAATGACACTGAAATTGGACAGATGGTTTAAACTTAGCTCTCTTCCCTGGAGAAAAGCTGCTCAATTAAAAAAAACTGTAGCTCTCACACATTCAATTCATCCTTATCAGGCTGTCCCAATTAATCCTTTAAATGCAGTGTTACATAACGTGGGATCCTCTCTCCCTCATTTACTTTTCCATCTTGTCATTATTTCCTCCGTGTTTGCTTACCTGTGCAGCGCTGTTGGGAGTCAGGAGAGAGCTGCTGCTGCAGGAGGAGGAGAGGTGTGGGATATTTCCCAGTCACATCTGTTGGAGCAGAGGCAGGGACATGCACAGCCAGCACACCCAGTTGCTCGTGCTTTTACTCTCTAGTGTTATTTTACTCCTTGGGCAAACGATCTTTGCAAATCCTTCAAACAGCAGAATTAAATTTCTATTATGCTGTTTTCTGAATAGCCACTTTCTGAAAAATCCTTTGCTGCTGTAAGTGCAGGGAGTGCTTGGCTTACAAGGTATTCACTGCTTGTGAAAATGTGTTTCTGTGTGTGCTGGGGGAGTGCAGTTGGTTTTGCTGCTGGGCTCAAAGACTGTCAGAAATGGCCATAATAAATCCCACTGGAGCCTGGGAGAAGATGTAACACTGTTAGTCTCGCCTCTGTGTGGTACTGCCTGCATCATTTTGCTCCACCACAGTATTAAGAATAATAATTTGAATTAATAGGTCTCGATCTAATTCATGCCGTCGGGGAGGGCAGAGTTTTGCCTTGAGGAGCCTTGGTGCTTGTTCCATTGCTGTGATGCTGTGGAGGGGTGAAAAACAGGTCTGGGAGCAGGCACACATGTCAGGTCCTGCAGCTCACTTCTGCTTTACCTTGGCTGTGTGCTGGGCTCAGCAGAGCCTTGGGTGAGTTGGGTTCAGGGCAGCTGGAGGTGGCTTGGGCTGCCTCTGTGTCCTTCATGAGCTCCATGGGCATCCAGCCGTGCTGGGATGGGTCTGTGCAGCCTGGGACAGGCTCCCACTGCACCCATGTGAGCATGGAGAAAGCCTTGGGCCCAGGGAAGTGCAAAATTCATGCACAGGCTGGGTTTACTCAGGCTACCTTCAGACTGTAAGGGAGGAGACTGCCCCAAAGCGGCACCTTTGGCCACTGTGGTCCTGCTCTAAATGTTACAGCACCACATGGATTTCTGTTACTGGCTGATATGCAGGGTAATAAAACCTGAAATTTGAAGGGCTTTGAAGCTAGTCCTGTTTTGAGTGGGAGATTGGACTAAGGACCTCTAACTATCCCTTCTAACTTGAATTTTTCCACGATTCTACAGTCAGAGAATATTAAGCGCAATTATTAACAAGGACAATAATCAGGAAATGCCAAACAAAATTCACTGTGTTTTTCCTCTAAATAAAGGAATAGAACAAGGCAATCTGCTTTACATATTTATTTAAATACCTTCCTATAGTATTTGTGTTTCTCTTGAATAATTCCTTTGACTGTTAACAATACTGGGCAAATGGCTGTGTGGGGAGGGAAAAACCCCACATCTTCAAATATCTGGAATTTCCTTTGTATTCTACAGTCATTAAACAAGGTTTTGTTAGTTACCTGGAGCAGATCTTTTGCTATTATTATTTTTCTGTGGGACAATTTAATTTATGTCAATTCAGAGTATATTTGAATTCTGAGCTGTGAAAGCAGAATATTCTGTTTGAAGAGATTTGTGGGGAGCCACTAATAAGTAGCAATGTATCTAGAGGTCTTTTACTCAATCTCTCTATCAAAAAAGGTAGAAACTTATCTAATACTGAGGCAAATCAGAAATAGAAAATATTTATTGACAGGGTAGAATTTTTTTCACTGCTGTTTGTTTTTCCAGTCATACATCCAAGGCTGTAATTAAATTTGGAAGGTAATGGGAGACTGCTTACCTGGGAAATTATTCACTGCTTAGTTTTCCAGGAATTCTTCTGGGTATTCAAGGAAATGTCAGGACCTCTTAATTCCTTCTTATTATTTTCATATTTCTATGTGCCAAGTACAGAATCATTAGTATCTCTTAATGGCATATAATTGAAGTAAAAGCAAATCTTCATGGCCTAAGACATCTGTAAGCTTTGCCAGGATTTGTGGTACTTGGGAAGGTCTATGCACTGATCCTCTTAAAATCCAAGTAGTTACAACTATGCATACAGTACTTCTTTGTAGTGAAAGGTCTGATGCTATTATGATTTGGCATTATGTTAGCAGGAAAAGCATCTTTGCCATTTAAAAAGGGGAATTCTAAAAATAAGAATTGAAGCATTGCTCTTATTATAATTCCTGTGGATTCTTCTCCTCTTTTGACAAAAACATTTTGACCTAAATTTTCCCTGCTGCAGTTCCCATTACAAGGCTGAATTGAAACCCTCACTTTTCGTGTCTCTGTCTCCCCAGTTGTAGGAAAATTATTTTCTGGCCATGGAACAGTGTTGGTAATTTAATTTTCTTTAGATTCACCAAGGGCCCTGAGGTCCCCAGTGAAAATGGGTTTTGAAGGTATCAAATCTTCTTGTTGAAGCTGGAACAACTAACTTACTTACAAATATTTTAAAATAAATTAATGTGAAGACAAACTCACATAAGACCCTGACCGTTTCTTCTAAGCACCCTTCTCTCAATGCTTCTAATTTGTGGAAATTAATTATGAAACACAACCATATGTCCCTGTAATTACAAGAAAATAGATGGAAGATGAGGAGACTGACTGCATCCCATGCATGAATAAATCTCCTCATCAAACACATCAGCCCTAATCCCTCCCTGGGGAATTCAGTCCAGCCACACACCCATGGGCTCCATCTGTGGCATCCTGCCATACTGCTGGGCATTGCTGCCCCATGGAACTAAGCCTTCTGCACAGGAATTCCCAGGAATAGGCTGGTGAGGCTTTAGCTCAGAAGTGGAGGAGCAAGGGCTGGTTTTGTGCTGTGGCTGAGGTACTCACGCCTCACTCTCTGCCTTGTCATAGGGACCATTATCTCTCATGCCCAAGTCACTCCTGCAGCCTGGGGAGCAGCAGGAGAGAGCCAGAGACGTCGTGCTGAGGCTTCCCTTTGCTCCTGAGGTGCCCAGGCTGAGCAGAAGCTGTTCAGTTCCACCTTGGCATGGAGATGGCTCTGTGGAGAGCAGTGGCTGGCAGCATCTCAAGGGATTGCTGCCAAGGGATCCTGGAAATTATTACTCAATACCTTTAGGTTTTCTGCAGTCGATATCAGGGAGAAAATGTACACATCTAATTCAGCCATTGTGTTCCAGGATTAATTTATTGACTTGTATGGAGTTACTACTCCTGGTCCCCACTGAGGGGTGTGGAACAGAACTCCCAAAGGCTCTTGGTGAAGGTTACAGAGAGGGGAACCATACCTGGCACAGCTAAAAGGTTTACCACAGCTAAAAGATAGTTATTTTCTTTTGACTGACTGTGCTGGAAGAACAGCAAGTATATACTTTTCAAAGTCCAAGTCAAAAAGAAAGCCTAATGACTAATCTTGACCCAAACAACAGTGTGTGTGAAACTCTTTCAGGCTTTCATTTGATCTCTGGGAGAAGATCTCTGGTTATTGAATTTATGTCATCATCCTGCTCTCCCTAGGACACTGCTGCCAGTTTTCATCAGGTGGTGCTTTCAGTTAAGTGACTGTCAGGAAAAAAGGATAGGAAGAAACCTGAAGCTGTGACAGGCTCAGTATCACAGTCTCCTCTTCAGGACTGTCATCACCCTGCACGGAGCCTTTGTTATTAGAGATGATTCCCTGTGACACCATGTCATTTCAGAATTATTGCACACACTCTGACATTGCTTTGCACATCTTCTGTGTGGCCATCCATCCATCAAAGAGGCAGCTTGAAAAATGAATGCCCAGCTGAGCACAAAAGCATATACAAGTCTAACACCCAACAATTTTGTATGGAAAGTTGTGAATGAAGCTCAGCTCCCTTCTTACCATTTTTTTATCTCTGGATACTATGTTAGTTTTGTATTTTAAATGTACAGTGGCCATTATAATGTGTGCTTTACTTATTAGACTAACAGTTAAATATTTATACTCCTTTTGCACAGACTTTGACTACAGGTAAATGACTGTTGTCAACCATCTTTCATCTCCTACAGTTAGGCTGAAAAATGATGCAAAACCAGGTGTGCCTAAGAAGCACAGACTTGAGGTCCAGAATTAAGAGTCTTCCAAGAGGAATTGAAAATCTGGTGGGACCAAAGAAAGCCAGGAGCCCTACCGTGCTTGACTAACAAAGGTTCAGCCAAGGAAATTTTTGGTAGAACATCAAAAAGCAGAAACAGATTATTTTCTTTTTTTCTCAGGACTGCCTGCTGACTTCATGACAACCAATTCTTCCCTTTTTTATACTCTCAGGTCCCCAGGTGCTCCTTGTGGTAACCTTTCACTTTTTGTATACAAAGAGCAGGATGTTTCCTGTGGTGTGTCAATAACAATTTGGTTTTCTCTGATATCAAATTGAAAAATTCAGCTGACAAGCTCAATACCTGTGACTTTAATATGTGACAAATGTGAGCTGACTTGAACAGTCATTTCAACTAAGCTATCAAGGTATTTAAGATCTTGGGTCAATTTGAAACTGAGAAAAAAGCCATTAATATATATTAATGCAGAACTAGCATTGACAAAGTAGTGTGCCTTGAAATGTGTTAGAGAGAGGCATATGACTGATGTACTTGGAAATAGTTTGTGATGTCTAGAGCAAGGTGAATATTGAATACATAGCCCTTTTTTTGTAAGACTGGATTTTTGGTTTTGATGGACATTATATCCTTCATTTCTAGTAGCATCACATGTGATTCACAGCCCCAGAGAAAACTGTGCTCAGTTTTGCCAGCAGTCAGGTTTGATCTTTGTACTTGAACCTATCTTTGAAATTCTCCAATTACAGAAAGGATGGAGTTGGAGGTTGGTGTTACACATACCCATGAGCTGAACTGCAGCCCACTGAAATGGTAAGTACTGTGAGACATTCCAGCATCGTGACGTTTGTCTCTGTCCTTAATTGGGGTGAAAAGCTGGGATTCTGAAATATTTTGCAGCAAAGAAAAGCTAAAAATGTTTCTGGTGGAAACATTAGAGAAATTTCTTGAAATGCAGCATTTCAGTGGGGTGTCAAACAGTGCCATGGATGCCAAGCAGCTTCACCTAATATGGTGAAAAATATATTCCAACCTGCCCTGTTGTGCTCTGTTCTACTGTCAGTGCAATAGGAAGAGAAAAGGACAGCTGGATATGAAGGAAGACAACAAATTTTGATTTTAAATTATTCAGAAACTTTTTTTCCATGGCACATATCAAGATAGAACTCTCTCAGAGAAACATCAGAATACTTTGTGCAGTGCCATTTTCCGGGTAGTTTAACAGTGACAGATAAAATATGCTCATCTTCCGTGATCACTCGTGCCTGCCAGCACTTCTCTCATCCCATCATCCCTCCTCCTGCAGCCAAGCTGCTCCTGAGGTTGGTTGCTGGAGCTGTGGTGGGTCTCTGCTGGGATGGTCCCATCAGGACCTGGTACAGCTGTGCCAGGCAGGCAGATCCTCCTTTAAACAAAAGGGGAATTTTTATACCCAAGGTGTTCACAGCCTAAATCGAGCTGAGGACTCTGTGTTAGCCCATCTCATGAGCCTAGACGATACATCTTTGAAAATGGAGGGCTGTGTGGCCTGGGGTGGTTGTTTTTTGCTGTTGCCCTCTTTGAGCGTGGGCTGTTTTGGGAGGGATGTCTCTGTCTCTCACGTGGAGGTGGGGATGTAGCTGAATTTCTGAGGGAGCAAGGACATGATTTGCTCCTGAACTAGTTGGGCAACCCAGCCTGGGCCTAGGCAGGGCCTGGTGAAAAACAAGACCAGCCTGGGCCTGAGCAAGGCCCAGTGGAGAACAGAGTTTGTGGCGCAGTTAGAAATTAGCTTAAGGTATGCAGAAGAATAAAGTAGATAGTGTGTGTGTAATAGATGTAGAAGTGGGATTTAGTACCTTCACCACCTTAAGGATGAAGGTAAGCAACTTTTGTTTACATTCCTTGCATGCTGTATGCCAATAAGAGAATACTTAGAAATAGAAACAATATTGAAACCTATATAACCTGCCATTTTAAGCAAATAAAGGAGAACGTTATATCACCGTATCGGTGTGAGTAACGTTACTCGGCTGGCTCCCCACAATTCCGGGGAACGTCCCTCATCATGGGTATCTATCAAAGAGGGGGTGTCCACTCTGGAGTGTGGCTGGGCAGCCTGGAGGTGTCACATGCCTTGTGCTGCTTTGGACAGGCTGCCAGAGCAGCAGTGCAGTTGCCCTGCAGCCTGTGGCCAGCAAAATAAGGTGGTCACTTGAGCAGTAGGTGTAGTTAATGAAAAAGCTCCAGTGTCAGCAGTGACCAGAATCTCCTTGTGGCAGTCTTGTCAGTCAACACAGTCACAGGTGGGAAGGCAGTCAGAGTTTTACCAAGAATTAAGCTTTTATCAGAGAGCAAACAGGATGTGGTGGGATTTCTGTGTGCTTCAGGGCCTGACTCAAATGCTCCTGGGAGTTACCCTCAGTGTGACACTGGAACATCCTACCAGCTGCCACCCTGCACATTCAGGAGCCAAATATGAAAAATGTGAAAACACAGTTGATTGATTGATTGATTGATTGATTGACTGATTGATTGATGCAGACTCTGATGCAGCTTTCTGATGAAAAGCTACACGACCTGGTAACCTGGCATTACATACAGCACGGCAACCTTCTCCCAAAGGTCACTCGGTCCAAATGACAAGACACAGTCACCAATGTGGTGGATAAGTCAAAATGGCGTTTATTATCTCACAACGTGGGTTTAAATAGATTAGGGGTCCGTCCTACGTCACAGGAAAAGGTATCTGGGATTCTGGGTTAGTTTAGGGAGTGGAAAACTACTGGAAAGGGTAAAAAGTGGCTGAGTTAGTATGGTAGGCATGCAAGGTCTTAGAGATAAGACTTGGGGCCTCTTGCATACCACTGGGTGAGGGGTGGAGACAAGCCCTGTCTCCTCGTAACAACCCGAAATTCTTCCGCAGCGAAAATCCTCTATCTCCCAACAAGACGCCCACTGGGCACAGTATATTCCTGGCTTTGGAGATGGATCCTCCATTTGTTCTCCCATTTTGGCTCTTCTTGGCTAAAGATTTAAATGTTCTAAAGTGAATTTATCTCCAGCTCTGTTTTCTCTGAGTGTGTAGGCATAGATGAGCACTTGGCTATGGAAATTACCGTGAAAGTTATTCAGGTGTTTTAATTATAACATTAGTCTTGTGGAATTTGGAACACTGTCTTTTTAATAAATTGCACACAGAAGCACTAATTAATATTCTGATGGGGTGCTGTTTGTGTGTGTGCCTATCTGCCACACAATGTCCTGCTAAGAAAGCACAACACTCACATCTGTACAAGAAATTAATCATTCTTCAGTGAGAGAAAATGCTTCATTTTAATCTCTGTGCCATTCCACACGTCCCATTAATTAGCATTCATTAAGCACCAAGAGCATGCCTGGTGCTGTGTGGTACAGAGCTCGCAGACTGGGCATGGGTAGATGCACTGAGGCAAAGGCCACACTGGGAGAAGTGGCCACCCAAAACCAAGCTGGGGATGGAGGCTGAAGAGGGAAATTGGAGTTTCACTCTACAGACAAGACAAGGACAAAGTGACTGCAGACTTTGTAAATTCTAGTCAGCTGAACATTTAAATGCGTCTGAGGTAGGAATCCTCTTAGTGTGATGGAAGGGCATGTGGGATTACTAACAGGGCTGTTTTGGGGGAAGGAGCAGGAATCATCCTGTTTTCATTAATATTGTGGTATATGTCAAGTATTTGAGTCCAGTGCTGGCTCTGCATGCCCCAAGTCTCCATTTTGTGCTTTGGTAGTTATGTAATAAATGGAAAGCACAGGGGTGGATGGGGACTGGATGGCAATCATTCCTCTTGTTCACTCCAGTTCAGCTTTTCTCTCCATAAGGGTTTCATAGGGCTGCAGCAGAGCTGGATTTCTATTAATGACAGGTATTGGAGGTAAAGACTGTGTTTCATTAATTTGACTATATATAACCACTGTTAGCCATTTTCCTGTAAACTCAGATGCTGGTGACTGTGAGGGGAAAAACCTTTTGGCAGTACATGGGATTAAATGAAAAAATGTGATCACTTAAAAAAAAAAAGGGAAGACCTGACCAGAACAGAGAGACTGCAGTGTCATTGGTTTGCTTGGCTGTCATGCTATTGCTATATTTTAATCTCAAATTCAGAAGTAATAGGAGGTGTAATTTTTCTGCACTAGGGTGAAGACCTATTTTTTATTCTTTCAAGCACTGTTTGCTTGGCAGGGGATGGACTCCATTGACAGATGATTTATGAACTCGGATCAAGAGCACAGAAAATCCTCTTGCCTTCTCTGGCTTTTTGACAGCCCTGCAACTGAGTGAGGCAGCAGGATCACAGAGCAGAGATGGAGATGTGCTGGTGGTGCTGTCACGATGCTGCCCAGCTGCTGACCTGGACACAGATGGGCTTGGAGGGGTCACAGGCAGCTGTTGGATATGTGCCCACCCTGGGCATGGGCTTGGAGCTCTGGTGGAGCAGGGCCACGTCTGCAGAGAATCAGCCAGAGAGCAACGCCCAGCACAGCACAGCCTTTGACTTTGGCTTTGAAGCTGAGCTCTGGAATTAGCAAGCTGGTGGGGTAAAATGCTCCCTACACTAACACTGTACTCCTTTGCTGCCTGGGCTGGCTCGAGAAGGACAATATTAATATTAATATTGATGTGGCATTGTGTGACATTCAAAAAGGGAATGTATAATATACAGAGGTCAAGGTAGGCCACTACTGACATTTCAAAAGGAAGAAGTGAAGACAGAATAGCTCTCTTCTTTTGTGAGTTCAACATTCCCATGACCATATTTCTGACTTAATTTTTTATCACTGCACGTGACTTGTAGGCACTGCTTTATGTACTTTTACACACACATATACACACAAATATGCATATATATGCATAAACCCCACTATAGCTCAGGACATTATCTGGATTGACTTGCAATTGTACACTCACACACATTGGTATACAATTTTTTTGCAAATACTTGATTAAGGAGCAATCACTAATAAATCCGTGAACCTGGCTACTAAAATGATAAATCTCTCTTCTACAGAGATAAGAGGTTTAATTTTGGCTGAACAATCCTCCACACATTTTGCTTCCCAATGATCCATTTGTAGCTTAACAATTAATTTTCACATTTCTACTCTGTGAAGATGTGGAATTCATTTCCTGCTGGAGAGGTTACTGGAATGATAATGCGCAGGTGGCTTGAGATATAGCATAAATATATTATGCTTTGCTATGTCTCATTTTTTATGTAAATATGGAGATGCTCAGTGAAGATGAAGCAGTTTGACACTGCAGCAGGGCGGTGCCTTGGCTGGCAGACACTGTGGGACTATTCAATAATGCAAATCAAGCACTGACCACAGAAGCTGTGGCTTCAGAGAGGGTGCCCTCCCCACAGAAGCTGGAGGGTGTGAGGCTGTTCTCATTGTTTTATTTTGATGGCATCTACAGCTGCTTGCAAGCAGTGAATGAAATGCAAGGAAAAGGATGCAGGACCTCTGCATATTATGAGGGCTGTAATGACGTTGTATGTTTGCTGTCCTTGGACAAATTTCCTGATTTTCCATAGCAGCCCTCATGTACTAAGCTTGATGGAATAAGGGAACATCAAGGCACCAGAATTCAGTGCCCAGATTGGTGTGGGGACATTTGAACAGCTATTTGCTCACTGATTGTGAGACCTTTAAGGTGTTTTCACTGGAAACATGGCCTCCCTCAGTCTCTGTTGGATGTACTTTGGGAGAGAGATTCTTACTGTTCTAGGAATTAAACCCAAGGAAATCCTACCTACAACCAAAAGACTTTGAAGAACAAGACTATGTTATTTGTCCTGAGATCATTGTTTCAGAGGGGCTGTGTCTGCTGGTCCCTGTATCCTGCAGATGTGATATCATGAAAACATCACTGTTATATCTCAAGATGGCATCTGACATGGTCATGATTTTCTGGAGCAGGAACCTCAGAAAAGGTGTGAAGAAAAATAAAGACAAAGAGGAATATTTTTTGTTCCACATCCCTGGCACTTCATGATACAGTGTTTGGGGATGATGAGAGGACCTGGCCTGTCCCCTGTGTGGGGGTGGGGGCTGCTCATTTACAAACTGCAGGGTGTCACTCAGCCCTGAGTGATGCTCAGCTCCCAGCTTTGGGTGCTGGGAGTGGCCCCTGCTCTGGATAACAATACTGGGCTGTGGGTGGGTTTGGTGTGTGAGGATCATGTCTGCAGGATCATGTCTTTATACCACCATAACAGTTGCTTTCCCCACCTTTTTAGGTAGGTGCAGCCATAAAGCAGGAACTTTGGGAGAATTACTCTGCACAGGGATTGGCAGTGCTGCCAAGGGACTTGCAGCTCAAAGCAGTCCTCTTGTTTTGCCTTTTCTTTCCAAACCACTCTGTTTTGCATTCAACTATGCTCAACAAAAATGGCTGAGACAAATCTGCCACTGCTGCTCAATTCACAATGATTTGCAAAACAGATCTGAGCCTGAACAGTTGTTACACAAATTAGGACTCAATGTGCAAATGAAAACTAGAAAACAAACAAAACGCAGCACATTGTTGCACTACACGCCTCTCCACAAGACAGGTTTGAGGAGGGATGTTTGCTCTTCTTTTCCTCAGGAAAGCAAGGTTGCCAGCTGCTTTCCCTGTTTACAAAACAGCAAGCCTGGGAGAGGCTCACTTTGCCATCAGATAAACGGGAGCGCTTCCCATTGCTGTCATGAGTGGCAAAGTGCATCCCATGGGGGCAGAGTTTGGCATCACTGTAACTAACAAGTAACTCCTGGAACTTTTCCCTCCACTGGCATTTGACAAAGTGTTAAGAGACTAAGCTTTGTACATGCCTAAAGCTTTGAATGGGTCGATAAATAAATAAATATACCTCTGCAGAGAAAATGCTTCCCAGAAATCAAGAATTGCTAATACAGTGGGGGATGCTCTGAATGTGAGTGATGAGGGGAGGAAGGAGCCATGTGATGAGCAGATGGGGGATTGTTACCATGACCTTCTCTTCCTTATACTTAAAAAATGAATTTCTCCTTTCTTGCATTCCATGGAAACAGTAGTATCTGCCAGAATAAACACTGTTCAACCTAATGACCATTCTCTTGAAAATACCACTATAAAAAATTCAGCACGTGTGAGCAGTTTATGAAGTTCTGGTACAGCCTGACCTAAAAATTCAAATCAGAATAGTTTTTTGCCAGTTCACTTTGACTGAAAGGCTGATGCACAGCTGTTGGTTTGGGAACTGGGTGATTTTTCATTTCTTTCAGTTAATGACCCAAAACCAAAAATAGTCAAATGACTATTTGAGTCAAATGACACAAGCCATGAGCTCCCTTGTACAGCCTCGATCTTCAAAAGTCAATGATTTTTGCTCTTCTACCATCAGATTCAGGCAGAGTTTCTCTGGGGGCTACTCCCATAAGTATCAATCACATCTTAAATTCAACTTTCATTTTGCAGCACCCTGTCCTTGCAGCTAGATGGTGGAAACATGAATTAGGTGGGGCAGGAGAGAGAGGGAACTTCATGGTTTCTGGTAAATCACACCTAAAACCAGCAATGTCATTGCATGTTACAACAGCCTTTGTGGTTCTCTGTCCACAGACAGAGACAGTGGGTGATGCAGAGCAGAGGAAAGAGCTGAAAGCTGTGGTGCCAGGTGAGCCTGTACAGAAAAAGCCTGGTGTGGAAGAAGTGATGGTCATGGGTACGTGTGAGCCAAAAGCAGGAGCCATTTCCAGCTTTGTACGGGGCCCTCTCTGTGCCTCAGCTTCCCACCATGGTCAGGGCTTGCTGAGATGGTTGATCAGCTCCTGCAGCTCTTCCCTTGCTACTGTCACACCTGATTTTGGTCAGCTTTTCCTTAGTGAAGCACAGCACTTAAATAAAATTGCTATTTCAGAGTGCCTGCTTTGGGATCTGGGAATTTTCTGCAGTAGGATAAAAGCTGTTCTTTAAACTCCTGTGGATTTAACTGTCATTGAAATAACAAATAGACATAATATAAAGGAAATTACCTTATCCTTTCAGTACATCTGTGCCCTGCTCTTCTTGGGTTCTTGCTCTTCTGGAAGCACTTAGATCCAGGAAAGAAACTTGTGATTTTGTTGTTGCAGGCTTGTGTAGGCAGAAGGTTTAGGTGTGCTGCTGTATGGAAATCTTACTTTTTCACTGTGGTTTTTGAATTATTTAGGTTGGAAAAGACTCAATCCCGTCATAAACCTAACACTGCTAACCCCATCAATAAAACATGTCACTCCACCAATCAACCATGTCTACATATCTTTTAAATAAAAGCAACGGCAAAATCATCTGAACATGGATTCTCAGGGAGCCTGTGCATTTTGAAAACGCCCATGTTGGGAGAAGCGTGTGTACAAGTGCAATTTTCAAATGTAAACCAGAATTATTCATGAGTTTATAATAATCACTCATGCCTCTCATCCAGAGCTAGTGGCTCTCTGGTGGCCTTCTTTTGCCCCGCTGCAGACAGCAGTAGTAGCAGAAAGTGCTATTACTGTGCACTAGCTTTCTATTAATAATGCATATATTAAAAGTGCTTTTTTGAAGGTCTGCGTGCCTTTTCTAGAGAGTAGGAAAGTGGTGACAAGTGTAATTTATGCCTGCTCTTGTAGATCTCTGCTTTTTGCCTCATGGCAGAGAATTGCCCACATCTCTCCCTGGCCCCAGAGCCTGATGGAAGGGGAAGAACAGGTGCTGGCTGCCACCAGTCACAAAGCATCACTCAACCCTTGTGTGGGATGAGCGGTGGTATCAGAGGGAGCAAATGGGATTTCAGTGGTTTGAGCACGGCACAGAAGAAAACCCTGCATGGAGTCAGCATAGCCTGCTGCATGGCTCTGGGCATTGAGGGAGTGAATAGTAAAACAATAAATGCAGTTTAGTCATTGCTGGTGGCCCCACTGGTATTGATGTATTTTCCTTCTGATCTCAGAGCATTCCTGCTGTGTAGAATCTCTCTGTTACCAGATTAGCTATTGTGATACAGTTGGTTTGGGAAAAAAAGATTTTGTTGCTACAGAAAATTGTGCTTTTGGGAGAAATAGCAAACCCTGAAGTGTTTCAAATCAAAATCAAACATTTCCTCAACTAACAAGCCAGGACAATAAATTTCAGTCCATGTCTGAGGAGTAAGACAGACACCACTTCCTGAAAAGGCAGCCTCTCTCTTCCTTGTGGGGTGTGTCCACAGGTAGCAGGACTGCAAAAGGTTGAGATTTAAATTTCCATGTGGCACAGCAGTGCCACCGTGGTGATTGAAAGGCGTTTTCAAAGACTTTAAGAGAGCAAATATACACCAGATTGTTGTGGTGCTATCCAGAGGGACCTCAACAGGCTGAAGAACTGAGTAGAGAGAAACCTTGTGAAGCTCAACAAAGGGAAATGCCAAGTCCTGCACGTGGGGAGAAACAACCCCATGCCCCTGGTACAGACTGGGGGCTGAGCAGCTGGAAAGCAGCTCTGCAGAGAAGGATCTGGGGGTCCTGTGAGTCAGAGGAATGCCCATGGCCCGGCAGTGCACCATTGTGGCAAAGGCCGGCAGGCTCCCGGGCTCGCTGGGAGGAGCCTTGCCAGCAGGTAAAGGGAAGGGACCTCTCCCTTCTGCTCAGCATGGATTGGTGCCAGGTCCAGTTCTGGGGTCCTCAATACAGAGATGTGGATATATTGGACTGAGTCCAGAACAGGGCATGAGGGTGATGAAGACACTGGAGCATTTCTTCTGCAATGAAAGCCCCAAAGAGCTGGGACTGTTCAACCTAGAGATGAGAAGGCTCAAGGAGGGCATAAACACCTGATGGGAGGAAGTGAACAAGAGTGAACCAGACACTTCTCTCTTCTCAGAGTCTTCTTGACAAGATGCACTGGGTGCAAATTAGGAATAAAAAGGAAAATTTAATCTGAATGCATGGAAACAGTTCTTTCCTTTGAGGGTGGTCAGATTGGCATTTGGCTGCCCAACGAGGTTATGGAGCGAAGGCATCCTTGGAGCTATCCAAACCCCAGCTGGACAGTTCTGGGAAACCTGCTGTAGCTGGCCCTGCTTGAGCTGGAGAGTTTGACAAAATGATTTCAAGAAGTGCTTGCCAACCTCAACTCTTCAATGATTCTGTGATATATTAGTTGTGAACATCTGCTTGTGTCTCATAAATAAAAAATGCTTCAATTGAAATTATTACTATAAGTGTCAAACCTAAAATACAAATAAGAAACCCTTAAAGGAGCCAATATATTGGACAATATTCACTGGTGATGAGACCTGCCTGTTCTTAATGTTTTTTAAATTGCCACCTGGCAGAGATGAGAGATCCTCATCTGAAAGCAGTGGCATTTCAGTGTTGCTTATAAGATGATAAATGGAAGCCTGACATACCTCCAAACACAAGAAAATGTGTGTTCCTCAGATAAAATGTCTGTCTTGGTTATTTTCTGAAAGCAGCACAGGGCAGTTATGTATACAGAAAGCCTAAGAGACAAAGGAATTTTTTTGATTATTTTTCAGGCACCACTTTTTCCCTTACACGTTATAAATGAATAAACCTGTCATTGAGCTGAGATAAATTACTTTAAGTTCCTGGGAACTTATTACTGGCATCCCTTGTTTCACAGCTCTGACCTGCCCTGCGTAATGTTTTCTTGTTCGTCTGCAGCGTGAGCTGCTCAGGCCCCTCCTGGGTGGCTCCACTGTGGCTGCAGCAACAAGCTCAGAGCTGGATGCTACATTTTCCTCACTCCAGCTTGCATATGACAGAAATATAACTGCACACAGTATTTATTTTACAAATCGTCTTTACAATTTCCCTCTATTCGAGAGGTGGTCTTTTAATTCCTCCCTCTCTGCCCCCCACCATTTCCATCTACTTTTATAATTTGCCTTGGATCATCATCAGTCACATCTTTTATTTCTCAGTACTGGTTGTTCCATCACCCAGGCAGGGAGTCACTGAAACAGTTGTTCTGTGTTTGGATATTTTTTCCCCCTGCAGTATTTACACAGCCACACAAAAGGTATCAGGATGCACCAGTTATAGTGACAACCAAGGCACTAATTCTTAAGCCCTACTTTTACTAGAGTAGTTATTGGAGGAACATTGGCATCTTTCTGCTGTTTCCACTGAAATCCAGGGCGTGATGTGTGGGCATAAGACAGCCCTTGGGTTTACTACCTTGGAGAAGACAAGTCTCACATTTTCAGTACTATGGGACTGACTCATATATTTACAAAAGCCTCACTCTGCCCAGAATAGAGTAGCAGAAACAATGCTGTCAATGGAGATTAAGAGGACGATATTTGGAAGTGCTCAAGTCCTGTTTTGAAAGGTGAAACAATGTTCAGCTTTTGACTCTCATTATAACTCAGCCTTAGTTAGCCTTGGAGATGTTTAGATCACCTTTGAAAATGAACCTTAGACTCTGAAAGAAGAGATATATTGTTGAAATATTGCCTTTGGTGTTGAAATAATAGGCCCCCTATATTTACCTGCCAAACATGCAAGTTAGCCAAGCCATGTGCACACAAATGCCCTTACAGGGCAGCAGATTCTGTACTTTTGTGATTATTGCTGCAGGGCAAATGAGTTTTCCTAATTGTATGCATAGATATGTTCTGAAACTCCACCATTTCCAGTTTTCAAAATTTATCCAAACTCATCATAGTATGAGAAGTCTCTCAAAACATTTATCTTTTAAAATAAATGAAACTATATTTTCAGCCTGATAATCTTCCTTCTCTCTTCTCTAAAAATCCTAAATCAGATGCTGTATCAAAATCCACCTCACTATTTCATGCCTCCTTTTGCCTACAGACATCACATTTCTGCTTTCAACCTGTTACATACATAACCTTTATGAAGACTGCAAGATACCTTGCATTTGAGGGGCAGCAGAGCCAGCTGGTGCATCTTGCAAATAGCATCTCTACACCTACATCTGTTTGATGGCATTTTGCACATAAGAATGTGCACCACTTGTTTCTCTGTTTTTGATAAGAAGGCATAATCAGCTCTGAACAGTTCTGTTATTTTTAAGTGCACTGGATAAGGGAGGCGTTCAGACAGCGTGAAGGACATTCATGTGTCTGAGTCAGGTTGAAAGTCAGTGAGAGTTGAGGGCTGACTTTCTCTGCCCACCCACCTTCCAGTCATGGCTCTCTGTGTCAAAAGTTTTCCAGGCTCTGTTGGACCTTGCTCATGTGAATATCTTCTGAGGAGCAGGGCTTCTATCCTCTTCTGTTTGGTGAGATATGTGAGCCTGGCACCCCTGACTTTCCAGGCATCGCAGTCTGGGCGGTCGAGTTCCTCCACGTGGTCCTGTGGGCATTGCCTCAGTTTGCCTCCTGCCAGCAAACAGGCTGTATCAGTAAAAGTCTCGTGGGTAAAACCACTTGTGCCTCCCTGCAAACAGACACAGTTTGAGCCTGTCCCCCTCCTCCATGTTGTGTGTCATCTCACTCCAGGAATGGCCATGGGAGAAGAAGCCTTTGGTCTATTGGGGCAGACCCTAATTCTTTTCCCCTGTGGTGCAGAACAGGAGGGAAAGTGAGATAGAGAGGGCTCAGACCTGGAGTAGCTGATGAAAATGACTGGTTTTACTGCTCTTTGTGGACTTGTGGGCACAAGGTTGTACAATGATGTGGTTGCTCTGCCTGGGGCAGCTTGTCCATCTGCTCCAGACAAAAGTAGACAAGCAAATCACTGATATCTAATACCAAGTCACCTGCAAAGACTGACCCATCCAATGAATTTCCTATGATGAATCCCACTGTTTCCATAGAGATCTTCAGTTTTACTTCTTATGCATGTCAAATGAATCAGAAATAGCTGGGTTGTATTGTTGTGCGTTTCAGGCCTTTCATCGTTTGCTAAAGCAGAAAGAATATAATGGAAGTAGAATAGATTAGAATAGAACAGAATACTGTAACTATTTCAGTTGGAAGGGACCTAGAATGATCATTTAGTCCAACTCTAGTGCATGTTACTGTCAACATGTGTATCATAAGGGCAGAATCTCACTAGGGAATTTTTCATGGCCAGGTTGGGACAGGGCAGTTTCCAGGACACTGATCCTCGTGATGAAGTAGCTTCTGTTTCTCAACCCAGAAAGCCCTGCAATTTGTTAGTTTGGAAAACTGGTGTCTTAGCAACCACTCAGAGCATCCCAAAGCTCAACACTGTGGATTGTGGACACAACAGCACATGACAAGGTTTCATGTGCTGCCTGACTCTTTCCAACAAGCTGCATGGACATACTGGTGCTCCGCTTTGAGTGGCCTCTCCCGGAGAAGAATTGTTACAAAGCATCCTCTAGCCCAGTAGCTGGCAGGTGAGGACCTTTTCTGGCCCCAGCAAGGTCTTGCCAGCTGCCCAGAGCCCGGGTGCCTGGTGGGGCTGTGTGACCACGTCACTGACTGTCACTCCTGTCTGCACTGACTCAGTCGAGCCTCAGTCAGACGGTCTTGTGTGGCTGCCCAGGACTGCTGGGAAGGAGCTGATCTGGCTGGCAAATAAAAGGCACTTCTGCAACTGGAACTGCTACCAACCAGTTGGCCAGCCCCCATGGAAAAATCACATAAGACAACAAACTTGTCCTTTATTAATAAATGCCAGGTGACAGCTAGATAGAGAGACAGAAGCTTGATTAATTCACTGCTCGTGTTTCCTCTTGAAAGTGACAGCACCTTCTTCTTTCTCTGACATATAACAACCATGAACTGAAGGTTAAAGCATATGATCAAATGTCTTATTTATTTTCCCTGGTTTAGAGCCAACACTAACCTTGAAACACTCAGATTTAACTAATTAGAAGTCGTGAGCAGGGAGTGCTGGAATGGGAACTGGAGCAGCCCAGAGCCCAAGCCAGCTGCTGGCCAGCTCCTCACATCTGCCAGGCTCCCACAGCTGAACATAAGGTGGACAAAACTTCTTCCTCCCAGATCTCCATCTCCTTCCTCACCAGCCCCAGGAGAGAGGGTGTCCCTGTGTGCCCAGAGCTGCAAAGCTGGCTCTGGATGGGGGTTCTATTCCAAAGGTAGCTCCCAGGGCCGTGGAGTTGGGAGAAAAATTCTGCAGGCAAGGGGTTTAGACCACTTTAAGACCAGAAGTTTTCACAATTATTGCAACTACTGAAGATAAACTGAAAAAAAAAAAAAGGCAAAAAAGATGCTACATTTCCCAAAAACCTGTGAAGTGTTGTTCTGGCTCCTTCCATACGCCTCCTTTACCCCAGCTGGCACTGGGCTGAATTCAGGTACTAGAGAGAAAAATAGGAACTTTAAAAAGAAAACAGGCATTTTTGCCTTTGATTTTCCTTGGTATGGAAAAATTTAAAATTCTGGCAGAAATATTTATGTGATTTTTTTTTTCCTGTGAATTAAAAGAGAAAGGATTTAATTTCTTTCCTCTTGCTAATAGGTATTTTAGGATTTCTTGTGTTAGTCAATTATAGTTTCTTTAAGCATAACCTTCCTTTTGCTGAAAGGTCATTTACTTCCAGAATTTGAATTTGTCCTCTGCATAGTAAAGATACAACAGGAGGCAAAAAATGCATTTATTCTTTGTACAGTGTAGCTTTGTGTCTATCAAGTAGCTATATAAGATGTTAAGTGACATTATTTGAAATTAAATAATGCGTTTTCAATTACTTAATAATAATATTAGCAGGCTTTCTCAAACATGATATTTTATGTATTTTCTTTTAAAGAAGAGATCCAAGACCACAGAAGTTAGTTTAGCCCATGTAAGAAGTAAAAATGTTGCCACACAATCTGTAAAGGAGCATGAGGGCCAAAGATGCTGCAGAAATAAATGGTATCATTTGGAGCATGAGGTATCCCATGTTTGGACATCTTCCTGTAATTTGGCAGTTCTTCTCTTCTATCTAAACTCTCGTGGTTTCCCAGTCCTTGACGTCAGATTTCAAGATCTTGGTGCACACTGGATTCTGGGCACGGAGTTATGGAGGATATTACCAAGCTGAAACAGAATCTGTCAGAAAATGTTTGTGTTGGTAATATTTATGAAACAAATATAGTCTCAAAGGCTTGAGAAGTGTCATGCCAGCTTCACTGCTTTAATCAAAAGCATCTTCAAGCTGACTGATCTGCTCTTGTATTTTCCATATGCTCTTCTTGTAAACTTGTCTGCCATCACCATGAAGTCCTGTAATTGCATGATGCAGTGATAACATCTTTCTGAGAATACCTGGTAATAACTAAGTTTTATAGGGGAACAAATCAGCATTCACAAAGGCCACTGCCTCTGCCATTTGTGTTCCTTGAATTTTTGAAGCTAAAAAATGGAGCAGTGTGTTGTGACATTATTTACGATGCCTTGGGGAGAAATTTTAAGTGATGGCTCTGCCTGTGATGAAGTAAACATTAGAGCTGGTGAGGAAAAGATTCTTCCCCCATCATGAAATTTCTGGCTAAGAATCTTGTTTAGCAGAAATTTATATGCAGTCAAGTAATTTTTTTTCACTGGAAAATATTATGACAAAATTTTCAAGGATGTTCATTATGACAAAGACAGCTGTGGATGTAAACAATGTATCAACTGAATGACATAGGAGCCGGATGTAAAGACATCTGGTGCATGCTCAGGTGGGAGGATTTAAATTTTTGGAGGGAAAATTAGTGTTGTTTTTTTTTTAAATGAACTGACATTGTGATGTATAGTTCTGTAATCTAACAGTGAACAAAGATGTGGTGCATCAGTAAAACCAAAGAAGGGAATAATGTGTGTTTCCCATTTTTCCTTTTTTGTTAATGAATTCTGTTGTTCCTTTAATGTGGGACACCTGTAGAGATCCTACATGAGGCAGTGGTGATGGGTGCTGGGTTCACATCACAAGCAGCTCTAGGATGCACAAGGAAATTCATCAGCCTGGATTTGGTCTTTTGCGCTGTACAGGGTCGTACCTGGGAGTCATTAGTGGGAGAGGTGGTCATAGATGCAACTACATTGCAAGAAGTTTTAACATTGTGGTGAGAGAGCAGGACATTCAGCATAGAGATGTTACATTCAGAAAAAGGGAGTGATGTTAAAAGGCAGTAATTAGTAAAAAAAGTCACACAGGACAAGCTCAAACCCCCTCAAACAATGCTAGAAGCACAGGTGAAATGTGTGCCAAAAAATAAAAAATAAAAAGTGTGATAAAGCACAACATGGTCAACAAAAAGCTAGGTTGGCTCTAAAGAAGAAAAAGATGAGTGTCCAAGAAAAACAGAATTATTTTTCTAAATAAAAATAATTACAAGGCCCGTAAAATATGTGAGCTGAAATTTAAACAGGAGAATAAGAGGGCTGAAAGAAGCATTTGGCCTCACAAAAGGCACTCAAGCCAAAAGTAAAAAAGTTCCTTAGATACATCTAAAGAAAGGTAATGAATTAGTAGAAAAATATAAAAGGGACCTTACTGATAAATGGGACTTCATAGACAGTAAGACACAGCAGAACAACCCATTGGAACTTTGGTGAACACATTGCTGAAAGTGTTGAAGACATTTCCACATGGGGTACATTCCTCAGGGCCTGTGGGTCAAAGGAGTGAAATCAGGGTGAAGAAAATATGTGGGAAATATTAGCTCAAACAGCTGAATTAGAGAGTGCTGGCCAAGGTTTGTAACCCCTCTTTACAAAGTGCCTTTATGCCTGAAACCGGTGAACTGGCAGTGTAATTCCCAACAACCCAAAGGACTGTAGAAGAGCTCCTGAGGATGATGAACCAGTGATGCTGTAAAATGGTGGACTTCATAATAAAGAATTTATTTTCTGCATATTCTTGAGCTGAGAAGTTGTCATGTTCCCAAAACTCCTGAGAAGGAGTTGTCATGGAAGGGAATCCTGCTGCAGTTTTGGAAATGCTCCAGGAAGCTGGTGGATAGAGGGGATCCAGCATACATCATGTGTTTGGTTGGGTGGACACTTGGATAAACACCAGACGTGGCTCAAGGAAGTAATCAGCTTCACTGCTTACAGGAGGAAAGTCCTGGCAGGGGGTGAAAGCTGGTTAACTACTGGGAAGGTAACAAATGGGAAATCTGTTTAACAAATGGAAAGGAGAGGATAGGGCCTAGAGGTCCCTTTGCAGGATGGAGAAGAGTTAGCATGGGAATGATGAAGGCAGTGGATAAAGTGAAGACAGAACTACAATTCATCAGATCCATCAGCAAACAGAGGACATTCAGAATGGATCAGAGACAGTGGTGAGGCTTGCATGCTCTCCCTAAACAGCATTTCCTATTGGGATCTCTTGTCCTACCCATCATGGCCCCGCTTTTGGTGCTTCACCCTGCCTGGAGACAGGCACACTAAGATTATGGCCTTGGTCTCTTTGGGCTTTTGAACCCTTTTTCACCTAATGAGGGAGGCACCTCCTTGTTTGGGAGAGAGCATGGTGGAAAACACGGCCACGCCTTCTGCTTCTAAAAGATGTTGCCTTGTTTGAGAGCTGGTGGTCTCACACGCTGAGGTTCAGCCCTGGGGCACTGCATCTTGTGGAGGAGGATGCTGAGATGCTCTCTAGGCAGAGAAACAGGAATTATTTTAACTCAGAAATATTGCAGTGAAGCACTAGGTGGAGGCCTGTGGGGTGGGATGTGGGGTTGGGGGTAACACCCTCCTGGGTGATAAACAGAGATGGTTGGAGCCACAGATGGACAGACAATAAACTATAGATCCTCACAGCTTCTGCTGGATGCCCAAAGCAGGAGTGTCAGGTGTCTGAGATTCCTGTGTTTGTATTACACCTTGTGTGTCTGACAGAGCCTTGTTGAAGAAATGCCACTTGCTTGCAAGCTTCGTGCCAGCAGAAGCTTCTCCTGGTAATTTCCCATCAGGGCAGGGGGGTGCTGCCGTGTGGGGAGTGCACACAGCTCGCCTTGAACTATGGATGAGGAAAAATTTGTAATGCCATGCTTGGTTTTCTGATCTGAGGGAGGAAACAATCAGCATGAACTTCTTCCTGGCAAGATTTCTTACTGTGTTTGCTGTAGTTCAGAGGCTAGACTGGTAAATCTGAGCATATTGATAAGGCAGTTTTAGCTGATGTAATTTCTTTGCTATGTATGCTGACATCTCTGGAGAAAGGGTTGCAGTCTTTAATGGAAGGATGCAGTGAAATAATGTAGATTTATTTTCCTGGTAATGCACTGGATTCTGAAATAAATTGTCTATTTTTCATGATTTAGGACAGAGTGGGGAAAAAGAGAGGTGTGAGATATTGTTTATAAGAATGCATCAATGTATAAATTAAAGTTCAGTATAAACTAATGATGACTTTATTTTGAAAAGTTTGGAAAATTTTTGGTTTCAAGGGTCAAAAAGGCATGTAAGTGGTTTAGGACAAAAATAAAGATCATGCTAAAAATTACCTTTTTATTGGCAGAGAAGTGGTAAAATTTTTAGAAAGTAGTTAAATATATGACTGTAAGAATAGATGTACTGCTTGGCATTCAGCTGTTGAAATGGATTCCTGCTATTTGTACCATATGAATGCAGTGTTTAGCAGTAGCTTTTTCGATATTTATTCAGTTAGCCATGGGTTGTATTTGAAATGTATTTCTTTTGTTGTGTATTGTAAATGCACTCCCTGGACTCCCAAGTGGAGAAAAGCTGAGCACTTTGAGGTCACATATCTCTCGTCCCTTGGCAATCACTCCATTGTGTCCTTCTGTGAGCTCCTTAATGGTATCACAACAAGCTGCATATGGCTCTGCAATAAAAGGAATTATTGTATTAGTGGCAAGCACTGGGCTATCACAAATAGAGTCAGCCTAAGGCAGGAAATGACTGTGCCATTTCATTTCCAAATACTTGCAAGTGATTTATTTTAAAGCAAAACAAAGGAATGCTATGTGTATTCACACTCAAATTATCAGAGGAAAAGGTGCAAGATACCACTAATTTTAGTTATTCCAGTAAATCATCTTCCTTGACAACAATAAGATTTTTTTGGTTTATATTTGTTTCAGAATTGTATTCTTAAATACACTTTTAAAGGAAGCACTCTGGAGATTTTACAGAAGAAACAGTTCAAGTAAACAGGCTAGTTTAGTGACCATAAACCTCCCATCTTATCTAACTGAAGCTCATCAAAGCCCAGACTGGGTCTCAGCAGCACTGCTTTAGCTTTTCAATGCCCTCCATGAGCATAAAATGTAAATAAGAGTGGATTTTGTCCTTTGATTTTTATCTGTCACACAGAGGCATAAAATATCCACTTGGGCTTTTGCTTATCTCCATTATCTACCACACTGGTTTGCTTCTCCCTGCGGAGTGGGTGCACTGAAGCTCCAGGGATGGACATTGATGGTGCTCCTGGCGTGCTGCACTGCAGGCAGTGTTGGTGGGAGCAGCCCCTGTGTGCAGAGCACAGTGTTGGTGAGAGCAGCACCTGTGTGCAGAGCAGTGTTGGTGGGAGCAGCCCCTGTGTGCAGAGCAGTGTTGGTGAGAGCAGCACCTGTGTGCAGAGCAGTGTTGGTGAGAGCAGCACCTGTGTGCAGAGCAGTGTTGGTGAGAGCAGCCCCTGTGTGCAGAGCACAATCCAGGCCAGGCCATGGCAGCCCTCTGTCCCCATCTCAGTCGTCTCCATCAGAGGCCGCCTGAAACGCGGCTGTGCAATCTGATTTTCCTCCCATTGAAGTCTGCTCATGGGAGGCTGATTCACAGCCCTTCTGTATTTCATCCTGACATCAGATGCAGATTAGAGGCACTCCTGGGTCTTGCTGCTCACAGTGGGCAGAGGTGCCCAATGACTCTGTTGGTGTTTGGGTCAGAAGCCTTATTTTAAAGGCTTGTTGGGATGAAAGAAGATATACTGTGATCAGAAAGGTGGTGTCAGAGGGAGAGCTGTCAGCTGTGGGTGTAGATCAGCCTCTCTTTTGGAAAAAGGAGCTGGTGGTAATAGCCCTGCAGTGTGCATAGCAGCACTCAACATTTATGGGCAAAGCAATCTGGCTAGTGCTAAATGCTCTCAGGGAGGAAAGAAGGGAGACAAAAAAATCCCCCACCATTAGGAAATGCTCATCAATGAAAAGATTAATGCAATGTATAAATCTTAAGATGCCTTGAGGTACTTCCTCAAGTAGATGGGAAATGCATCTCAATAATGCAAGATTTGTCAAGTGTTTGAAAGATGAGAAACCTAAATAGCTGTGTTGGGTGCAGTGGTCTGTCCATTTTACTTCTGGTCCAAATAGTGTTATTGGTACAAAATAGCCTTAAGCGAGAGACTAGATCTGTGAAAAGACCTCTTCCTAAATAAGATTTCTTCCCAAACTGAGAGAGTTCAGCTGCTGTTCTTGTATCAGGTAGTTTTGTAAAATTTCTGCTTGTCAAGTGGTAGTTTAGCCAAAGCTATGAATATATTGATTTGGAGTTTTAGAATATTTATAATTTTTCAAGGCAAAGGGGAGACGGGCATTATACATGCACATTTTTTATTTCAATAGATCTTGTGATTTTCCTGTCCCAAAGATGAAGATAAATATTTTGTTGCAGTTATGAGACAGATGTCTGCTGTGTATTTTCAAGTAAGTCAGATTAAGAACAGCCCTTTATCTAACCCTACAGCTTGTCCCTCAAAACCATCTCAATCAGTGGAATCGGAGCTGCTTAGTCCAGCTGGGGGCACATTACAAGAAAATTCCTGTCATCTAGTCTTCCTCCTGTAGCTTTCTTTATTAGATTATTCCTTTATTTTTAGTTATACTCTGGACAGCACAAATCTGCTCACACAGAGGCACTTCTAGATGGTGTTTTTGTGACTCATATATATGACTGTATTTGAAAGACTCTGTTCCTTGGAAGGGTCCCATTTCCCAAAGGGCTTGCAGAGGTACAAGAAATACTCAGAACACACCTTCAGGAAAAGCTTTTTCTTATAACCAGAATTATTTCAAATGGACGTTTTGGTAGTGTCCAAAAACCCTAGTGACAGACCCTTTTTTGCAAGAGGCTATTGATTATATTGGCTGTAATCAATAGACAATCCTGGCCACAGGTATGCAATTCAAGGTTTGTCTACACTGCAGCTGATTTGGGCTTTTCCAAACATGATGTTGCCTGCCCAGCTTGCAGGCATGAGCTGTGAAACTCACCCAGATATTCCTGCCCAGACTCTCCAGGGAGACAGCAGGGGAATTCAGGGACGGTGATGCTCAGACAGCCTGTCCAAGTTCAGGACATGACTGGATATTTGCTGGCCTCTTAGTTTTCCAGCCTGAGCTCTCCATTTTAGAATGCACAACCAACTCCTTTTTTATTTAGTGGAGTAGCTGAAACTTGCAGGTATTTAACTGGAAAGTAGATTCAAAGACACCTAAAACATTACTCTGGAAGGATGCTCTCAATACCCATGTAGGGTGGACCCTGCTCACCTGAGCCTGAGAAGTCCAGAAGGAGCCCAAAAAGACAAGAACTAAAGGCACCTATCTAAGGCACCTGTCTAAGACTTCCTGTAGTCCTCTGTTAAACTTGGCATAAACAGCTTGCCTGAGACTTAAAGGAATTCTATAAAAATTCCTATAAGAGAATTGAAAAAACAACAGAGGTGAAAAAAGAAAACTCAAACCTCCAGGCAAACCATTCTTCCCCAAACCACAACTATTGATTGATGAACATTTTCCCTTCGCTCCCCGCACATGTGTAGCTATTTTACTTACCTGTACAACCAAATATCTTCCATGAAATCACAGCACCAACGTGTGCTGATCACCAGAGCATCCCACAGGCTGCTGGGAATGCTGTGTGATTGCTCTCTGTATTTGATTCTGGTGCTGATGACTCCCATGATTGCTGGAGCACAAAAATGTCAGCCACTGTATCTCTGCAGTGGATTTTGCCAGTGATGACCCTTTGAAAAGCTGATGACCAGAAACAGGAGATAAGAGGTGACTGCCTGGGTTTGGGGGTACAAAAGGCTTTTCTATCACATGGTGTTTTGGAAATGTCAGCTGTAATTGAAACTTAATCTTCCAACAAGTTTCATCTGGGTGTTATTTGCGGACAATGTGAATGTTGCATTTTAATAAATGGCATCTAAACGAAAAGGTTCTCTTGATTTAATCTATTTTTTTTCCCCCAAAAGGATATTGACAGCTGGGGTGTGGGTCCTAGATTAATTTGACTTTCACAAATCAGATACTTCCTCTTCTCCAAATATAATTTAAAAAAAATAGTCTGGGTAGCAAAAATCCAACATCCCAAAACTCTGACCTGCTGTAGCAGGACATGTAATACTGATACCATTTGAGAACTGGCAGAGGTGAAGTGTAGGAGCAAAAAGAGACACCTAAACTTGTGTCTGCAACTACCTGGTGGATACTGCCTGAAAGCAAGGAGCAATCAGATTTAGGTCAGTGTAATCAGAATTTATGCAGCACCTAACTGCATAAAAGAAATAAGAAATATTTCTTATATTTAGGAAATATATTCTTATATTTTTATATAAGAAATAAATTTTGCAAAGACAGTAGAACATGAAAAGTTGCAGAGGAAGTTAATCACAAATATGAAACTGTTTCTATAGCAGAAAACACCAAATAGACTAAACTTTCAACATCAAGAAGAGATGACTGGGGGTGATGTCAGATGGTTAGAAGAGGAAGAGGATAGAAGATGATAATTATTCACTATAATTTATAATAAAGCGTCATCAGAATGTAAGACATTGTCAGCAGAAAATCTCACAGAAGAAAAAGGAAGAAATGTACATGACTGAATCATGGAAGTTGTGAAAAAATATAGTAGTGGCAAAAGGAAAAGAGAGGCTGGAAGATATGGCTGGCTCAGTCAAACACCAAAGTCAAGTGCAGACCCCAACACAAGTATTCTCCAAAATGTTGGTTGCTGGATGATCTGGAACAGTGGGAACAGTGCATGCTCCACACACCTCTTACACCTTCTCATTGCTATCTGTTGCTATCAGTATCAGAAACTTGTGTGGCAGCTCTGTATGTAATAATAATATCTGACTTTGACTGGTTTTTGAGTGGCATTCAAGGATGAGCTCCTCCTGCCATCTTGGCATGGATCCCACCACTCTGAGCCCCATTCAGCCTTGGATGAACCTGTCCATCAGCTTCCCAGAATCTTCTGTACTCATCTTTGGCCTCAGCATAGAACTTCCTGGTGACTATTGGGTGACTGATGTAATTTGCTCAGGGTTGAATAGATGTGCCAGTTCTCAGGAGCAGGTCACCTCAAAGGATTTTGTGATCCAGAGTTGGACAAAGAGCCACTTGATCTTTCCCCAGATCAGCCTAAATAGACCAGACTGTGTAGCTGGACTGTAGTCAGATTTGGGGGGGTGATAGATACTGGTGCTGATGTTTCAGTCTAGTACTTGAGAGATTCCTCCAGGGACCTCACTTGTGGGGAAGTTCCAGACACAGTACCTACACCAGTACTTTACAGCTGCTCTGACTGCTGGGTGTCATGATGCAACCCAGCAGGCAGCTAGGCACTGCACAGCTGCTCCTTCACTCCCTCCTCCCTCCCTGCACTGCAGTGGAGGAGAGAACTGGGAAAAAAAGTCAAATTCATGGGCTGAGATAAAGACAGTTTAATAGGACAGAAACAGAAGGGAAAATAACAGCACTAATAACAATGATACAAGAATTAGAGTGTACAAAACAAGTGATGCACAATGCATTGCTCACCACCCACCAGCTGATGCCCAGCCAGATCCTGAGCAGTGGCCCCTGGCTCGGTTTCCTCCTAATTTATAGGCTGAGCACAAAGCCATATGGTATGGAATATCTCTTTGGCCAGTTTGGGTCAGCTGTCCCAACAGTGTCCCCTCCCATCTTCTTGTGCACCTCATTGTACTTGCTGGTGGGGTGGGGTGAACACCTGAAAGGTCCTAGACTTTGTGTAAACAGTGCTTAGCAACAACTAAAGCACCAGTGTGCTGATAACATTATTCTCATCCGAAATCCAAAACACAGCACTATATTTGATACTAGGAATAATATTAACTCTATCCTAGCTGAAATCCGAACAATATTCACCCCTTACTCTATACCATTTATGTCATGCCCAGGTCCCACACTTTTCAATAGATCCCAAGTAACCACCATCACTTTTCCTGTGTTCTGATATATAAACACAGATATCATTCCCTTAGTCTGTGTGCCATCCCCCCAGCAAGTCCACTGACTTCATTTAGTCCATGACTTTGGGTTTCATCTGTTGTTTTTCTCCTTTGGGGCAGGAGAGGTGGTGTGTGGTGTTGGATTTTTGCCTGCTGAAGCCATTCCCATTCCGTCACTACTGTGCTTGTTCATTTCTATCTGGGCACTTTGCCCACTTTCATCAAAGTTTGTTCTTCATTAATCTGGGTGATTCCTACTGTAATACCCTTGATGTTGGGTGTAGCCAGCCCAGCAGTGGTGACTTGAGTGTTTATGGCAATTACCATCATACAATCCAAATCACTGGCTATTCTCACACACAACCATATCCCCTGGAACAAAACTTTGGACTTCCCTATCCCCTCACATTAAACATCAAGTGCACCTTGGTCCTCCAGCAAAAGCAATCCCATGGATGGGTTTGTCGTTCCCTGATGCAAGAATAACTGAGATTGTTTCCCCAGAAGCTTTTTTGTGTGCACTACAGGGACTTTATCCCCTTCTACACTATGTAAAAGTTTTGCTTGAGCACAGCTGGCCCAGCTGGCAGATCCTCTAGTGCTGACTGCCCAGGTGGCCTTTGCTACATGTGCATCCCATTGTTTGAAGGTCCCACCACCCACTGCTCTCAGTAACAGTCTGTTCTATCATTCAATTTTCCTTGAGACTGACACATGACAGGGCATGTGAAACCCACAGAATGCCATGCTTTTCAACCCAGGTGTCTGTGAGGTTATTTTGGAAATGAGTCCCCCTGTCTGGCTCAATTCTTTCTGGGATGCCATGCTGCCATAATACTCGGTTTCCAAGGCCCAGGACAGTGTTCCAGGCAGTGGCATGGGGCATGGAATAGGTTTCCAGTTACCTGGTGGTTTCTTCCACCATCATCAGCACATGGTGCTTGCCTTGTGGGTTTGTGGGAGAGTAATAGAGACAATCTGCCATGGGGTATCCTAAGTATCTACACTTCACACTATTCCTGACAAAATTGGTCCCCTTTGGAGACAGGTGTCATGAGTTCAGGTGAGGGGCAGCCTAGAAAACATGTTGCTTAAGCCTTGGTGTGAGGCCTCCTTCAAGGAGGACCTAACTTCTAACAGGAGCTTGACTGCTAACCCTGCTTTGATTGTGGCTACATCTGAACAGATAAATTGATGGGCCAGAGACTGTTTTTTTTTATATTGAAGACAACTGGCAGAGCACAGCTTGCATTCATGCATTTATATTCCCTTACTCTCCAAACTGTGAGGGCTGCACCTTGGCATGGCCCATGCCATCCCCAGGCCGTGCCTGGGTGCTGTATGAGAAAGTTCTGAGCCCCTAAGGCTGTGCCAGGGAAACCACAGTGAGAATTTGATGGTGAGCCACACTCAGGCCATGTGCAGTGTGTGGCATTATTCAGCTGCCCTTACAGACTCCCCTGTGCAAAGGGAGGTGGCCCCAGCTGCCCTCCTCTAGCCCAGAGGGGGTAACACGGAGCTGAGTCCTGCTGAGGCTGGGTGCTCTCCACCCTTCTGGCTGTGGCACCTCCTGGGTGGTCTCTCAACCTGCAGGACTGTGACATGGCAGGACAGAGTCCCCCTGTTCAGTGCAGGGCTGCCTGTAGTCCCCCATCTTTAGCAGCCCTCGCTCTTCTCCACTGGTTCCAGAAGAAAACTCCAGAGAGGTGTATCAGGCTGCCTGAACTGTCTTCTTTCCCCTCCTCTCCCAGGCCAGATGTCTAAAATTGCAGTGGAGCTTTGCCTAAATTACTCACCTAAATGAGACTGACTGGAGCCTGTCCAACATGTCTGTTCTAATGGGTGGTTTTATTGCCTCAGCCTCAATTGTTTTGGAATGTGCTTTGTTTATAGCAATAATTGATCATGCTTTGTTACAAGTGAATTAGTGGCAGCTGGAAGATCTAAGCTCTAATTTTCCTTCAAACAGGGAGAAATTTTATACTAGCCATTGCTCATGTATAAGAAAACCCCTTTTCCTTTTTTCCTTTTACCCCTGTAGATTTGGAAATATAATTCCAGTGTACAACCCACAATGGGAGTCCACCATAATCTGTGGTGAGTTTGCTGCTCAGGTTAAGTCTGACATTGGTCTTTTTGATTTAAAATGATGATTTTTCATTCGACAGAGTCTAACAAAATACTTTACAAACATTGCTCCAACATAATACAGCTTTCACAAGGCAGCTGAAGGGAAATATTCCCAGATGCTTCAAGGAAAAGCTCTGGTGCTCATTATTACTAGCAAGGGCAATTTTGTATGCACAAAGAATAGGCTGGTGAGGGGACCACAAGGCATGATCTGCAGCAAGTGTACCCACTCAAGGAGCTCATCAGGGTCTGCAGGATAGTTAAAGTTTCTGTGAGATGGATGAAAACCTTTGAATAACAAACCCCTGGCATTTAGAATAGAGTATTTCAGAGCTGTCTTCCAATTTAACAGTCACAGAAAGCAAAGTGAAGAGTCCAGCAAAATAATGTGTAATTTTAAAACACACTTCAGGGTGTGTTCAGACCTGCCACAGTTCTCCAGTGATCCCAGTTTTAAGCACTTAGCAGTAGCCCTTGGTGGAGCACACCTCTCAGCTCTGGCTGTCTGTATGGTAATGAAAGGAGGTGGTCACTGTCTAGGATGGCTGTATCTTGGGAGAGCTGAATCGTGCTCTGGCGTTCTTGGTTTCCCTACACTTATTCCCCACTGATGCAAGTGGGATAAGTCTGTGCCCAAGTATCCCTGTGGGCTTGGAGGAAGAAGTTTTGCTTTCCTGCCTCCACTAGCCTGCCTTAAAAAGTCAGCTTAAGTAAAGGTATTGGCCGTCCAATTCTGATGTGAAAATTAAAGTAGATTCAAAAGGCTTGAACAAAGACAACGTGGTTTAAATGACAGATGGTTTTTAGAGCACTGGCTGATGTTTCCAGTAATGAGGTTTAGTGACTTTTATTTAGGGAGGATCAACTACAGATCTGATTTTAGGTCTGAAGCGTCTAAACTGATTCCTCTTCCTAAGTAGTCATGAAAAAATTGTTTTTCTGGACTGGAGCAGAAAACAGCCAGAAGCCAATGACAACATAAACTAACCCCCAGATTCTATCAGATATAGGGAATGAGCAAGTGTCACATATTTCCTGATCTTTGACGCCTTTGCTTTGAATGTTTCACAGCAAAAAATGCTTTAAAACTCTTGAAGACTTTTACTGTGTTTCACGTTATGCAAGACAGGAATGCTGCTGTGGTCTTCTCTGCTTGAAGGAAAATATTAGACAAAGCAGCTGTTCCGGTGGCCATTACTGTGGATTAAAAACATTGTGTTGACTAATTTGACATTTTACACTCACTCTCTCATCATATTTTTGTTTGCAGCAACAGGTCCTGGTGGAGAGTTACTCTTTAAAGCAGTGATTTCAAATGCATCCACCAGGCTTATTGACAGTGGTCTTTTCAACTTTAGAGATGTAGTTCAGTGGTAGAGTCCACCACGCTCTCTGTTTGTTTGTTCTCCTTGGACACCTTCCCCAGAAACCCAAGCTGTCATTTTAGACACTTATACAAGTGTTTCTAAGCTTCAAAAAGCTTCAGCTTTTGTGCATCTCTTGGCTGCTGCCCAAGCCAAATGTCATTGCCTGTCCCATTGATGTGAGAAGAGCACTGACAATTTGCAACAGTTTGTGCCTAACCCCGTGCACTAAGCTCTTTAAAATATGGAGCTTTTATTGTTTGCTAACCTTTTAAAAATAGCTTGACTTAAAAGCCTGAGAGACAAGGTCACCTTGAAAATGGGTGCTTAGTTGTGAATCCAAACCTGACCCAAAATTTCTGTCTTGTCTAGTTGGAAGGTATTGATTGCTCTGACCCAATTCCTGAAGATACGGCCAAGTGCTCTTTAAAGAGTTGATCACAGCTGTGAAAAAGTTTAGTGCACATCTGTGAATATTTGTACAGCTGATTGAAGGATTTGAACTCAAGCACCTAATGCCAGCCAGGGAAAGAAAGGACTCTACAGAAGATCTGCTGGAGCTCCACAGTTTGTCTCTTGTTCTGAGTCACAGAATCAAAGAATATCCAGAGTTGGAATGGGCTCACAAGGATAATCAAAGTCCAACTCCTGGGTCTGCAAAGGACAGTCCCAGAGTCACACCATGTGCCTCAGAGCATTGTCCAAATGTTTCTTGAAGTCTAGCAGGCTTAGTGCTGTGACCACTTCACTGGGGACACTGTTTCTGGGCTCTGTTGAGATGTCTTCCTCCCACCACCAACCATGGAGAGCCCATCTTGTGAATGGAGCAGGCAGTGTTGGGTTGTCCTGCTTGGTCCTGAGGCATTTATATTCTTGGTTACCCTCTAAGTGGGTTTCTTCCTTTCTTTTGCAGTTAAACCAAATTAAAGAAGCAGTGCTCTAACTTTGAAAAATTGAAGGCTAGGGTTGATTTTGAAAAATGAGTCCTTTGCATTTTTTAATAGACCTCTTTTTATTCAAGTTTAATGAAGGCAAAAGAAAGAGTTCTGAAAAATGCAGACAACCATGACAAAATGTATAAAGCCCTAGAGAAGCCATGCCTGCATGTTGGAATCCAACTGTGTAGCAGTATATAAAAAACAGGAGGAAAGGAGGCAATTTTATCACTGCTGACAGGTCAGAGAGACACACAGAACAGGCTTAACTCCTTCAGAGCAGATGCTCAGGTTTTGAAGCCATATCTTTAATTAATTTAAATTTTTCTTGCTGTTATCTCTCTCTCCACTTCTACCAGTCCTGTCGCCAGGTTTGGCTGCATTTGGCTGCCTCTGCCAGTGCTGCTCACACTTGCTGCTGCTGCTGAGGGTATCCTGCTGGGCAGGACGAGTGGAAAAGGTATTTGCAGCTCTGGGCTCTCCAAGAGGCAATGCCGAGAGTTTGGGGTCCCCCTCCTTCCTAGCTCTGTCATGCTATGCAGAAGGTTCTGCTTTCCAGTTTCTGGGCAGGCTTTTGCTGACCTGAGTTTTGTCTGGTCAGGAAAAATTGGCACGGTAATACCTGGCTCTAAAACTTGTAACCCTCCCTGAGGTGAAAGAAGTTGGGCATGTGAGCACCTGCATGAAGGTGTTTGAATTCCTCTTCTGTTTTGTTGACATCTGGTATTAAACCCAAGGCTGCATGAGATGAGCTTGGTCTCTCCTAAATTGAGGTGCTCAATTCACAGATTGTTGTGTACTACTGCACCAAACATCTGTGCATATATGTGACACATGTGAAAAGTCCCTGGTTTATGTACCTCAAAAACAATTTGCATCCTAAGCAGGGAGACAGCCAGAAGCTTGCTTTGGTTTGAAAGCTGTGCTGCTGCTTACATGGTTAGCAGCATAAGGTTTCTAACAGAACACTTAAGCATGTGCTTTGTTTTAGAACCATGGCCTGTTCTGAAGACCCCTTGGCCACATGGGCTGGGGTGGGTTTGCTGACATGTTCTTCTTTCCTGCATGTACCCTCTTTCCCCATGTGGAATTTTTTCCTGTGGGATGGGTCCTGGGGTGACGTCACATTTGCACAGATTCCTGGCTCTGCATCCCACCCCATCCTTGCAACAAACCCTGTGGCATGGTGCATATCCTGTGCATTGCTTGAGGGGCACAAACAAGAGTGTCACTCTGTTTTGGCAGCTGCAGGGATCCCCCCTGCACATGTGGGACACATTTAGCACTCTAGGGGGACTCCCCAAGCACAAGCCCTCATCAGAGGCAGGATGCTGCAGTGAAGCAGCCAGAGAGGTTCCTGGGCAGCCTGCATGAGCACATTTCAGCTTAATGCTCATTGGCATTAGGTCCTTTGAACCTGAGGTCTGGACATGGATTTCTGCCTTGGCACACTTGTTAGACACCTTTTATGTAGAGGCTTAAGTGTCCCTTTACAACACACACTTTGGAGCTTTTGCCTGGCTCACGTCAGGCTCCCCTTGTGACCAGGACCTGCATATTTGCTTAAAGTCTTATTTGAAAAGTTATCTTCATAAGGAAATGTAGGATTTCCTCTATTTCTGAGTGCATTTCTCACTGAGTAACGGCATTGTTTGTCCATCTTACGCTCCATTTCCCACCGTGATCTTATCAAGTTTCAAGTGGGAGGGAAAGGAAGCAGTCAAACGCAGCAGCACAGCAATACAACCAATACAACCCCGCAGCAACACAAGCTCATTTTGAAAAATATTGTGACTCCTGGCAGGATTTTGGCTATTGATTGCACTGTATAACAAGCTGTGAGTTGGAGACTTCTAAACATGGCTTTGCTTCCAAAGGGACCCTTCTTGTTCACATGCCCTGAATGATCATCACTGAGTTGTGCTGCTTGTATGGACATTTCTGGAAATTGTGGTTTGTGCCTTGACCAGAACTTTGTTTCAGCATGAAATCAGAGCTGAAGTGGTGAACAGTAATCATAGTGTGACTGGGTTGTTCCATCTGCAGGATGGATTATTGAATCCTAGCTCTGGGGCACTTCTGGTTTGCTCTGTGAAGAGATTCTTGAACTGGTGCTTTGAGGCTTTCTGGGGTAAAAATTAGGAAGAGCAAAATTTTCCAGGTATTTATTGTCTAAATAAAAGGAAATGAGCAAACAGAATGAAAGCTGATTTCCAAACTTAAAAAAACCCAACAAAATTTTGCTTCAAACTGTGTTTAAAAAAAGATTTTAAACTCAGAGAGTTCTAGTTCCAGCCTTCTTTATTGAAATCAGTTTCCATAGAAGCCCCTTAAGACTTTGTTGCAGAAGGTGTAGTTTTGCCAATGATTTTTTTGGTAGGAGACATCATGCTAGTCATGGATATTACCTTTAAAGCACATACCTCTCTGCATATATAGTTTTGATGCTATTACTGAGCTCATGATACACCTATGTATGTAAGTATTTTGTATTCCCATTCATTCTAAAGATAGAAATTAATGGTGTTACAATTTCCTGGCTCATTTGAGTTATTAGCATGAAATGCAGGTACTTCTTTTGGTGTTAACTGCTATCCTTTCAGGGTACATACTAGGAAAATAGTCTTTATTAATATAACACTTTATTTTGGCTTACCTAACAACTAAGAGCAACTAATGGGAATCTGTTTTGCTGGAGATGCTAGCTGCTGGTAAGCTATGGCCCTAAGAGATGAATTTCAATTTATACTTAGCCAGTTGGAAAATATAATCTTTCTCTGAGAAGCAAAATAATTTTTTTTTCTATTAAGCTAGGAGTTTTTTGGTCACAGGACTGGTTTTCAGTACTCTCTATGTATTCATCCCTACTAGTAAATTAAAGAGAGTCAAGGACTGATCTTTGTGTGGGAGGCCAAGGGGAACAAGCAGGTTCATGTTCTTTCTGTTCCCTCCAGAGCAGACTGGCTGCATCTACACTTAACAGCACTTGGCCCTGGCTCTGCCCTGGGCCCCACATAAAACTGTGATTATTGTTTTTACTGTGCTTTTCCAGTTCACTTGTCTAAAGGAAAATGAGTGAAGTGTTGCAGCTCACCACAGCAGTGGGTTTTCCCCATGATCCTGGTGGTGTGTTTTGCTGCTATTTGGCACAAGGACATGTGAGGCTGGAAAGCCATCCAGGATAGTTCTGGAGAAGTGGTGGTGCAGAGGGAGCCAAACTGGGCTCTCTTCTCAGATCAGTCACACCAATAGTCACACTGGGGGAAAGTCCTGCAATGAACCAGCTCAGCATGCATGTCCAAACCCTGCTCTGCAGACAGCTGGTGGGGAAGGTTCAGGCAAAGCAAGAAATTACCTGACTCAAGCAGTGCTTCATGATCAGGGGCTCAGTGCTGGGCTTTTCCCCCTGTCTCCCTTGGCTGGGACAGAGATATATTCTGTGTGACAAGCACTTTCTCTAGGGAGCTTTTAGCAGGAGTGAAGGCTGGGGAGGGTAGGAGGGCTGAAATTTTCCCCTCCCCAGCAGCACCACTGCTTGCTGCAGTCTGCAGCCCTGCCCATGCTATGTGATCTGTGGCACAGACAATTGCTTTGAGGATGGCAGCTCAGGGATAGCTGGCTAGGAATGAAAGGAGCCACCCTGAAGCCATGTCAGAGCCTGGCAAGACCTTCTCAATGGGTTTGTCTGTCCAGCTTTTAAGAGTAACAGGATGCACCTTCTCCCCAGCCCCAGCCTCAGAGGGCTCTAGGTGAGCCTGACCTGGAGAAAGGCTGTTCTCACCTTTTTAAACTACAGGTTGGGGAGAGAGGAGGGCATGCTAGGACTGCCCAGGCAGGAGAACCATGTGTCAGCAGCAGGATGCATCTGCAAGGCTCTGGGCTTGCTGTGGGAGTTGGGTTAGAATCTTCTAGATACCATTTTCCACTGATGGTCAAACAGATGCTGGAAAAGCACTGCAAGAACTAGGATGCAATGTGGCTGAATGCTGCTGGTGGAATGACAGAGCTGTATATAGAAAACTGTTATTTTTGCAGATATTGTGGCTTCTGTTTTGTCTCCATCAGCTGAGAAGGCAGCTCCTGGCATTCCAATAAAACTATGGAGTTAATTTTAATTACTGACAACTGCAGCTTGGGTTGCTATGGAAACACAAAGAACTGCCACTTGTACAAGTTCAGTCTGTAACTTGCTGTCTGGAAATATCATATGGGGTCTGATTCCTCTCTTCTGTCTATCAGTAACAAAAAAAAGCATGGCCATTGTATCAGCCCAGTTTAAAGAATGCACAATCAGTTTAGGTAAGAATAAAACCCCCACACTTTTTTCTAATAGATGCCATTTCTCTTTGATTCTAAAATAAAATTGGTATGTTCCTAGTTTCTAATGAATTGAAAAACAGTCCCCAGTCAGTTGATGAAGGAAACTAGAGCACAAAATCATTGATATTAGAGTTGAAAAACAGCTATTAGGTCACACAGTCCCCATACAAAATTGTTCCTATGCTATTTTTTCTTACTACTTTTCACTGTCTAATTAAAAATGCAGCTGCATTTGTAATAAAACCTCCTTCAGCTTTAGTTTCAGGGCCAGAATATTATACCTAAATCACGAGTTACTGGACAAAGAAGGTTATTTCCATTCTGAGCTTTTCAGTTTGCTGCTGTTTTCTTAGTCTGAAGTGTCTCATTTTCACTCCCTGCCTTTTTCCTGGGAGTAGCTTTGAAAGTCAGAATTTGTATACTTTGTCTTCCTAAAAACTATGGAAAAGCTTGTTTATTTTTTGCATCTAGTTCACTAAAAATATGGTGTGTTGAACTGAGGCCTGGAGTCAGTGCTATAACTTATTTAAATTAGTGGAGTTAAACCCATTAACTCCTGGGATTCCTTTCCCTCTAGTTATGCTTTACATTATAAATTATGCAAAGTGTCTCAGTTGCTGCAGGTCCTAGAAGAGCTGGACTCTCCTCACATGACTCAAAGATCTCTCAAGTACTCTTTGCAGAACAGGTTTGTTAAAAGAAAATACTGATGTACTTTTACAAAAGGAATACTGAGTGGGATTAGAGTTCTGCCTTCAGCTTCCTCACAGTAAATACGTTACAGATTTCTGTGGTGCTTATAATTTTTTATCCCTGCTTCATGGTACTTGAACACAATTCCCATTGGTTTCAGCTCATTGTCCCATTTTGATGTCAAGAACACACTGTCCCCTTTGGGGAGGCACCCATCTCCTTTCCCAGAGGCTGTCCCAGCTACAGCATTACCCCGACCAGCTGCTTCCCTGTCCAGGGTCTCCAGTCCCTCCAAACCACACGCAGCTGTGAGCACCTGTCTAAACCTTGTGTCCACCTTCCTCTTGTGGACCTCCTCCTGAACAATCCATCTCAGGAGTTCAATTGCCTCAGACTCTGTGGGACAAAGGGAGAGGAGGTATGTCCAGACTTGAACCTTGAAAGTCTGAGCTGCCCTACAGAAACATTTTCCTGTCTGTTGACTTTGTAGAGAGCTTGGGCTAGTGAATCTCAGGACTCGCTGTTAAACTGTGTGGACTCACCCAGGGCATTTTGACCAAAATGGCACAGGGATCCCTCCTCAGAGCAGCTCAGACAGTAGATTTGAGCAGGCCTGATTTCTCCTGGGGACAGCCTCAGGCAGTGTGTCTTAGGCTACAAATGCAAGATGTAGCTGGGGGTTTGCATTCTATTGCCATCTGTCAAAACCAGGTGTGGCAGTTTTCTTTATCTCTTCCACAACCAATCCTCTCTCTACAGGGAGACACCTTCTGTTAATGGGCCATTGAGCCTCACTGTATGACTGATAAAATCACATTATCCCATTGTGAGATGCTCTGCCCAGGGGGGGGGAGCCAAACATTCCTACCCAGATATAATCTGAGATTTGGAACACCACAGGCAGCCTTTTCCCACTGGATTCCCAGAGGAGCAGCTGTCTTCTCCACTGGATTCCCAGAGGAATGGGAGGCCTATCTACACCACCACAGGACCTTCAGAGGAAAACTCCACCCTTCTACAGGACCACTGCTCAAACAGAACCACATCTGTCACTGCAGGAGGAGCAGCCAGCATTCATTCAGACTGTTACCAACACCCTGACCCACAGGGTGTCAGGTTGTATTCTGACTGTCAGTGTTGTTTTATATTATTGCATTTTTATTTTATTTTATTTTTTCCCTAATAAAGAATTGTTAATTTAAAAATTATAGTAATTCATAGGGAGGGAGTTTATATTTTCAATTTCAAGAGAAGCTCCTGCCTTCCTTAGCAAACATCTATCTTTTCCAATGAAGACACAGCATCACTGGCTTCCACTGGGAACAGGACACATGTTCCCAACATGCTGCTAGCCTTTTCTTCGTGACATATGGGGCTTCCTGGATTTCAGTGCTCCAACCTTTCCCCTCCAAAAAATTGTAAAACCATGTGCTGCTATCCTTTAGCAGGGTATCTAAAAATTATGAGGAACTGGAGCTATCCTAAAAGCCTTCTTCATTCTCTGATTATGTTCCAGGTAACTCTTTTGGTTGAAAAATTGGAGGATGTATAACTGATGCTCTGGACAGAAGCTTTGGAAATCTCTGAAGCACCAGGGAAGTGGCCTGGGTTTGAGAGCAGGGAAAGTCAGACACAGAATAACAGTGGGTACCTTAAATTAGAATAATTCCTCTTATGTTTTACAGTACGCACTGCTTTGAACTGGAGATTTAGGAGACTGCAAGAAGGTTAATTAATGCTGAGCTCCATCTGGAACTTTCCTCCAGTTTGTTAAACTAGGCAGAAAGTTTTAATAAATGAAAATAGTGGGTCTGACACATCTCTACTGCTATACTTGGAGAATGGATAAAGAGCACAGACTGTGAGGCAGTTTTTGTGAAAAACGTTCAAATGGCTGACAACTCACATCTGAGCTGATGAATGACTCAAAAAAGAGCTTAGCTCTCAATCTTACTGTTGGCACCCACAAGGAATCTGATTCCAGACACGTGTCCTTTTGTGGTTAGGAAATCCATAGCCTTCCCCTGTGCTCAGCTGTTGGGTGATCACAAGACGGAGGATGTAGGAGCAGCCCCATGCTGAGCCATGTCTGGCTTTCCAGGGAAGCTGACAAGGGCATGAGGGAGCCAGATACAATAAATGGTCCTTCTTCACCAGCTTCTGTGGCCAGGGTGGCTGTGCCCCACCTCTGACAAGTCAAGTGGTCTCTTTTCTCTTGTGTTTGTGCTTTTGAACACCCCTATAGGTAATACGGGGTTTGTGACAAACCACATTGTTGGCTACTCCTTGACTTTCTTTTGTAAATTTATATGGTCTTTTCATGCTAGGGAATCACAAGCCACCACGAACACAGTTAGTATGTCACTTCTACTCTTTGGGAGTTTTGCTGGGGGGTCGTGAAGGCAAACTTCCACCTGCAGGACCAGATGTGATTGACTGTTTTCCACTGTAATGAGCCACCCATTTGGAACTTGTTCCTTTCCTTAAGTTTTGCTATTTTCTAGGCCCCTGTAGAAACTGTTTGTTCAACTGTTTGAAGTGAAGATACCATACTGGTTTTGTCTGAATGCTTTCTGTACACATACTCTTTTCACATAGTCTGGGTTGTCTCTCAGTAAGATTCCCTATGTCATCATGAGGCAGGGCAAGTTTTTAAAATGATCACAAAGGTGGTGAGATACAGTCTAGGTTTTTTAATACTTCCATTGAAAAGATATGCACTTGAAGTTCATAATAAAATACTAATTAATACATGTTTTTAGTTAATTGAGGACTTTCATAGCAAAGTCTTTAAAAAAGTTTAAAATGTTCCATTAAGGGAAGAGGCTGACTGTAAGATTATTCAGTTGCTTTGTCTGCAAGTGAAATGCAATCCTGACCTCTAAAAGTGAAAGGAGAAAAAAATCCCCAGCAATTTCCCAGTATGATTGTGAAACAAAAAGGAGATAAAGAAAATCATGGCTTTTGAAATTGTGGAGGATCTTTCTGAGGAAGACTTCGAGACATAGAATAAATAACAGCTGTCTGCAACAAAGGGCACGCAATGCACTCACGACAGGAATGGGTCATGAGCTGCATTGAATTGTGCCACAAAACTGCACTGTAGAGCAGCTACAACAGCCAGGAAAGTCTGTGTGGAATAAGCTCTGTGTACTTGATGCTGTAGGAAGTCTTTGGCCTCTTGTTCTCCAAGATGAGCTCTGCATTTGGGGTATGTACCTCTGAGGCACAAGGGGTCAAGGGCATTGCTGGGACATAAGAGGGAAATGAGGCCACTGTGAAGAAGCACCAGCTGCTGTTTGGGGCAATTTTGGGTGTGCTGCTTCTGGGGAGGTTCAGAATCAAGGGCTTCAGATGGAGAAGTTTCACGTTTCCATCTTGGCAATGAGTGAGGCTGGAGGGTCCTCATGTGCAGTTGAGGGCATGCACAGAGGTTTGGGGACTCCAGATCATGTGGAAAATATAGCACAGAGTTAGACCCACCTGAGCAGAAGGAGAATTTATGCCCACCTGGACAGCCAGACTGGGAGACATGCCCCTGAAGAAACCACGAGAGTGATGTGAGCTGCCTTGCCAGCTCTCCAGGTTCCAATGTGCTCAGCAGCAGCTGAGCACTTTCCTGAGGGTCAGCCTGCCTCTGCTTTGATGCTGAGGGCTTGGTATGTCCTCCCCAAACATGCTCAGCAGACAGTTACGGCTTTTGGGAGGATCTAAAATGTACTCAAATGAGACAGATGAGTGCCGTTCTCTGGCATGGATTAGTGGGCACCAGAAAGAGCAGAGCAGCCCTGGAAAATTCCTTGTTTTATTCCAAACTTGTTTTATTACTGCATTACATGGTGAGAGTCCAGTTGCTGCAGTAATTTGTTTTATTGGGTGCATTTATCCAACAAGTGCTAAAAAATAGACACAGAGCAGCTAGGAAAATGTTCCCATGTCTCCTTCCCACTTGGAGTAGGTCTCCTCCAGGGAGGTGCCAGCAGGACTTCCACCTCCTTGCTGTGGCCCATCCCACGTACCAAGCTAAAGGCACAGTCACAGCTGGTATCAGCAAAAGTCACGCTCTTGTTGCACATCAGAAACTCCCTCTCTCCCTGGGTCCTGTGCTTGTGACTTCTCAGTGTGCATCACTGTACATTTAGTGCCCGTTTCCTTGCAGAGATGACTCATGTGATGGGATGTCATGTTTCCTGTGACGACGGCGTTTTCCCGTGACGACGGCAGATGTGAGTGACGGCAGTAACTGAATAATTTTAATGCCCCTGAATGCCAAATTTTTTGAAACATGTTTCTGCTTTGTGTATAGTAGACTCAATGAGAAGGCTGAAGCTGTCATGTGTTTTTAGAATTCGGCTTCAGTTGCTGATTGTCTTTTTCCTGATTTTTCTTCTTTTCTGATTTCTTCTGGTAGTCTATAACACTTGAGATATGTCTGAGTAATGATTTCTTTGGTAATAGTCCTTCCTTGTATTAAAATGCAATATTTTTTTGCATTTTAGAAGGCTTTCTAAACCCCAAATTGCTTTTCCTGGGTGAGATGTCTTCCTTTTTTTCCCCTCAGTGTGTTTAATTTGGGGGCTATTCAATACAGTATTGTTATTCTTTCCACGGTTTACATGGTGATCAAAGAATTTACAGAAGAAATTTCCTTTCTTCAGAAGATTTTAGCATTGACTCCCATACCAGTATATGCTACTCAAAAATAAGTGTCAAGTAGCATGGAAGATGAACTGAAGTGAGAGTGAGGCATAAGCAAAGTATCTGTCAGACTTAGCAGTTTTAAAACCTTCAGTCTATCATTTAATGTCTCTGAATTAATGAGAAACTCCAAAATTGAATTTGTGCGAAGCAAATGCACCGGCTTGGCGACTTTGATACATCTTGAGTGGCCTTTTGGGAGAAGCAGAGCTGGCAAGTGGCAGTCTGAGGGGTATTTCACCATTTGCCCACAACATCCAACTGCTGATGCCCAGGCAAGGCACGTGGTTCTGCCTGTGCATCCTATACAGCACATGGAAAGAAACAATATCCTCCAGGAGGTGACAAAAAAATAGGGGCTGAGCTTCTACCCTGGCATGTGGTCTCCTTTTAGCACAGAAAGGGCCAGAGGAGAGGAGGGAGAGAGCAGAGCTTTCAGGGGACAGGAGCTCCCTGTAGCACCCAGGGCTGATCTGGGCTTAGCTGTGGGTGCCTGTGCCCCTGGAGAACAGGTGAAAATATGGGCAGGGCTTGAGCAGCCCTCTGGGCTCCTTCCCCTGCCAATGCCACAGATTGGAAAGCTTTCAGGCTCTTTGTGATCATCGTTATTTTCTTCAGAGAGGCTTTCCTGAATGCTCCTGTGTGCCTTGCACGGCTCAGGTGCTCCCAGTAGCCTCCCAGCCAGGAGAAGATGGATCTCCCCAGGCCTGAGTTTGGGTTCAGTCTGATTTGGCATTGGTGGGGCAGTCCCTTCATGGGCATTTGGCACTGCCTTACCTGACACTGTATCTGCCCTACAGCCAACTCTGCTTTTCTTTCCCTTGGCACTTTGTCCTTTTCCTTGGGGGACTCTGACTTGCTGAGGCTTTGCTGATGAAGGAGACTCTGTAGGCTCGAGCTTACCCTTACTTTTATTTCTATTTTATCCTTTTAGGGCGCATACTGAAGTTGAATCTACTACTCCCATTCTGAACTCTGTTTGACTAAGATACATGGTTTTGGAGAGGACATCACAAAATGGAGAATTTACAGTAATGCACTCTCAGGTTTCATCACTCAGTATGAAATATATGTGCCTTCTTTCTTACTTTAAGGCATTTTCTTTTGGCTTTGCATGACTAGTACCTATCATGTGATTCTCTGCTTGTTGCACCTTCTTCTTCTTTCCTTCCTGTCTTTCACGTTTCTAAATTTCTGGTAAAATTTTCAACCTTTTTTTCCCAGTTTTTGCTTGTAAGAGCAATCACAGATCAGCATCAAATAGCTGTATGAGTTCTAGTAACTGTTTTTATCTCTAGAGATTTTAAACTTTGTCAGAACATCCTGATAATATACTGATTGAAATTCCCCTCTGAAGTCTCAATTTAATACACACTGTTGTTTCCCCTGTAACTCTTTGCAGACAGACACTGATGTTTTTATTTAACCTCTTGAGAAGACACAAAATGGGAAACAAGCAAGTAACAAGCATTTCCAAATCCCAATGCTATAAATCTGTTTTGTTTCCTTTCTGCTTACAAAAGTGGCAAATTATTTATTTTATTATCTGATATCACACCAATAACAAAAGGAGTCTGTTCCATGCAGTCCAATTATGAAAAATTGCCTGAGATAAAATGACTCACAGTGGGCCTGTTTTTCATGGCACTGTTTAAAATATTTACCTGCCTGAAGTGAGGAGAATTTACACTTATGCTGGCAGCTGGAAATTTCCAATCAGAAAAAAAGAAATTGCCTGATAAAATGTTGGTCAGTCACTGTTGTTTGGACCATTTTCTTGATGCATGAAGTCTTGTTGGACCCCAGATGTGGGATTTTTCTAACCTCAGCCAGTGGTAGGATTTAGGGCATTGAGATAGTTTGGAGGGTTCCCTGAATTCCTTTCCAAACTGGTTTTCTGAAAAGCTTAGTACAAGTTTGATTACTCAAATGTTTTCTGTTCAGATGTGAGAATGTGAGGGGATTTGATTTTTCTGGGTTTGTTGTTTTAACTGGTTAGTGGTAAATAAAAAAACTGCATAATTTCCTTCATGTGTGTGAAGCGTTGGTGGAAGAGAAATGTTAGCAATGTATATCCATGATAAGATCAGAGTGTCAGTTATTTTATTTGGTTATATCCACTTCCAAATGGCTGGATCCCCTCTTGTGCAGTGTTACAAAATGGAAGTATCTAGAAGAAGCAGAGATCAGATTTCTTTGCCAGAAAGCCATGTAACAGAGGATTACTATTTTTTCTGTATTATCACAAAAAAAATCATTAATGTCTTGACCTCCATTAGAAGTGCACAGCCTGCTGAGGCTGCAGCCTTTAGGAACAGCTGATGAGATGCATAGGTTCTGTTCATCAGGCTTTCATGTCAGAGTGGAATTATTCTGAGTATATGTACAAGTATAGAGGGAGACTGACTGCGTTGGTCTGCAGCTGCCTCAGAACACTCTGTCCCATCCTAACCTCACTCCTGTGCCTCCCACAAACCACGGGGGCTGAATTTTCTGCACCATCCTGGCTGCTGATATGGCACAGATGCTGCACTGGCTGGGTGTCCTGTGCAGAGAGGGGAGGTGGTTTGAAGGACACAAAATCAGGAGCTGCATCATCAGTGGGGGACTGGTCCACTGCTGGAAATAAAAAGCATTTCTCAGCTCAGCAGCATGTTAGTTAAGATTTAATTCTCAGTAATGGAGGAAAAAAAAATTGTTTTCTAGACATGTTTATGTGACATGGGGGATAAGGCTGTCACTTTGAGTGCAGGCCAAGTGTATGAGTTTTCTATTCACCTGAAAGGTGGCACATGCAATTAGCCCTAAGGGTTCCATACATAAATTTCCACTCCCCAGCCCAGCCTAACAGCCTGGGAACAACTCTGCAGCCATTCTGGGTACTGAGCATGAAAAGAGAGCAAGGACAGTGCATTACTGGGGCTTTCAGTAACAAGCAAAGCAAATTTTGCTTGGCTTTTTTCTCTCCTCGTTGTCAGTTGGTATATTCTTGGGAGACAAAGTGCTTTACTTCCAGATCAAGTGGTTAAGATAAATGATTTATAGCAGAGGAACATGAAGATGGTTTTCTAGGGTAGGCTTCTGTTGAAATGGGGGTGGTGGTGGTAATCACATGTACATGTTCATATATGTAGTATTTTTGTGTGTGTTTGTCTGGATGTGTTGCTGGAAGTTTATACTAAGAATATATTCTTTGAAATTAGAAAATAACCCTTTTTTGTCTCCTTCGTGTCTTAGAGAACAGCAGCAGACACATTTCATCCTCCTGAAAAATTCATGCTTGTTCTGGGAATTTCTTTGGCCTCAAGGCAGCACATTTAGAAATGTACTTTTAAAGGAAGAGCAAGAAAGATTTGCTGAGCCACTGCCAAGTCTTGCACAGGACAACCAAGCCTCAATGAACCTCCACGAGCCTGAGCTTCCTGCTCCTCTCAGAGCAGCCTTCACCACGTTGTGGTGCAGTGGGCTTTGCTGGAGAGGAAGCCTTGATGTCTGATGCAACCCAGGCAGGGGGGTTTGCCATGTGCTGTGGTAAAAAAAACCAGAGTAAAACAATTCCTGCTCTGCAGAGTGCAATCCTGCTTGAGGCAGACATGGAGATAGATACAAGAATGTCTCACAGACTGTGAGGATGAAAAGAAGAGCTGTTCATGAAAGGAAGAGGATGCAGCTAACAGGACCATAATTGCCTGGAGCAGTTGTAAATCAATGGAGGGGTTAAAAAAACCAGCTGTGCTGCAGCAGTGACCCTGCAGAGTGCCTCCAGCATGCCTCTGGGTCCAGAAGAAGGCTGGCAGGGTGTGCCAGGAGTATGTCCACCTCAGATGAACAGAGAGCTTCATATTCAGGATGAATATGATCCTAGCAGAATGAAGCAGCAGGGCTGACTGAGATGCTGAGTGTTCATTTGCCATATTCAGGTTGACATCCTCTCCTGTACCAAGCCTGTAAGTGCTCACAAAAAGGCTGTTACAGACCACAGATGAAGAAGCTTTTTCTTTTCTTCTTTTCATTTTGTTTATGAGAAAACCTCTGTAAGAAAAGTGTCCAATTTCTGACCTTTCTGATGCTAGAATAGCAGTCTGACAACTTCAGCCACCAGATGTTTTGTGATGGTCATGTCTGCTATCTCACATCAGTGTGGTCTTCAAAGGCAATGAGACCACACAGTTTCAGTGTCCATTGGTCTTTTCATCCATCCATCCATCCATCCATCCATCCATCCATCCATCCATCCATCCATCCATCCATCCATCCATCTGTCAGTCTCTACTGCCCAGCAAATATCAAGACATTGCAGTTCTGATGGACGATCTCAAAGATGATGTATTCATATTTATATAATGACATTCACCTCTATCCACTCTCTGGAAGGAGGAGAGACACCAATTAATGTCCCTGCATGCTGAGAGGTTGCAGTGAGAGGTCAAGTATATTTGTTATTTGGAATCAGCACCTGCTGTCCTTTCTTCTGCTGGTGGGCAGGAGTGGCAGGCTATAATGATGCTGCCAGACTTGTGGTGGTGTCGTGCTGGCTGGAGACCTTTGGGAGGCAAAGCACTTCTCTGAGGAAAGCCAGTGAAAAGATGGATGCATTTTACTCACAAAACACTTAATCCATTGAAAAACAAACCAGATTTATATATCTAATAAGAAGAAAGTTCTGTATTTGCAGAAGCTGTTCACAGGCAATGTGCCAGGCTGTGTCTTTTCTGGGAGGCCACAAATGAATCTGTTCTCCATTAATTGCCAGCCTGACGTTTTTCCTTCAGCAGTATCACAAAGGGCTTTACAGGAGAGGGGTGGGCAGCCCTTCTTTGCTTTTCTCAGGTGGCCAAAAATGTCCATAAGCAATAGGATAGGGATAGGATGGCTTTCACATGGGACAGGCAGACCCAATTCCAGCTAGATGGGTTATCATTCTGGGCTGAAGACAGCGAATATTTGTGCTAACCTTAGTGGCGTGGCAGGGACAGCTCTGAAACCTGCCTTTTTTTTCTGGCAATCCCTCCAGGGAAAAGAAATCCTGGTTCTCCTCTTGGGCTGGCTTTTGGACATCCCAAGGATGACTGAACAGCACCTGTGGATGTCACCCTGGTGGGACAGGACTGTGGTATGTAGTGCCAGGCCCCTCTTTCCCCATCTCCGAAGGGTGGCGAGTCTGGTAGTGCTACTGTGTGTTCTGGTTACATCTCACAAAGTGACCAACCCACGCAGGGAAACAGAAATCCATGTTACCTCCTTGTGTAGAGGAATGGGAAGGCTCCTCAACTACACTTTGAAATATTGCTCAGAGTGGGATGTCACGATCTGCCAAGTGGAGCCATCTGACAGAAGGTGGTGAAATGCAGGGTAGAGCTGATCAAGTTTTGTGGGGATTTAAAACATTCATTGCCTAGGCCACTGCAAGGCCCCCCTGGGAATATGCACAGGAAGGAAGAAGTGTTGCATAATGGTTTATGAAACTCCTATTCAGAAATGCTCCAGATGGCACAGGGATTCCCCCAGCTGCGTGGTTATGAACTGCTATCAGTTGGCAAAAAATTGTGTTGAGAGAAAACTGCCTGGGTGGAAGTGAGCCCTTTTACATTCCCTCTAAATACTACGGTTGCTCTTTCCCACTACTGCTTCTTTGGTACCCAGGGCATCTTCCAACAGTGGCTGCATGGATGAGCTTTCCACGGCACCAGGGTCATGGGCATAAGGCTGTGCTGTGCTGAGATTCACAGCACCTGCATAAGTCTATCCATGTTTGTTTTTATTCAGGCAGTTGGGAACCATTCTCATGAAACCCATGCAAGGTGTGCTGTACGAGCCACGCTGGCCACAAGAGCTTCGCAGCTGGCTCAAGGCAAACCAGCTTGGTGCTGCTGCTCGATGGCTTGAGCCTGTCCCTTATTTTGGCCACTGGTGTCAGGAGGGTCTGTGCACCTCCTGAGCAGGACAGGCTGGTGGACTGGCTCAAAACTAGGCTTTTAAACCTTTTGGCTTGCCAGCTGATCTGTCCTGCTGTAACACCTTGCTCAGGGTATTTATCACTGGGCTTTGTTGTCTCCATTTTGCCCTGCCACAGCTGCAGAGTTAGCAAGTATCCAACTTATTTGTGTTAGGGCACAGTGGGCTGCAGGTCATGCAGGGACTGAAATTGCAGCTGTGCTCTATGGGAACAGCGCCACAGCTGTCTCCTCTTTACATCTGTAGCTGTTGTCTTTCTTGGCTCTTTTTTCCCCATGCATCAGCTGCTTTAAATACTCAGCATTCCTGGCTGTGGTGTCTAGGGAGATGGCTTTCTCAGATCAGAAGGTGGTTGTTCCTCATGTGGATAAATATAAACCTATGTAAGATTTAATAAATATAAAGATTAAAGCCACGTGTAAACGAAACAACTAGAACCCTCTCAGGCTGGGGTCCTTCAAGTAAGACAGTCACAGTTTTAGATATCATAAAAAGTGACATTTCTTGACACTTGCTCTGTTTGACCCAGTGTTTGTCCAAGGCAGAGTTCAACATGTTTGAAGTCTTGCACAAGGTGTTACTATAATTCTCTCTGATATTCCCATCAGTAGTTGTATGTGTTTGAAGTGCTGGTTGTGATCAGTGCAGTCTGACTCCTGTCTGGCTGATTTCCTCCTCTGAGTAAACTTTGCTTTCCATGAATCCCCATGAGTTTTCAAAGTTTTCTTTCCATGAGAATGTGTGTGACCATAACAGAATTATTTGCCTATTTGAGAGAAGCAAACACAACTGGAACAAATTCATTTTTTTTAATTACCGTGAGTATTTATGAAAATATTTTTTGGTTGTATTCTCTCCATTCTGCCTTTTCTGGCTGATACGTGCACAGAAATGTGGGAAAAAAAATCTATTTTTTTATTTTGGTAAGACCACTACATGTCTCAGCTTTTAATTGTGATCAAAAATCACCTTTGACAAATCTGCCGATTTTAAAGTCAACCTCCATTTATTGAAATGAAATAAAGGAATTGAACTTCAGTTCTCCCAGAGAATCACTCTTCTCATATCCTGAGCACACATTTCTTCTGGATCTCTGTGGAATACAATAGGAGAGAGGTTATTGAATTGAAGTTTCAAGCACAGAAGCAGAGCTCTGGCCAATTACGTTTTTTCAGGGCTCAAATTGGACTAGTCAAAGAAAAGAATATCAGACCACAAACCAATATGATGCAGAATAAAATAACTTCTGGGAAAAAATGATTCTCTGACTGGAAAGGTGAGGGAAGTGATGCAGTATTTTTATCCTTAATATCTGCCTGCTCTTCATACCTTGCTTCCTGACTTTGTCTTCTATCTTAATCTTTGTTGTGTGGCTGCTTAAAATTCAGTGGTTGTACGAAGTATTAAATGTCAGAGTGCTTTTGCCTTTTAATTACTGGTCTTGTTGAGGGTGTGCTGGACAGCCATGTGAAAGCTCAAACCATGTGCTCCTTCAGGACCTCGTGAGGACAATTTCCAAGAGGTCACCTGCAGAACAAACTGACTGCCAAATGTCCTGTTTGCTGCAGTGAGATGAGGTTTCATGATCAACTGTTATGCAGTCAGTGCTGATTTTCCAGTATCTTCCTGTTCCTGTTGAAGGGCACTTATATTCCATAGCTTGTATTAGCTGGTGAGCTGCTATTTCCTTCAAATATTTAATTTTGTGGCAAGTTTTACTACATTTACTTCCGTTCACATCACACCTTGCCCCAGGCACCTTTACACAAGATTCAGATGCACCATCTAGGAAGCAGTCTGCAGGTGGCTGTGGCACCCACACATACAGCTATTAGCTTCAAGGTTCTAATGCTTGCATTAATCATCAGATTGTCTCCCTTGCAGTGCATTTTTAAAGAAAGTCAAAATTTCTCTATTTGTTGTAATTATTTACAGTCTCATTTACTTTTCTTACACAAATTATTTCCTCTGATGCAATGTAAATGACTCAGTTTTTACAGACCTTCAGTTATGGTGCCATCAGTGATTCTGTTATTTCAGGAAATTTTAATTTTGTGCCATTTCTTCATATATGCACCACAAATGTGAAATACGTGATGCAAGGAGTCAACACTGGGTTAAATCTAACAAGATACAGACAACCTCAATATGCTGAGATAAAATGTTCAGAAAAAAAAATCAGTGATTTTCAAAAACTGCTGTAGCTTCAGAGAAAGTATTTTTACTCTTTGCATCAGTCAACTGAGTATTTAGATAGTGCAAGTTCTCTACAGGTAGCATTTGCTTATCCAAATGACATACAAGCCCAATATGCCTGTATAGTTTATATATTGTTTGAAAAGTTTTTTCAAGGTCCTATTAATCAAATGATTTTGGATAAAACCAATGCCAAAGACCCAAAGTTTGTACTATGGACATTTCAAGGACATTTCAGACTAGCCTCAGCCTGTTCTCATGGATTGGACATCCACTAGTAGTTGAAGGCCACCTTTGGATTTAGCTTCATCCAGAAAGAGACAAGTTTGCATGGTCCACTGTCACACTGGAAATCCACTCTGGAAATCAATGTTAAGTAGGGGCCATCATCAGGAGATTTTGCTTCACAAGCAGGCTTTTGATTTGAACCAAAATGCTACTGTAAGTGCACCTAGATGTTGTTTATAATGACAACTGGAACAAAAATGTCTGTCAAAACCATTTCTTTGTGGAACATAGGAATTCATATAAAACTAAATGATTCAACTGAAGTGTCTCCATTCTACAGTCCCCCCTCCCCCAAACCCCCCCAAACCCCAATATTTTTTTGTCAAAAGTTTTTAACTAATAGTCACAGGTTTCAACTCATACCTTTTCTGTCAGGCCCAGCCCAGGGCATCAAGTGTCTCCATGGAGGTGGGGCTGGGCAGGACATCAGCTGCTGGAATAGGTCAGCATCCAGTGTGGTCACAGCAAAGCTGTGGTGTAGCTCAGGAAGGGACTGGGGACAGGACTGCAGCTCAAGGACAGCTTCAGAGAGGAGGGGTGACCCTGGCCCAGGCTTTAAGTGAAGCCACCAACCACTCAAACCCAGGCTACAAAACCCCCAGGAGCAAGGGAAACTGTGTTCAGGACCCCAACATATGTAGAGTAATTCCAAATATCCATCTTAAAATGCAAATACTTTGGTTGCACTGATAAGTGAGACAGAGACTTTCAAAATTATTACATGTTATTGGTCTCCCACTTGACTGCTTTCTGCATTATTGCCTTAATCTGGAAGGATTTTAACTGCAGTGGAGATGTCACATATTGCCCTGGAAACGCCTGCACATTGTATCAGGGAATACTCTGTGAGGGAGCTGGTTTCAAAATGCTTTCCATAGGAAAATTTCCACTCTCAGAGTCCATGCCTTAATAAATACTGGAGACTTCAGCACTGAGAGCTGGAGGTTTTTTGTGGGAGATGGACATCAGGCAGCAATAAGGTGGGATCATGAGAAAGTAATTATTTTTCTGTGGTTTTGCACTGAAACGGTAAAAAGAATGAGTTGGTGGACTCCAAAGCAGGTAGCCAGGGTACACTTTGGATTTACTATTTCCTGGGGATTGAGTTACTATTTTGGACAGACAATTACTTGCCTGGGACATGCAGGGAGCCTTAAAAGTGAGGGAGCAATGGGAAAAGGTTTTCAGACTCTTGTTTAATTGAGATGTTTCCCTGATTGTTAGAAAATAAAACTGATCTTCTTTAAACTGCAGTCACCTAGGAAGGTAGATAATTGAGATTGTTTACCAAAACAGTAAGATTTTGTTTGGAACAAATAATGAAATGAAAAATGTGTGTTGTCTGCTTTGTCTTCTCATCCATTATATTAAATTTGGGTGACATTTTTCTGTTGGGTTTTGAAAATTTTTTTTAATGGAGGCATAAAAGAGAAAGCAACAACAAAAACACAGTATCATGACTCTAGAACTGAGCCTTTCAAACCATTTGCTGTAAGATTTGCAATGAAGTTGTGAGGAGCAGCACTGATGGACAAGGAGCAGGATGTGGTGCTCAGCTAAATTAGCTCAGCTCCCCTGTACTGGAGTGCAAGGCTTTACCATCAGCTATGGGCAGGAATTTATGACCAGAATACATGGGACTTGCTTATATCTTTCAGCACACTATTTAGTTATGATAGCCCCTTCCTAAAGACATTAGAGGATCAGAACTGGCACCTGAGCCAGGAATTGTGTTCCCTCATATCCTGAATTCCTGAGGCAGGATGCTGAGCACGTTCAAGCTCACCTTTGTTTACACTGTTAGCTTTTACAATGCTGCTTGGGCACATGTGCAGATGGTTGTTTGTTTTTTTAATATTGAGGGAGGATTGATGAAGAGCTTTCATTCTGGAGTCTTGGGAAAAGTGCTAAATTTTGAATAGTACTTATGGCACCTTTGGAACACGGGACAACATCTCCCTCAGCTAAGGAGCGAGAGGCAGCAGGGCTGTGCTGGGTATGTTTTAAAAGCCCAAAAACCCAGGGAACTGGCAGGTAAGTGCAAAGATCTTGGCTGGAAGGGGGCAGATTTGGGGTACAGCACTCTCTGGCTGGGAGGGGAGCCAGTGTGGAGGAGCACCGTGGCAGTGCTCCGTGCATCCACCAGGTTCTCTGGTGCCATGGCCACAAGCAGTCAGAAGTGGCTGCAAGACCTACTTGGCACATAAGCTGGGTGCTTCCATACCACTTTAAAAGGGTTTGTACGTGTTTTAATACCCACAAACACTACTTTTCAGCTAGGTCAGTTTACAGGTCAGAAGAACAAAGTGCATATCAAAGCTGGCAGCAGGTGTCCCTCAGAAAGGGCTGTCCCTGGTCCCTGGCTCTGCCACACAGAGCTGTGCACTGGCCCAGGCAGTCAATGTGTTTAGCAGTTCAAGAGGATTAAAAAAAGCTCATTGGATTTGTCACTTGCAAAGTTTTATCCAGCAATCACATTTAATTTCCCAGCTCTCACTGCCTGCAACCTAATTTCTACATCTGTATTGGGTGTGTGGAGAGCAGGGAGGGGTGGGGGAAGCATCAGACTCAGAAAGAGCCACTGTCAATTTAAACATCATTTAAACCCCTGAGGCTGAAGCTCCAACAGAGTGGTGCAGTGAATAGCACCAGGTGCCTGCAGGCATGAGGACCAGAGCTCACTGGTTGCTGTTCTCCCTGTCCCTGCCTTGCCCCTGGCAGGTCAGGTTTTTGGAGCTGTGACCTGCTGTTTTGTTCTATCTGCTTAACCAATGAGGGCAGATCTGTTATCTCATCGATTTCTTCCTGCCCAGACACCTCCATTTTCTTTGCTGTGAGAGTTTTGGTTCCCCAGCCTTGTCCAGGGTTTAAAGTCCCCCTGCTCATGCCCCTGCATTTCCCAGCGTCGTTTGTGTGCAGGCTCTAATTCTGTGTGTGCCATCACCCCTTAGATGGTGATTAAGCCTTTCAAGTTTATGGAAGTGCTTCTCTTCTCTGCAGTTATCTCTTACCCAAGTTATCCAGATTTAATTGCTTTAATCATTCCTCAATTCCTTCCAGACAACCAAGTCATTACTATTTGATTTTTGCTTTTAATTGTTTCCAGTTTCTCAGTGTTCTAGCTTTGTTTTGTACTGCAGGCATGTCTAGAGACCTCAGAGTTTATGAAGACTCTTCTGGTCTTTCAAGTGGACTGTTTGATGAGCCTAGGCACAGGGTTAGCCAAGAAGCTGCCCCCCAGCCCCAGCCCCTCTGGCTGGTGCAGAGCAAGGACAGATGTGCAGTGTGCCCCAGGAGATCTGCTGGGTGTCCCCAGCTCCCAGTTGGGAACAAATCTAAGAATTATGTTTTTCCATGTGCAAAGGCTAGGAAGTGTCTGGAATGAATATTTTGAATCACTTTATGACATGTTGCATCATATCTTTAGGTTTTTTGAAAGCTTTGCATTCATATTATTTGTTTGGAGTTTATATTTATTTCTTCTTTCTAACTTTTGGGGTTGAAGCAAATGTCTTGAAAATCAAGTCTGATGGCTCAGAGATGAGTGCTAAGTTTCAGAGTCCCTCCTTGGTTGAACCCAACCTCACAGGCTTCCTGGGGCAAGAGGTTGGTGAGTTTTGACTCTGGATCTTCATACTTTTTATTGTCACTACTGCCCAAATTGGAAATTAAAGTGCAATGCCAGACTGCAGAGAAAGGATGGGTTTGCTTAAGGTGTAGTGAGAGACCTGTGTGTAAGGAGACACGTGGAGTGAGCACTTCTATTTTTTTATATTTCTTTCCATGCATCTTTCAATTTATTAAATATTAATAATTGGTTGCATCTGGAAATTGACATTAGGTAGAAGAAATAGAATCAATTTTTAATAAATATGAGCAATAAATAAAACATTTAATAAATTATGCATGGAAAAAGATTACTGAAAGATTAAATAATGATCTTGTATACATACTCAAGTTATTATTTATTAATAACATTTTGCAGTACAGCCTTCCTGACACTCAAGAAAAGTACAGCACCTGAAAAGGAAGCCAGAAAAGAGGGGAACTGCAAGTTTCCATTTTGTACTTCTGTGGCTTTCAGATTAAATGTCTTTCGTGGATGAGAAAAAGAAAATGTTTCCTTTCTCTTGTCCCAGCCCTGGACCCTGTGTACCCCAAATCCCACCTGCTACCAGGCTGAGGCTTTCTGCAGACAACTCTTGTGAGTCTGTTACTCCCTCCTAAAATATGTAACATAGAAAATAAAACCCCAAAACTGAAAAATCCAGTGGCAGTCAATTCAGTGCCTTGGACATTGGTTTTTAACCCTCTAAATGCATTGGTTTTTGCAATACTAAATTTTCATGCCAAGGGAGTCTGGTGGTTATATCAGGCCTGGCTCCTGAGGTGCTAACTCTGTTATCAGGCAATAGAGTCACTAGAAGGGATCCATATATTTGCAGCTAAATGTGATTATTACTGAAAAGGTTTGGCTTTCGGCAATGAAGATTCAAATACAGTTCAGACACCTTCCCCTCTACTCCCCCCTTAAAAAAAAGTGCTTTAAAGCTGTACAGTGCTTAAAAGTGCTGTGCAGAAAAAATAGGTTTTGATTTCTAGAACTGAAATGAGCAGTTTAAAAGCAGATTTATATAATTGTTAACGAATATCTGATACAAAATATTAGTAGAATTTTTTTTTTTAGTTTTAACATATGTAGGCTGAGTTTTTCTGCAGACCAAAGGAGTAGGAGTAAAAAATCCTATTGATTTTTTTTTCAGGAGTAATTGTGTGTCAAGAATTTGTGTACCCTTTTAACAAATTTTTCAGATACCAATTGGTTTACTGTTTTTGCATCTCAGTGTAGTGCTCAGTGGCAAAACAGTCTGGAGCAGCAGATTGGGACCTGCTGAGGGCCTCCCAGAAAGTGGCCATGTCTGCCTGCAGTCTGGCACCTTGTTTGCTTCTACTCAGAATTAGCTCAGTGATAAATATAACCACTAATTATATTTTAACCTACATATTTTCTGCCTTTTTTTCCCTTCATGTTTCCTTCCAACAACTTTAATTGCCAGTGGAAGACTTAAAGGAGGCATTTTGTGCAGTCTGTGTTTAATTACCAAGCATTCAGTAATATAACTTTGGCATCTCAGTAGAAAAAAAGTGGAAAAATGTAGAGGGCAAGTGGTGGTCAAACCTGACCAGTGCATTTCTGAATGACACCAAGCCACACCTTGCTTTCACGTGGGGTGGAAGAAGGCTCTCTGCCACCAATGTGTCCCTGCTCCACCCCTGTGGAGGCTCAGCTGGAGCAGCACAGCAAACAAAAGAGCTGGGGCTGGTCTCACTTTGCCTGGTCTCATGGGCACTTTAATGCAAGTGTGATTTAAAGGCTGTCTGTCTGCATTTCCTGTCAGAGGGGTGGACAGGATTACATGTATAAAATCACATTATAAGCCTAAATACAGTAAAGTGTAAGAGGAGGATGGCATAAACTGGACCCTGCACCAGAAGCTCACCTTGTTGACAATTCTGTGATTACTCACTGGCTGAACAGAAATCTCCCTACAGTCTTTTTTGTTTTCAGCCTGTTATTATGAGCCTGATGGAAACCAAATTAATATCAAGGCATGTTTTTTAAGAAACAGAGAGATTATTTTTCAGCCTGTTTAGGTTATACATTGCCATTACCAGTTCTGCCAAGCACTCAGCTCTTTCAGTCAAAATTAAGCAGATGACTGTGCTGAACTTGCAAACAGAGCTGGCTCAGATGCTGATTGCAGTTTTTTGTGGAAACAGAGTGTCAGAGTCTCTTTGGAAAGCGGCTGGAAGAGATGGCCCTGTGGCACGTAACAGATAATTTCAGGAAAGCTTCTTCTGGAAAGGAATACAAAGAACAAGTAGATGCATCAATAGTAATTTTGCCTTTTTCTCTCAGTGCCAGTAATGCTTATCACTGATCCATCCCTATAGCACCTGGCACTACAGTGTGTGTCTGACAGAACAACAGTGCTTTACTGAATCCTGCCAGTGATTTTCTTCCAGACATAGGATTTGGTCTCTGCTCTGTGAGCAAGAACACTGGAACACAAAGCCTCAAGAACCACCTTCCTGATCCTGAGGCAGCCTTTATCCAAACCTAAATGAGAATTTGGTTAATCAGGCTGATTTTTGTTGTAGATTAGCCCCATCTCCTTTGAGCAGCTGAATGGACTGAGCAGGCTCCGTGTGTCCCTCTGTTTTGTGAGCTTTATGCCACACCTCAGGAGGTGTAAAGGCTAAGGGAGCTCAGCAGTTTGAGACCACTCCTAACATTAATCTACTAATGGTATAACACACTGATTGGATCCTGCATGCTCTGGAGAGCCAGAATCTGCATCTTGTAGGAAAACTGATGGCAGTGCCTGCTCCTTCCCCCTCTTTATGCTATCAGCTGAGGAACAGATCCGAGAGGGCAGCAGCACAAGTGCTGTGAAATTCGAAAGGACTTTACACCAACATCTGGAGTTTCCCACTGGGAATAGTGATGCTATTAGGTTGTAAACATATGTTGCAGATGACATTTGGAGTAGAGATGGCTGCTTGGGAAAGGAGGTATTTAAAACTCCTCTTGCAATTCCTGGGGATTTTTCCCACTTATGTGTGAAAGAAATATAGATGCAAAGTGAGAGGCAGGGGAAATGATAAACCTAGTACGTCCAAAATGGCCATTTAGATTAATGAGTATATTTTTTAAGTCTTGGCAGCACGAAACACCTCCTTGAATAGAATAAAATAGAGCACAATGTTTAATTGCTTAAGATAGATATTTTGATAGGAAATCCTACAGTGAAATAATGACATTTACTAAGACTCCACCCTCTTACACTGAAAACAGAAGTTAAAAGGGTGTTGTGCAAGACCATAAGCAAATGTGTTTATTTGTCTGTAGATTCAGAGAGAGAGAGAGAGAGAGAGAGACAGACAGACAGACAGACTACTTCTGTGAGAGAGAGTATTTGACAGTTTAAAATCTGCTTCAAAAATGTGCAGTGAAATCACTGCTGGTATTTTGCTATTTAGCTCTCCAGTGAGACAGGCAGTTGTGTTTAGCTTTACTTGCCAGCTTTCAGCTATGAGAATACTTGCAAAATCCAAATTTTAGAATTTTTTAAAAGACACTGGACTATTCTACTCATGCAAAAAACCCCCTATGGCCCATGCTACTCTTCAAAAAAAATTCCCCTAGGACAGATACTCAGGAACCAACATCTCTTATTGTTCTAAAGATTTATTTTGGGATTGCCAGCTGTGATAACTTTGCGAGGCAGTTCAATGCTTGAAGACAATTCTGGTTTAATAGTGAATGTGGTAAATAAAAAATGCAGATGAATTTAGCTTAGGTTAAAGCCTCAGCAAGCTTACTGTATCTAGGAAGATCAAGAAAGATTGAAACATACAAATTTTGCATGAAGAAGTTGAATTATTCATGCACTGAATCAGTAAATGAGGTTACAATGCCATGGGTACATTGACCCTCACACAAGAATTACAATCAATGGTTATTATAATTTTTCCTGGATTTGTTCAAGGATAAAGTAGCTCAGCAGCTTCTCAGAATTTCAGTGGTATGATGGATCAGATGCTGAAGTTTGCCCTCCTGGAAGCTGCCAAATAGTCACAGGGGTGAACTGGAAGACTTTTTTAGGTGGCTACTGGTTGTGCCACATGGATATTGAAAGCTTCTCAAGGACAAAGAGTATTTGGAGGGGTTTCCAAATAGGAAGGTCGTCAGGTCCTGGAAAACATTCCATAGCCTGGCTTGCACTCAAGTTGCTCAGGTGGCAACTTCCCAGTCTGAAAAGCTCATAGCCCTCCACGGTCTGAGCTGTCTCTCAGGAATTCTGCCTGACTGGTCATGGTTCCCCCCTCCTGATCAGCAGTCTCATGAGATGAGAGAGCCAGAAGGCAGAGGAAAAGAGAAATAAAAATGGCTGGCACTGTTAGGCTTTGAGGCTGAGGGCAGGTGCCAGGGCAGAGTCACAAAAGCATTTCACAAGAAACTCAAACCTGAAGATAAATTAAACCATTGTGGGATGAAAAGTTGCAGTGAGCTCTGCAGCCTGTACTGGCCATATCCTATCCACATTTCTGGACCTCCTCCAGAGCACTCTGTGGCCACACAGCCACGCCCAAGCACTGATGCCAAGGGCTTCCCTCCAAGAGGGCAGCACATGCTTGTAAGTGCATATTGCTGCTCCTGTTTGACGTCACCAAGTCTATTAGATAACACCATTTCTGTGGTAAACCCGTATCAGCCAGCTGTGATTTAAGGAGCTTTACCCTCCTTTTGCTGTGACTACCATTTGAGGGTGTGAGCAATTCCATTCCCTGGAAATGTGGAAATGGCTGGTCCCAGGAACTTGGTCCAGAAGTGCAGATGTCCAAAGCTGGACTCCAAATCAATGATTGCTTTTGTGTAACTGTTCTGCTTTGGGCTTTATGTAGGTCATGGTGATGATTTCTCCTGTCACCTTTTTTAAGGTGAAACATTACTCAGATGCTTCTCTGTGGTGACTGTCAGCTTGTGTTTCTGTTCTGCTTTTGTTTGCAAGCACTGATTTGGGCACCATTAAATTATAAAAGAGGCAAGTATTGGAAATGGAAGGATTTTAATGTGTTAAGAGAAAGGCACTTTACTGATAATAGTTTTGAAGAGCCTACCACTTGTGTGGGTTACACAGAGAAAAATAAATTGCTACCATAAAATGCAGAAGGCTGAAAGGTGCTTTTAGTCCAGAAATCAGATTCATGTAAAAGAATATTACCCTTCGGTTGTCTGTGCCAAGCTTTTGTCCTCATATTCATTTTACTGTAGGATGAGGCATTAGCTAGTGAACCTGAGCCTGAAGAATTTGCCAGTCTCATCCATCAACAGCAGCAGATACATGAGAGGGTGAGACCAGCCCAGGAAAGTAATTTGCAGTCTGAGTACAGGCACCCTGACACCTGGGCAGGGTTTCATTCTAGGACTGACTGTAGAGGAGGACCCTCCATGTGCAGCAGCATTTAAGTCCTGTTGGGTCAGTGTGAGTCCAGCTGATGTTCACAGTGCAGCCTGGGGAGTGATCCCACTGAGCAGGGATCTAAAGGGTCTATTTTAGGATATCCTGGCCCCTGGGGCTGGCTCTCTGCAAGCTATGTTGAGACCTTAAATACCTAGTGTGTCTGTAGGACCCTTGATCTCCACAAATCTCATGTCTGGGATGTGTGCATGTAATTTGTTACTCCCCTTTCCCAGCTGTGTGGGGGCTGTGGAGCTGTGTCCTGCAGCCTGTTTCCTTGCATGGAGCAGGCTGGATCCTGACTGCTGTGTGCAGTGGGGTGTGTGACAGTAGCCTTGAGAGAGCTGCTGACAAGATCTCTGCCTCTAGGTATCATGAAATACACACAGCTTTCTTTATGCCTTCAACAGCTCCAGTTGCTCTGGCAATTAGTTTTCCCTCTTTTCCTGTTTGGGAATAGAGGACACCTTCCAAACCTGCATCCTGAGAAAGCAAAACAGTGGACTGCCTGGCCTCATCCCCACATGGCAGTGCCACAGGAGACGGTGTGGACGGGAGGAAGGCTCACTGCCTGGAGCAGGCTTTCTTCCTGTGTATCTTCAGAGGTGGAGGACTGAGAGCTCTGTGTCCAGCTTGAAAGAAACTCAGTATGAACAAGTGTCTGGGTGTCTGCTTTCTTGTCTCAAACAAACTGCTGTAGCTGGGAGAGTGAACTGAGGCAAATGGCAGCTTTAGTCCCTGTCCTGCCACACCTGAGATGCTGTGTGGTCTGTTGGGAAGTCAGTGTGGATTTTCTCTGTGGCCTTTTCTGTGAGTTTTGGACTATTCCTTCTCCCTTTGAGAGCAGCTATCTGGTTTTCTGGCAGTGAGCATACAAGCAGGAAGGATAGAAATGGAGAGCAATTATGGAACACATTATTATTAAAAAGCTTCTCAAAATTCTCAGGTCACTTGCACCTTATGTGTGAATCCTTATAGTCTTTGTTCTGCTGGAATTGATACATGTTGACCCAAAATACTTTCAATTCCAAAGCTGCTGTCAGTAGTACTTAATTGCACACTCCAATTATCTGTCTCAGAGAAAGCTGGAGAAGTAGCTGTGGGTACAAAACCTGCACCACTCAGCTGGTAACAGTGATCACAAGTGGTAGTAGGATGGGAGAACATCAGAGGCCTTGATACGAGGACTGAAACTCAGTAGCTGTGCTCTTCAAAATGCTTTCAAGCTCTTCAGAAGTGCTTCAGAAGACTGGCAGCTTCAACCAGCATGGTATGTTTCAGGGGATTCAGAAATTCTGATGAACATTGGAAAAATACAAAAGATTACCCTCTTCAATGTTATTCATCATAGACTGGCCAGGTAAAGGAGTAGGTAGCAGAGTAAATTTGTGTGTTAAACTCTGCAGAAATGTGAGCCTGAAATGTCTTCTCCTCTTGAGTGTTCATCATCACAATTTTCAAGTGTCTTTTGGAAGCACTAGTGAATATATCCTCAGAGAAGCACTATAATCCTCTTTTGCAGGTGGGGAACAGAGGCTAAAAGATTCCATGGTTTAATGAAGACCACAGAACAGGCATAAATCCTGGATTGACTGAGGATCATTAATGCATCTGCATCAGCATTGTAGTCCACTCAGAACTACACTTCTGAGGGAAACTCCTGCTGGTCTCCACCTCCCGGGACGTGGCTGCCACCAAGGAATTGTGTTGAGTGGCATGGGCCACACTCCCTTCACATGGGCAGAATAAGGAGATTGTGTCCCTGTTTCTGGTGGGTGTCAAGTCCTTGGGGCCAGAATAAAGCTGATCTGGACAAAACACTGTTATTTTAAAATGATCTGTGCCTGGAAAGCTGTTTGTTTCTCTGGGTTCTTGCATTGGGTGCTGAATGAGGCTCCTTGACTCCAGTATCAGAAGGCTTATATGATTTATTGGAATGACTCCATTATTCAGAAGGTTTTAGGGCTAAGTTGCCCACGTTCAGAGTTACAAGTTCTTTCCTTCACGTTCAGAGCAAGACTCCCCAATGCTTACAAAGTCAGAGAGATTACAACCTCTACATCATTGGCTAAGAAAGAGAAAACTACATCTCCTGTATCAGGAGACAGGCAAAGGAATGCATCTGTTGTCCTTGAATCCACACACAGACACAGGTTTGTTTTTACAGAGAAGTCAGCTTTCCCATGGAAGGAAAAATGTCCAGCAAGTTTCCATCTAAGAAACTTATAAAATGGCTGTGACAAAACACCCCAAACATTAATCTGCTCCCCTGTCCACTGTTTGCTGAGGGAGGCTGCCTCAGTGTCCCCAACATCAGCTCTGTAAGTGCAAGCTCAGGTTTGAGCGTGGAAGGCAAGTCAGATGTAATGAGATCAGCTAATGGCTGCTTGTTGGGAGCAAAGTGTCCTGTGGCTTTGATCTTGCTGAGGGACCACAGCAGGCAAGTGTCCACTCAGAGAGGGCCAGTGCCATCCTGCCAGAGTGTGGGCTTCATGCTGAGCAGCTGTGAAGAACCAGATGAATTAGTTAAATTGCTTGAACAGAACCTAAACCACCAAGTACACAAATGAAATTAGAGTGTGTTTCCTGGGTAAATTTTGTTTAATCAATAGGGAAACTAGGGCTCTGGTGAGTTAATAGGATGCAGAAAGATGATTTACTGCTTTGATTTTGGTAGCCTGGAGCTTAAGTCAAGAAGTCTGGGGTTTAGCCATATTTCTGGCAGTAAATACTTGGTCAAAAGAAACCAAACCAAACCAAACCAAACCAAACCAAACCAAACCAAACCAAACCAACCCAAACTCCACTGCTACATGTTTGAATATTTTAGCATGTTGTACCCAGATAATAAGTTAGGTACATATATATTACATGATAGATCCTCAAAGAAAGAAAAATGTATATTTCACCCACCTCCTTGTCTGATTGTTAAGTCATGTTGAATCAATGGTGAATAAAGAAACCCAATTACAGAAGCAGAGCTGCTCTGTGCTTGGTGGATGTGGGGCATACAATGCCCCTAACACAAGGCTCATGAGCAGGGATGGGTTGGGGGGAAAAGAATTAGCTGTCATTGGGCTGGAGTTAAATTTTTTTGAGATAAGCAGCTTTGCTTGTACTGCTTATCATTTATTTCTCCATTTATAATGGGATGCTGTGGTCAGGAAAGTGGCTGATAGGCATTTGCTAAGCAGCAGCCACAAGGAAAAGAAATTGGCTGCCTAGAACCAAAGTGGCTCTTTTCAGCAGCCAAAATTCCAGTGTTAACAAAGGGAACAAGGTTTTCAAAGCCAGGCTGCAAAATTAAGGCCTCACTGACAACCTTGGCAACATTCCTGCTAACTTCAGGAAAACTGAATTTCACCCAAATAATCATATACAATTGGGAACTTCTTGAGCAAAGAGTATTTAATACTGACTGTGCCTCTGCTGAGTGGACTTTCAGACCATGAGATTATGTTCTTTATTTGTCTGTCAGTAACTGCTGTAGCTTGTGTCCACACCTGCAATTTTGCTGTGATTTAAGCCTGTCCATGCAGCAGTATTTATAGCATTGCTGGGAGAGAAGCCATGACAGGCAAGTCTGTCAGAAAGGCTCCTCTCAGAGCTTTGAAAACACTGCTCTCTGTGATGCAAAATGCTGATCCAGTGCAAGCATGCTGTGCTGGCTCAAAGTTATTCAGGAGACATTGACATACATCAGTTTTCACAAGGAGAACGTGTGCTGCATGGGTGTCCTCTGCCCTTCTGCTGCTGAAATGAAGTCAGAGTACAAGCATGATATGAGTGCCAACCCTTATGGTGATGGGTTGCCTTTGGTGGAGATCCCCTTCTGACCAGGATCACACTGGGATTACCAGGGGTGGACCAGCACTGTTCAGAATGGTGTCTGAGGATCAAGGCACCATGGCAACAGCTGGCATGAGCAGGACACTGGTGGTGGCTTCTCTTCCCCTTTCTCCTTTTTCCTAGTGTTTATATTATTTTCTCCTGCTTTTCTACCATTAAGACCAGTTGCTGACTTAGTCCCCTTAGCAGGTTCTCAACTAATTGTCCTCAAGTAATTGTCCTGTTGAATTTATGTAAGAATTTTAAATTAAGATATTATCATCTTCCCAGCCCCCCAGTAGATTACCTGTCACTGCACAGAAGTGTTACTGCAATCAATTCCAGTGCAGAAATGGTTGTATTACCCCTGAATTAATGTACAGACTCTCTGATAGAGGAGAGCAGAGATGCAGCGCACATTTATTTGTGCTTTAATTTTTATTGCTGTTCAAAGCTAATCTAGTTTACGGAAGTCTGACAAGTGCAGAGGTGTGCACTGCTGTAGGGATGTACTTTAGTGCAGGGACTCCACTATTTCCAGCAGTACCTCTGCAATACCCTTGTATTACAACCTGCCTTCTACACACAATGAGTAATGTATCCCACTGCACATTTACAATTGAGGGGAGCCTTCCTTTAAATTTTAACTAGTAGGTAGGAAGGAAGTACAAACATATTGACTAGAACTACTTCAAGTCCTCCTTAGTTGCAAACTTTATAATAAGATGGCAAGAAAGCACAAAATATTTAATCAGCTCAGAGCTCAAGTTCAAGTACCACAGCACATTAAAACACTTGGGATCATCTAATGAGAAGTGGTTAAGCCAAACTCCACACCAATGATAGAGTTTGTTTTGTATTTTCTTTAAGTACGTGTCAAATGTCTTCTGTGAAGCTTTTGGCATAGGACCAGATTCCTGTTTCATATGAACTGCAGCCACCATACAAACTATTCTCAAGGGTTCCTACTGGTCTTCTGCTTCTTGCTCTCCCTCCAAGGAGCAAACCCTGTAGTGGAGCATCATGTTATTCTCTTGCTCTACTCTCTTGACTGAGTTTCAAACAAAGCCAACAAAGCAGACAGCATTATTCCTGAAGGTATTGTTTAGACCTTTACCCTTATGTTCTGCCTTTCCCACGTTTGCTGCTCATGACTGCAGTGGCACTGCAATTCCCAGTCCCAGGAATGAGAGAGGGTGTGTGTGTGACTGAGGTCACAGTCCTTCCAGGGTCTGTTCTCACAGGCCATACTCCCATTTCTTATTTGGAGAGTTTCCCTTCTATCATTAGGAGCAAAGACTCCAGGTGGGGGTGAGCAGGGAAGCACAGTGTGTTGCAGGCTGTCCTGTGGCACATTAAACCAGAAACCCCATGTTGACATGGTCTGGCCACCTGGTTCATATTGATGCTTCCCCAAGCGTTATGTGGGGGAAGTCACTGCTCTTGATAGTCCAGGACCACTGGCCAGCATCTCATGTCAATAGTCTCTGAATGCTCCTATCAGTCACCAAGTCATACAGAGGGACAAATCTGTATCCATTTAATCTGTAAGCAGCTGCCTGACTCCATCTGCATATGACTCCAGATTTAAAAAGAGATTTGCCCATGCACGCTACAGTGTATTTCTAACAGAAATAAATCCTACTTTTCTTCAGTCAGCAAGGTTATTTTTGAAAATTTTGAGCATAAAATCTGAAGAGTTTTAACCCCCCTCTTCTAGGTCTTGCAATGCCAGCACAGCTCAGATAAAGTGGAAGGAGAATGATAAATATGCTGCATTAGTAGAAACACTGGAAACAGCCTGAATTTAAATCTCCTTCTTGTTAGATTCAAATTAAGTATTTTGAGATATCCAGATCATTAATTAGTCTTGAAAATAAAGGCTTAGGAAATTACTTCACATGCTTACAGTAGCATTGGTATTTCCTTTAAGCTTCTTGAAAAATTAGCCTGTATTTTGAGAAGAAATTGTAAAATTGTGCTTATTTTCACTTGAAAAATAAGATCCTTTAAAAACATTGATTGCCTCATTATCATTCAAAAATGGCTCTCTCTGTGAATGACTCTCTCTATGAATGAAAGCCAGTTTTAAATTGAGTGTTCCAAAACATTAGAGTAATTATTGACATGAGAAAATAAATATTCACATACTGAAAAGTAAACAAGAAAGAGGATCATTCATTCTTTCCATGGAATATTTTATCACATTCTCGAGTGTAAATTGGGTGCACAAGCCAGTGTAACACTGCACACACTGAGGTTTATCTCTGTGGATGATTTTGAAACCATTACCTCTGTAGCAAACTCTGAGGTGCAGGATGGGGAGGGAGGGAGGAAGGGAGGGAGGGAGGGAGAAGAGGGGTCATAAAGACAGTGTGTACACAGGGTGTATTTTTGCCTCTGTGCAGGAGCTCTGGAGCATGTGTTCAGTGGGCTGAAAAATGACTCAACAAAACCATGAATTTTTTTCTTATGTTTTGGGCAGCGACGCCAGTCACTTTAGTCTGAGTGTGGAAGCTGTGCTTTTCTTACTGAAATTCTACTCTAGACTTTTCAAATATATGAATCATATCCACATATGGGTTTCTGCCTCAGCATGATGTTTCACTTCATTAATAGCTTCATTATCTTGCTAGCTCATGGACCTTTTTCAACGCTGAAGTCAGGAGTCATCACTTTTCTGTCAAACTGTCCGATGTCTCTGCTTGACTTGAGCCATTCACCCACCTCAGACTCCTAAGATGGCCCAGCCCCGGATAGAAGGGGTCAGGGAGCCTCCTCAGGGGGGAAGGGGTTAATTACAGACCTGCCAGAGCATCTTTTGCACAGCTGCAGGGCACAGACACCCCTCTGTAAGGAGCTCCTTCTGCAGGTGCCCTGCAGGTAGAGAGGGCTCTGGCACTGCCAAGGGAGCTGCACCTTTCCAAGCACAAACACCAGCACAGGAAGGAGCTGGGGCCCTTGGTTCAAAACAGATTTCTCTTTGTTTGTGAAAGAGTCTTAAGGGTTCAATGGCGATTTTTCCATCTGATCAAAGTACAGCCATTTTAAAGAGCTGTGCAAAGCTTGATGTAAACTTGTAGAGTCTAGAACAGGATTTTTGTTTAAGATAGTATATGGAGCCCAGTGGTTAGAGGTCTTCATGGTCCCAAGTTTCTTGGCTTTCTTTAACCCTGGTTATTTGAATCTAGGTCTTCCATGTTTTAGGTTGATTACCTGAATGGTTTGGCTATCAAGGGCTCAGAAGTTGTCTGCCCTTCTTTGTGTCTTGCAGGGGTGTAATTATTAAATGAAAAAAAGCAAAAACCCCCTCGAACGTGTGCCAGTGTGGAAGAGATCTGAATGCTGGTAGCTTTCTTTTGAAACTGAACTTCACTTTCTGGATGCCTATGAGCTTCAAGCTCTTCAGTCTGCAATTTCATCAAGTTACAGTTCAGCAAAGCAATTAAGCAAACAATACCATTGAAGTTAATTTTTGCTAATTCTGTGGGCTGAAATACATGTGGCCATGATGCATTTAAAACAAATTTTAAAAATCGCTTTAATACAAAGGTAACTTTGTAACACTAAAAAAAGTCAGGATATTCCAGCACCTAACATACAAAGACACTTGTCTCCTAGGAAGGGGGTCTCCTGGTGATACTCACATCCTCCTGCTTTGGCAGGATCTGAAGGTGAATCCACTTGACTCCTCCACAGCCTGGTAACCAGGCTGAGAGCTGGATCAGGCAGTGCTGGTAAACAGCCCCACCAGCCTCAGACACGAGGACATGCCTGACCCAAGACATCAGGAGTCACAAGGGACCCCACCCCTGACAGAACTGGGAAGATAAAACCAGAACTAACTTACATACAGATTTATAAACTTTTGCCATCATCTGATCACAACCTTTTGCATAAAAAATTATAGATACTCCCTGCCCTTGACTTTCATGAGACTGTTGTACCAAAGGGCTGTCACTCAGAGATGCAGCAGCGGTGCCCTCTCTGCTTTAGCTGTCTCCTGTAACCCTCAGTCTCTCAAAAAAGTGCTTGGACACCCACCTGGCAGACGGATGCCGTGTGACTGCTCAGACACAGACACAGACACAGCTTCTGGCTGTGCTGCACATCCATGGGAGGGTGGGGGTCCAGCAGCAGGCAGGGCTGCCAGCCTTTCTCAAGTACTTGTTTGGCAACATCTGAACTTGTTCTCTCACTTACACAGTAACAATCAGCACGGGTTTGGATGGGCTGGGTTTGGGTAGACTTGAAGGGGAACTTTTCACATGTTTGAAATGCTCTGTCTGGGACAAGTTGAAAGCACTTAAAGCCCCCAGACGTAGGAGAGTTGGCAGGGACTTTGTTGACACATCAGATTATGTAAGCACTCGGCAGCTTTTCTGCGTGTGCAGGGGTGTGTGGTGTGTGTAGGAGAAGAATAGCAGTGGTCCAGACCAGCGACCATGATGCACAGGCATCCCATAATAACTTCCATACGCTGAACTGTCACGTTAAACTGGATGAGAAGGAGAGGGGTGCGGGGGGTGGAGGACGGAGGCACAGCTTGATTTTTACCTTCAGCAAAATTCCACTTTGGTGTGTGTGGGTGGAGCTGCCATTTAGTGAAACGCAACAGGGCTGAACTCGGCTCCCTCAGTTCCAGCTGGTGTCTCACCAATTAGCTGGTCCTGGTGACAACACTTAATGGCAGCACATTTATACTGGCAGAATGAGGAAAAAAGCTTCAGAGATGGTGTCTCATGTCCACATCAATGGAATTTTAGGTAAGCAAAGGAGGCAATTCCTGTCTGGGTCCCCAAACAAAATGGTGAGCCTGCTCAGATGACCGTGTGCATGAGCTGGGTCTCCAGGTCCACAGGGAGGTGATACATGGGATATTGGAGTGCCCAGGGTGGGGACAGCACCTGAGCTTAAACTTTTTGGGCTCAGTTTCTCTGCAAATAAATTAGGATTTCTACTCATCTATCTCCCAGAATCATTGTGATTAAATGTCTTTGAAGGTGTTCAAAGGATTAGAACATTAAAGCATTTTCAAGGTGGAAATTGCCGTTCTGGGCTAATTCACTGATAAAATCTTTGAGGATCAAGTGGATAAATGACTTGGAAAGATACTGTAATGCTCTGAGAAACAAAACACAGTGAGGAGTCAGAAGCCTGGGAGTCCAAGATGAACACAGCTCTTGAGAAGCCCTCCTTGGTGAAGCCTCACAGAATCTCTGTGGCAACTTGAGCAAAATCTGAGGTGTGACCTTGCCTCGGAAGGGATGATTGCACGGGCTGGGGATGAAGCTCATTCTCATATGCCAGTACAACCCAGTAGGAGACCACTGCTCTGTCTCCTGTCTATCAGGCAATGGATGTGCATTTAGGGCCAGATTTTCAGAGCTGGGAGCAGCCACAGTTGTAGGTGTCACATCCTGGAAACCAGCCCTGAACAGCTGAGCCCAAAGCACGTGGGGGTGGCTGCAGCAGGACTTGGACATGGACCTGTGTGCTCTAAAGGAAGAAGGGCATTGAGCTGAGAGCTGTCCACAGTGCAAGGGCCAGGAGAGACATTTTTGGAGCTCCTCATGCACAGCCTGGTGCCACTGCTTTCCTCTGCACTGAGCCTTGGGCTGGTCTACTTTACCTAAGTGCCTGTCCTGTTATTCAGCACACAGACCTCATTCCCTCAGCTCTGCAGGGACCACGAGTCTGTCCCAGCCTTCCTCACTGTGTCATGGCTCCCTTGAAAATTGAATGTGTGTTATAAAAAATAGGATCAACGTATGAGAGTAATTCACCCTATACTAACAGAAATATCTCTGGCAGATGTTCATAATTTTCTCTCCACTGTTGCAGAAAGAACCTAGATGGTCATTTTAGGCCAAAGAAATTAAATTGTCTGAAATGCCTGGCTCTGAATCTGTTTGTTCAGAGGTATAAGAGGCAGATAAAGTTCTCAACAAACTTATGAACTTTTCCAGTACTCTCGGACTATCTCACATACATTAATGGCCCACTGATTATCCTTTCCCTTGGATTCACTTTAAATGCTTTGTCAGTCTTGGGTTAAATAGAGTACAGAAGATTGAACTTGGTTTAAATGCCTTCTATAAGCTTGTGTAGGACTTTCATTCTATAACTTGACTTTCCATTTGTAAAAGTGTCTGTAGCGTTTATTCACAAAAGAAAATAAATTTGTGGGGAAGAAAGTTTTGGATTGAAGGTGTTACTTGTCCACAGTTCTCACAGACTTCTTAATTTGAAAAACTTATTAAAGTTTTCCAGAAATTGTTGCATAGAGGAGGTTGAAGGCATGCACCTATCTAGACAGACCCCTCACTTTGTAACTTTTTTAAATTAATGAAAACCAGTTTTTAAATTTCCTCTCCCATCACAAGTCAGAAAAACAGCAAAGTATTTTGGCATCCCTACTGTCTGTGGAGTAGTTTAGATGCTCTGTATGTGTTTTTATGCAAGGTTCTGTCTACAAATGTTCTTTGTAACTCTCAGTGATTTCACCTAGCAATAACGTCCTGTCAGCTTGACAAAGACTCTGCTTTGAGTTGATTTGAAAAGAGGATGACCCTTAAAAACTTATTCAACTTTCTCTCTCCCTCCTTGTGAGCTCAGAGCCCAGGCAAACACACACAGTTCTTCTAAACTCATGAGGTTTGCAGCAGCCCTTCTCTGGCTTACCCACCACACGTCATGTACAGAAGGGATGTTGTCCCTCTGCAATTCTTAGCCTGTCTTTGTATTGATTACATTTCACATTGTGTTCTACTTTAATAATCCTCTTTCTTCAGGATCTTGTGATTGTACAATAGCAGAGTTTATCCAGTCTTTTTTCCTTTTTTTTTTTGTTTTTGCACAGAACAGGGATTTTCTTGTCATATTGCACTGTGCTCAGGAGAGCTGAGCAAAGGGACCTAATCTCCATAATATTAATTTGTCTGTGCATTGAGAAAACAAAAGCAGCCATAAATCTGCACATGTTAATTTTTTGTTTGGTTTTGAGCTTTTTTTGTTCAGCAATCCCAATGATTTATGTAAGGAGTTCCAGGGCAAGGGGGAGGGAGAGGCAGACAGTGGTCTCAAGTTAACAGTGAGTCATAATACATGGAGAAGGGATAATGCAAATGCTGGAAAAATAGAGGAGGAGGCAAGATAGAAAAAAGTGTTTTCCTTGATAGGAAAGCTATTAAACATTTAGCTCAAAGGAGCAGACAATATGTGTGCAGCTTCCCTGGCTTTTCCTGGAAAATCAAGGGTAAGAAAAAAGGAGGGTATAAGGAGGATGCTAAGGGCTTGGAAAAGGACTGGAAAGGGGCCCAGCTATACCCGTCTGAGGTGTGGAAAACAAACTGAATGCAGATGTGTGCTCTAGAAAGCAAGACCTGGAACAGGACACCCCTCCCTACCAGACATGAAGTTCTTTGTTTTACAGACTTTTTTGTCAAGGAAAATTGCTGTTCCTGATTTCTCATACAAACCTCTCCTAACTCACTGGAGGGAAAGGTAGGTGACAGCCTGGGTAGATGCCACCAATTAAATCAGAGGCCACTGGAGCTGAAAGCATCTGTGCTTAGAGCTTGTGCTAATTGAGTTTTGCTGTCTCACTCCCCCAGACAGATACACAGCCCAAACCCAGCACTGGTTCACTGGTACTCAGTCCTTCTTCCCAGAGCCATTGTGAACTCAAGGACATCCTGCAGCAGATACTGTGGCTGAGGGTGTCAAGGGCTGCTGCTGCAGCAGTTTGTAGCCATGTTGCTCCCTACAGGATCCCTGGGAAGAAGTGGGCATTCCTTGGCCTCACAAATCCTTTGATGCCCTCCCACTTCCCTCTGCAGATGAGACACCTGCTCTGTTTTCCTCTGCCTGCTCCACTGTGCATCCTGTGAGCAGGGCAGCCTGCCCATGGTGTGGAAAGCAGTGTTTTGTGTGATGAGAAAAGATCTTGGTCATTTTGTCTTTATAAATTTTATATAAAGATTTATATGTGCTTTTTTTTTTCTTCTAAGAGAGGTATATTTTCACATGTGTGATCTCTGTCATATCTAAACCTCCCTGCTGTAGAAGCAAAGGATGGTGGATCCAGAGGGTACTGGGGAACAAGATCAGCTTGGGACCAGTGTTAGTGAGGGCACCTGGGAGTAATTTAGGAGTAATCCAAGGCTGACACCAAGCCTCTTATTTGGAGCATGAGTGGCACGAGTGTCTCTGCTCTCAGAGTCAGTGCTGTGCAGAAGAGCTCTCCTGAGCTAGCAGAGGGAGTCTGCTGGGTGGCCACAAAGCACAGTGACTGACACACATGAGGAAATCCAGAGGGAAAGCTCGGACCTTGGTGTCTCAGAGGAGTGGTCACTGCTCAGTCACTCTTTGGGCTATCTCCTGGATATCAAGGACTTACAGGTGCATATCCCACATTTTTCCAGGGTAGAAAATGACATGTGCCTAAAGGAAGTTCCACAGTCTCTAGGATACCTGCTGTGTTTCAGAAACAATGGAAGGGTTAACAGGCCAAGAACTCATTTCCAAGGAACAGGCATTGAGAACAAGCTACTGAAGGTAGCTTAGTAGTTGTACTGAAAATGAGATTTAATGTGGTTGTGGATGCTGCAATGACTAATGCAAGGCAGAGATGGATCTGTGACATCTGAAAGAAACTTACCAAGACGAGCTCATGGCTTTGGGGATGGAGTGTAGTCATGGGGCATGGCTGCTGCAAGTCTGTGTACAAACACCACTGCTCTGCCTTCTCACCTCAGGACACCCACACAGGGCTCAGCAAGACCTGGCTCCACATCCCACAGTGTGAGAAATCATGGAGTGTGGTAGTAAGAAAGAGGTAGGAAAGTCTCCTTGCCTAGCTCTGCTACATGTGTTTCAGAGTGCTCCAGTGTCCCTGTAAGCCCAGATATGTGTGTGAAGCAATGAGTGCCTTGGGATTTTTAAGCAGAAAACAAGAATCATGCAGTTACCTCAACACTACTCTAATAATTATTTCTGTCCTGTGTGTATATATCCTATGTATACCTGCAGTTTGGCATTTTCCTACTGTGACTTGTCAGACAGTATCTCACCTTTGTGCCTGCTGTTCTGCAGGAGTTCCTCAGTCCACTGTTGATATTTTCCTCTGGTTTCTCTCCTGTACCCAGGACCAAACGTGGGGTTGTGTACAGAGAGGTCTCTAACAGTGGCTGTGTAGGGAGGGTATGGCACTGGTATCTCCTGAGAGCTTAGCCCAAGCACAGGGGAGCTGCAGAGGGAGCTCTTACTGCTGCCAATTGCCTCCACGCTTTTCTGTCCCTGCTCATCCTATCACATTGCTTCTGTTTGTCCTTCTTTTCTGCCCTGATGCTTTTTGGGTGCTTCTTCTAACCAAGATTCTGTATTTGTGTTTACTTTTCTCTCTTCAACGTGGTCCTAACCCGTGTGTCCCCAAAGCTGTCTGTTCGAAACCTGCTTTGGTCCCAGTATTGTCACAGCAGACAGCCAGAGCAGCCTGTCTGTCTGCAGAGCAGGGAATGCCCCACAAAATGCAAATGGTCCAAACCCATCTTGGTTGACTTTGATGACCTTCTGTGGCTTTTACAGAGGGTTCTTCATTTCCTCACTTGCTGCACTTCTTTACTCAGTTTTTTCTTGTTAAATTATGTTTTTAAGTTCCAGAGGTCTCAGCTGCTCTGGGTGACTGACAATCCCATATACAATCAAATTATTAATGGTTTTCTTATTCAGCTACCTCTGATCCCTTGATATATTTAAAAACTCCTTCATGTCCTTTTGAAATGCTTTGCTGCTGTTTAATGCTGATACCTATCAGACTGGTGTAAATAGACTAAAACTGCATTCAAAGCAACAGTTAATCTGAAATTACATTAAAAGAAGAATTTGTCCTTCTCTTCAGCTGATGCTGATGTTGAAGAGACCATTTGGATAAAAGCTGAAGAGACTTAGCTATATCAGGCACTCTTAATATTCCTACACAGCTGAACAGATCAGCATTGACACAGATCAGAAGGCATAAGAGAGTGGCAGCTTTGAAGAGATGTTTTAATTACTCAGGGATTACACAGCTCTGCTAAAATAATAGGGGAAGCACGTCCACAGAAATAAGCTTGAATTGCTTTCAGTATTGCTTGTTCAGGAGTCAGATGCTCTCTGGCTTTTTCCTTGACTTTTGAATGGAAAAAGTGCTGTTTGAAGGAGACGCCTCTACAGCAAAGCCAAGCTTGATTAATCAAGAGAGACCCATCTGACATTTGTTTTTATATCTCTTGCAATGAACCTCTCATGTCTCCAAGGAGAGCTGACCTATGGAAATGCATGTTCTCTCACTTTGTCCTCATGCCTTTTCTTGCTCTTTCTCTGCTCTTGCATCCAGCACTGATTTCATCAAGCACCATGCTGGACCCTCACCAAGTCTCTCAACTTCTTTGGATGGGCTCTGAGCTTTGGATAGTGCCAAACAAGATGTGGCTCCCATCTCTCCAAGGGCTACCTGAACTATTTGTTCAGATCATGGCAATGCCCAGGGACCAGCCCAGTGCTGGCTTGATGAGGTTTGCATCATTGGCATTTGGTAGGGGACAACCTGTGTCATCTCCCCAGTGGTGTGGCAGCACATTTCTGAGCAGGAGGAGCTGGGGGTGGATTGACAAGGTGGTTAAATACAGAGACAGGAGAAGGGCAAGGCAGCTTGCAGGGACAGCCTGTGGAGAGTGAAGGGCAGCACATCTGCGAAGGTCAGCAGAGTACTGCCAGTGGTATCCGACCTGGAATGGAGGACACACCATCATGAAGGAGCGGGACAGAGCATCCCACATCAGCTTCCCATGGCCGTGTTTGGGCAGCCTTCAGTACCACAGCAGATTTGCTCAGAGCTTGTTGATACTTCTGCCCAGCACTGCAGTTTTCAGACTGCCTGTGTGGCCTGTTGTGAAAACTCTAAGGAGTGCCAGCTCCTTAGGGTGTAAATCTCCTTTGAAAATGAGAATAGGTGGAGAGGGAGACCCATGACAAAGGTTGGAGCAACGTTACAAGTAAAACCTGCCAGATCCTGCAGCATAAGCATGTGCAAGGCTAGCTGGGCAGGGGAGCAGCTAAACTGGTTGGGGGTTTTCTTTATTGAGCAGGGTAAGTCCCAGCTGTCTTTGCAGATCAAGGCTGTAGATCAAAGCCTGTGAGTAGCTTCGAGGAAACCAATAGATCAAGGGTTTGCTTAAAATACTTGCTAAGAATATCCTGACTCTCCACAGGAAGGGTTAAGATGACTAAAACCTACTGTTTCATCTGGTTATTGAGCTTCAGTAAGACTAGGAATTCGATCACAAGTTAATCCCAGTGAGATGTTTTAAGTTTGGGTGATAGTTTTCTACTTGCAAACAAAACTGATGGGTTTTTGTTTGTTTGTTTGGTTGGTTTGTTTTGTTTGTTTTTTCCACAGGAACTCATTAAGATTTCAGGCCGTATTTCCAGGAGCTCTTGCCACCATCACCCTTCACTATTACTTTCTGTAAAAGGTAGTCCCACCTCTGCCACTTTCCAACATCTTGTGCTGATAGGGGTTACAACAGTGATGTGTCTGCCTCTGTGTAGGATCACTGTTTGCAATGAATGTTGTGTCCTTTATGTCCAAGCTGTTGCAACAGACCCAGCACACTAAATGGCAGTGTTGGCATGTATGTGGCAGCAGATTAAACTGGAACTACAGGAGTGAGTGTGTGCTTGTCTGCTTGTGCCCTGGAAGTCATGACAAGGACGCCTTGATGGGTTGTTCAGCAGCTCACAAATGACTGCAACTAATGGAAAGTTAAATTAACCCCACACCCACCTCAGTTTATTTTTGTGCACTATGTTGACCCTGCTGGGTACTCAGGAAGGGAGTGGTGAAAGAAAATACTCCTGCCTTCCCTGTTTAATCTGCAGCTACGTGTAGGTCAACACTTGGTCAAGTTCCTTTGATCTCAGCCAGGTGCATTTTGTGTGTTGCTCTGCTTTCTTCTCCAAAGACAGTTGCAATCCCATTCTGTTACTTTTTTCTGGGAAGCAGTTTGAGACTTGTCAAAGAACAGGCAATATAAGAAAATATTGCCTTGTGTGGGGCTGTCAGCTGATCTGAGGATATAACCTTTATCACTGTGGCACGTCTGAGTTGGCAGCCTGAAAGACATTTCACTGCCATCCTGAGGACTGCAGAGACAAGAAGACAAGATCAGCCCAAACTTAAAATATGATTGTTGGACTTATGGGAAATTCATTTTTATGAAAAGCGTGAACATTTCCTTATTGATTTCAGTGCTGTGATCTTTTAGGACAGGAAGATTAATCTCATTTCTGGGACTGGGAAATAAAAGCTAGATGTTATTCCCAGTTGGCATGGAAGGAATATCAAGAGCTGTCAACAGCTGAACTCAGTTATCTCATTGAAATCATGGAAGACCTGTGGTCAGAAATGAGCTTTTAATGATGGGCAGCCGAGGCACACAGACTGATATGAAACAAGTTATATGCTGCTGAGGTGACTACAATCCTGCTGGAGGCCTGAGACATGAGGGACATTGCAGGCATGAGCTTGTGTGCATATTTTGCTGTGTGATTCCAACACCAGAACTCCAAAATACCATATACCAGAACCATATACCAGAACTCCAAAATACCAATACTCTACCTGAAAGCTGCCTTGTTTCAGAAGTCTGTCTGGTGCCACTGCAAGCATCTTTGGGTTGTGAGGGAATACAGCCTTTAGCAAGAAAGTCAGTGTTAAGTGAGAACCAAATAATGCTGAAGACAGTTTGCTTTTGTGGAAGAGAATTTGGGGGCTGTTCCTTTAAAAAGGGGGAGCTACTATTAACAGGAGACTGTAGACAGAGCACAAGGAAGTTGGGTTGGGAGTCTGTGACAATACCTTGCAGTTCATGAGTTATTTTTTACAGGGGAGACCAGTAGCTCTGACCAGTGTTAAGAGCCAGTTTTCCTTTGGCAGATACAGAACAAACAAAGATAGTGTGGAGCCAGCCATTGAAAAGGACTGTTTATTCTGATACTATAAGAAGTTTATACATAGGCTGTGGACCCACAGTTAATCAAATCTCATAAAGTGCATGCACATGTACACACACATGCAGCCATGGCTTGTGTCTTTGGTCAAATGTGATTGTTGTTAAAGAAAAGAATTAGTGTAAGGATTCATGTTATTGGAGGCTACCACTGTAACCTAAACCTCTGTCTCCTCTGGGAGCAGAGTTCCAGTAATTGTGTTTTGAGGATTAGAATTAACACTTCAGATATCAGAAGGAAAGAGCCTGACTCAAGTGCAGAGTATATATTGAACATTTACAGAAATGTCACAAATACAAAGTTTTGTGATGAAACCTACTCCCACAAGTGATCCCAAATTGCCAGCATCTCACTTCCACCTTTCAGGGGAGAGCAGGATGACACAACCACTTTTACAATCTTCTCCATTCATGACACCTTCATTCTTTTTATTTGCAGTCTTCTGTGGCTATGGAGCCCAAAAGCCACGTGTGCCTCTGGCCCAAATCCATCAAATCCACCCATGGGCAGTGCAGATAGTGAATGCTTCCTGATGGCATCATTTCCTGGCAGTGGGAAGCCTGCCTGTGGACAGATGGAGATGAAACACAGCAGCACTTCCATGGCACAGGACAGGGTGAGGAGGACACAAACATCTGGTCCAGGAGAGGACAAGATTTTTTAACCTTCTCAATCATCCTGCTAAGCAAAGCCAGTCCTCAGAGCAGAGAACCTGAATGAGAGTCCAAGGCACCATTCAACAGAGTTATGCTTTATGCTCTGCCATATCTTTCCTGGCAAGGTGCCCTGTGGCTTGGCAAAGGTTGTTGGAATGCCTGCCCTGCTTTGCTTATCCAGCCTCAGCCTGCCAGGGGGTGAGCAGTCAGCAGTGCCTCATTTCTGCTGCAGAGAGCCAGAGCTGTCACTGAGGCTGATGTATCTGGGTTTCCTTGGCTGGTGACAAGCAGGTGTGTGCTCAGTGCTATCATCATGGCCTGCCTCACTCTCAGGTGTGCTGCCAGACCAGCAGAAGCCTGGCTCTTGCATGGAGTCACAAGAAAGGAGGAGGAATCTCCCATTCCTGGACAGCCAGAGATGGATGAAAAGAGTCACCGAGACTGAGGCATCTCTAGGTCCAGCACCAGACCAAGGCTCTGAGCCTTTGGCAACCTGACACTCTTGGTAATACTGAGGTTAGAAATCCCTAGCTCAGCTGGTAGAGTTGTGCTAAATAATATCCTTCCACATCCCAGCAAGCCAAATCAGAGCAGAGTGCTCAGTGTCTTCTGGTGGTCTCTCACAAGCCCTAAATCTCACCCTGATGCTCTGCACTCCACTCTTGACAGTTAGATGCAGGATGAAATTTTCAGAATCTATTATAGGCTTTCACTAAGAAATTAAACACATATTAAACTGTATTTGGGCATTGAGGTCAACTGGCACATGTACACTGTCAAAATTCAGCCTTCAGAATAGGAAGGCCACATCCAGAGTGCCTGCTGGGGGCAAAATCTAGTCTGTGCTAACAACTTCTCTGTGCTTGGGAAGGGTTTTGATGGATGCTGTAGTATTTCCACAGACTGCCAGGGCTCTCCTAGCAGTTGGAGAGTACAGACCATTGACTCCCAGTGTCTGCCTGTGTTGCTTATTTTCTTGATACAAAGCTTTAATCCTGAATCCAGATTAAAATCCTCAATTATGGCAGTCTTTCTTAAAGACTGGCTTTTTATGAGTGTTCTGGTCATAAGTACTGAACTCAGAAACTGGTGCTTGGACAGAGGTTGTAGACAGCTCTCACGTTTAAGCAACAAAAGGCAAACCCATCTTTCTGCTGCCAGGCATGTGCCTGTCTGTGAAAAGTCCTAGGATGCTCAGCTGGAGTTGCCTGCTAAATCTGTTGTCTTTCACAAGCTACAGATTGGTTTCTTGCAGATATTTATGTCATCATCACTGTCACTACTGAACAGAGTTTCTGTGTTCACCAAGCAAGTGGTCCTTTGAAAAACTACCCCAGAGTGTTGTAGATACATTATCATGAAAATGTGCTCTATTTTATTATCCTTAACTCAGGATTAGTCTGTGTTGAGAGTGGGAATTTGGTCCATCCCCTCAGTTGCACCACCAGAGCTGGAAGAACATACTCAGTAAGACAAGCTTCAGAGTCTGGATTTCTGAAGTTGTCCAGTAATTGCTAACTTGTTTCTGTGGGGAAATTTCAGCTGTATTTGTATTTGTAAGCCAGCTACACTCTTCAAGGACTTGGTTCTATAAGAATACCAAACTCAGTCACCCCTCTAAAGAGAATTTAATTTCCACATGGTTTCTTTTGCTCAGCTGACACGAGGCTATCACATTGTTATTATCATTACTATTACACCCCTGGATAGCAAGGCCTCCAAGGGAAGCAATGTAATAGCAGTCATATTTTTAAGAAACTTTGTTCCTACAAAGTCCTGCTGATTTAAAGTTACCTGCAATAGTCACGGATCCAGACTGGCTGAATGAGGTTGCTAGACCTAACTGAGGGCATGCAAACTTCCAGCAGACAGCAATGTTTATATTTTACATATCATTTTCTCCCTTGACTTACATTTATTTTAATCTCTCTGCGTCACTGCAGGTTAGTTGCCATAGGATACGTGTCTGTGTTGAGCCCAGGTTCAGAGGACAGAAGTGAATCTGGAATGTCACAGGATGTAGCAGTGCTGTTTTTTCAACAGGCAAATCTTTCACCACAGACATTGTGCTTTAATAGGGTGGAATGTTTTGCTGCAACTTGTGCATTTCTGATGAGGTAGAGAACTAAATTGTCACTAAACGTGGTCGTAAATGATGCCATGGCATTTTTACAAATGCCCTCCCTCTGTTAATGCAGATTTCTGCTTAAGTTCCCGCCCATGAATTCTATCCTGACATCTTCAGCCCTTGCCATTGCAGATGTGTTCAGTCACTTGCTATGTAGGATTATCAGGGTTATCAGTCCTGTTAAATCACCACTTAGTGTTTCTAAGTGCATGTTTAAGCCAACTGCAGCTGCATAATCCCTGAACAGGCTTCAGCAATCATCTTTACTAATGCCCTTGGCTTTTACAAGATGATTTTTCCCTTTTCTAGCCATTGTTAAAAATGACTTGAGCATCTGTGGCCTGGGCATGTGAACACCACCTTAAAATTTATTTTCCTGGGTCATTGTTCAGACTGGAACACAACTTGCTTGAATCAATCATAGGACAGTTCATGTTGGAAGGGACCTTAAAGATCCTGTTCCAAATTTCTGTGCTGTGAGCTGGAACACCTTCTACTGGACTAGATTGCTCAAAGCCCCTTCCACATTGATCTGAAACAATTCCAGACATGAGGTGTCCACACTTTTTCTGGGCAATCTGTTCCAGTACTTCATCACCCTCATAGTCAAGAATTTCTTCCTAATATCCAACCTAAACCTACTTGCAGTTTAAACCCATTCCCTCTTGTCCTATCACTGCATGGCCTTGTAAAAAATCCCTCTCTACATCTCTTATAGTCACCTTTGGGCACTGGAAGGTGCTCTAATGTTTCCCAGGAGCCTTCCTTTCTCCAGGCTAAACAGCTCCATCTCTGTCAGCCTGCCCTCATGGGAGAGGTGCTCCATCCCTCTGAGCACCTTGGTGGCCTCCTCTGGACTTGCTCCAACAGGTCCATGTCCTTCTTGTGCTGGGGAACCCAGGGCTGGGTGCAGCACTGCAGGTGGGGTCTCACCAGAGCAGAATCCCCTCCCTCACCTGCTGCCTATGGAGCTTTGGATGCAGCCCAGGACATGTTTGGCTTTCTGGGATGCAAGGGCACATGGCTGGGTCATGTTGAGTTTTTCATCAACCAATATTCCCAAAGACCTTCTCCTGAGGTTTGTTCTCAGTCCATTCCCCACTGAGCCCGTGTTTGTGCTTGAGATTGTGCTCACTAAAGTGCAGGACTTTGCATTTTTCTGTGTTGAATTTCATGAAGTTTGCATGGGGCCACTCCTTCAGCCTATCCAGGTCCCTTTGGATGACATCCCATCTCTCCAGCATGCTGACCACACCACACTGTAACCCTTTTTGATACTCCTTGGATTCTTTCTGGCTGTATCACTGGTTACCAGAGGAAGTATCTGTTAGTGTTCAAGACCAGGTTGAATGAGGCCCTGACTAACCTGATTTAGTAAATGACATCCCTTCCCATGCCTGAGGTGTTGGAACCCAGTGTTTTTCCTATGATCAGGAGAGGATAATAGTCAGTGGACTGTACCAGGCTTGCTGGTGGCTGAATGGCACTTAACACATGGCTGAACCAGTAGCAAATTCTCTGTGACATCAAAGTATATGATTGAGATGGTTCTCTTGACCTCTTTTCAAAGGTGAGTTTCAGAAAATCATAACACTGTAACAGTGTCATTTTCCTTTTGCTGTATCAAACCCATGACTGAATTGCTATCTGTTCTTGTTTCCCCTGAAATTTCACTCCCGGGCTCTTAGAGGAAACAGGGCTTGGAATACAAGTTGCAGTTTGCAAAAGCTTGGAGGCAAAGCCTGAGAAAGTAGCTGGAGTTTTGACTCAGCATTGCATCTTGAGGCTTACAGATTTATTGGTTATATCTGCTAAGGTCAATCTGACCTATGAAGCCAATACATTACTGTGCTGTCATCACTCATTTGTGCTCATTTTACTCATTTGTAAAGACACCCCATTGCCAGCATTGACTTTTAGCCAGTTTCCCCTTCTCTTTCAATCCCCAGCCTCTTATGGTTTTGTTTATTCCTTTCTGATAGGTAGAGTGGGAGAGAGATGAAGAAAAATGTATTCCAGAATAGTGTACAGTAGGTGTCCCACGATGAATCATCCTTCCTGCCTATCTACCTCTCCTAAAGTGAGTCATTAGAAGAAGAACACGAACCCTCTTAAGGGTTAGGCTTTTCTTAGCAAGACAATCATTCACTGTATTCTCATGTATAAGAAGATCCATTCTAGTTAAGCTATTATTGTGCCAACATGAAATAATTGCTGAGATATTTTAAGTATTTGTCTAGTGCAAATATAAGGAGGCTCTAAAATGCTGGTGCTCTGAGAAAAAGGAGCCTTTTAGTTTAATATAATGCTATCCATTTATTTAATAGTCCAAGCTTCAGTTGGTTGCTTGTTTATTTGTTAAGAAGCTAAGATTTTCTGCCTTTTTCTTTCTTGCACATAGAACAGTGGGAAGTAGCAGGTGGCCAGCTCTTCCTTGAGAGCCCACAGGGACTTGAAACCTTCTGGCCACACTGAGAGCTTCCTAATATCATTTGTGTACAAATACAAAAGCAGAGGTTATCCTTCCTGTCTCCGAGTTCCAACACCACATGTACTTCTGCATTATTCCCTTCACTACTCAGAAAAATCAAGAGCCACATACAAGTCCTATAAGAGCCTGGCTGAGCCATCACAGCTGGTAGGGCAGTGAAGTTTTGAGTTCAATGAGCTATTCAGATAATTTTAGTTGCAGAACTACCAGACCATTACCTAATCAATGAAGAGAAGTAACCATGGTGCTTACACTAGGCACCAATAGCTGAAGTCCTGAATGTGCCCCATGTTAAGCACTTAATCCCACCTTCTTTCCATCTTTCTTTGAGTGTCTCATGTAGAAGTCAATGACCCTTCTGTTATCCTTATATCTCCATAATGTGATCATCAATAAACCATTTCTTGAAAACGATTTGAGCCGGGGAGTGCTTGCACTGAAAAGAGCATCAGCTGTGAGTAAACAAACCACTATGAAATATCTAAGACAAACAAAAGCGAGAACTGGCCTTTGCAGAAGGTGTAGAACTGCATGGTAGCACCCTTAAAAGTCTCTGCCTTTCCTGTCTCCCTTTCTCTAACTGCTACAGTAATTAGAAGATAAATCCATATTCATAAAACCACCATGATATCATGTGCAATGAATTCATTAAAGTGAAATGACACTCTCTTGAAGGAACTCAGAGGAGAAATGAAAATTCTTAATGAGCTGAACCCTTCCAATTGACCATGGTGGCTCTGAGCATTGTGCCATGGTTGCTGGAGGTCAAGACAGCACAAATGAACTAAAAAGATTGGAGACCTGGATTAAATTAATTTTCAAGTCTTAAGCTTGTCATTCCATCACAAACTCTTGTCTAACTTTGTTCTCCTGCAAGGTAAAGCTGAAACGCCCAGCATGGTGGAGTTCAACCACAGCAAATGTGCCCTGATGGCATTCTCTAGCAAATAAACCAAGAGAGAAGCTTTTGGTGTTGTGTTTATTGTGCTTTAGGCAATGAAGTTATTTGATTAATCCTAAAATTGTTCTAGCCCTTCACGCTTCTCTAAGATAATCTAACTGAACAGTAAAGATAACTGTGTGACACTTTTTGTCAAGTAGTTTTGTCAAGTTGCAGTACTTCATGTTACTGCAGCTGGCAGTGAGGGAAAGATTAATATATTTTGCCATGTTTTCCCAAATATTTTGAAATCCCAGAGGTATTGACAGCTGTTGGTACAGGAGAGGGAGGCACCAAAAGCTATGGATTTTCCACTATCATAGTGGAGCCCTGATGAAGAAGGCTGAAGATTGGGTGTGCAGCAGCAGATAGATGTGGGCCAAGGTTGTCCCTGTGACTGATCCCCAGCTGTGCTGTTCCTGTTTGCAGCACAAGCCAGATCCTAACTCTCCAGGACACATCTACCTTTGCTGTCCCCTCTTTGTTCCTCTTCCTACAGAGGGAAAAGTGCATTTTCCTGCTCACCATCCCTTCCCTAGTGCAGCAGAGCTCAGTTTTTCCTGCTTCTGCAAGAAGTTCTGAGCTGGCCCTGGCCAAGAGCCCAGTTTGCATTTACACTGTACATTTGCTGGGCTTTCACACTCCTGTGACCTGTCTGCAAGAGCTGAGCAGTACCAGTGAGACACACAGTTAGCAAAAATCATCTTTTAGAACTGTATCCACATTTTCCAGTGTTTTCTCACGTGAAGAATTCTTCCAAAGTTATATGAAAAATATCCTGTCTGATAGGATCATGCTCAGCACCTATTCAAAGAGTCAGTCCTTTAGTATATGATTCCTCTGCATACAGCATAGAGTAAAAAATATTCCCATGACATTTTTTCAAAGGCAATTCAATTTGAAGAAAGACTTAAATGGCAAATGTAAAAACACCTCTTGAAAATGTCTGTGGCTTTTTTTGTCCAAAGACCTTAATCTTTTCCCGTGCAGTGAAGAATGTTTCTATTTGCAGCTTTTGGAAACCAAAATCTTGTTGATTTCTTTTTATGACCAAAATAATTGTATGTCTGATATGTCAATAATGTAAAAAATTCTAGACAGCTCTCTGTATTTATGTCACCATAGCACCAGTAGTCCTGGAAGGGGCGGGGAACTTTTACAATATGAGCTGTACACTCAGAGTCCTCAGAAAGGATTTGTTTTACAACTTGATCCTCTTTTACTGAAACCCAGTTTTCTGCTGTATCTCTTCCACAATGAGAAAAGACGAGGTACTGAGACAGCTGTCATCAAGCAATTAGTGAAGGCCAGTCTTAAATCACCTGCCAAAGTCTTATCTTGTCTAGCTGCAGTAAGATAAAACCAACAGGATCTTGTTTCTCTTAGGACTGTAGGTACAGATTGGATGGTATATTGAAGATAGCTAACACAACATCTTTATCTGAGAATTTTCATTGCTAGCCTCTTCTTGTGGTATTACTAAAATCTTTTCATTTTGATTAATTTACTCTGTGTTTAACTTTGCTTTATATGCTTAAGTAACAAGCTGAGCAGAATGTTTGTTACTTTGGGCAACCCAGAACTGACTGACAATAATTTGGGGTTTTTTCATTAGCATTTTGTTCTTAAACAGAGCTAAACAAACAATTAGCTATAGGCAATTCATCCATTTAATTTAAATTTTTTTTCTATTTTCAGCTTCCTTTTTTACAGGTTTAGACCCAATTCTCAGTTGATGTGAACTGCTGTTATGCTGCTGCTGCTGTAGCCATACAGATTTAGCTCATCTAGACTAGACATTCTGTCTTTCACTGAGATGTGAATTACCTTTACAGATTTACTATCCACAGAAGCAGGAGTTTGTACTTTTAGCTGGTTAGGACCTAGTCTTTGCATTAATGATTTTGAGCTTTGACTGTTCTTTATTTATTCACGGTGCTTGTGGGTGTTCTCCTAAATCACAGTTTTGTTTCTGTTCTGGCTCAATGTCTGTGGCTGATACCTCTGGTGTAAGTCATGGTGTACACATGTTTTTTGCTTGTATGAGTGTGCATATTAAAGTCTGAGTTTGATAACCATTGGATAACTTTCATGTCAACATCATTTCACTCGCAATAATCTTGCAATAATCTTTTTGGAAAAAATAGACACATGTTGCAGAAAAACCAGTCAGGATGCCTGCATTCACATTCAGTCACTGTATTCATTAGCCCCAGCACATTGTTGGCATGTAGAAACCAGGGAAGAGCTAGAGCATGGACCATGCCAGGTCATACCCAGCTCACTCCAATCACCTGAGGTCCTCAAGATCTCAGACTCTGCTGCTGCTTTAATCTACAAAGGTCACTTTTTGTAAAGGGGGAAGAGCCTTGGCTGTGGCCCTACTTCTTGCACAGAGTTGCTGTGGCATCAGGAAAATTTTAGGTTCAGCTTCTCTTGATGAGATGATAAGCCAAATTCTCCATCATATCATAGGAGTTTGCTGCTCATTTCATGTCTGAAGAACATTTTCAGAGCTTTTACATGATGATGCTGAGCAGTGAAACTTGTAGCTGCTGTTGTGAGACAAATCTGTTCTTGCCAGTGAGACAAATTTATTCCAAGAGACCTGGAGCTGCTATCTTTAGAAGGCTTTTCTGAAATAATCCAGTATTTCTCTTATTGTTTAGCAGTTATCCCTTCCTTTCTTTCTTTGACTTTTGACCAGTTAAGCCTGGACTCTGGACCAGTCTCAGTTATAATTTGTGTTTTATTTGATGTTTCCTCTTTTCTTGCGTACACCAGCAACTGGGATATACTTGCTTAACAAAACACAAGGAAGTGAAGCAGGGGAGGAAATTTAGGCTGAAGTTCAAATGTTCAGCTAGCTCCTATTTAATTAACAAAACAAAACAAAACAAAAAAGCCTAATACTTAAAATGTCCACATCTCTTTCAGACCTGTCAATTATTTCACTATTTACATGGAACCTAATAACACTATTTATTAATCAATAGGGATATCCATGGCAACCTTGGCATTGCAGGGACTGAGATCTTGTGGGAACATGGCTGAAGAAACACTAACTCTTAATCTTTAATACACAGCTCTTTCGTGCCAGGTTTTAGAGGAAGGTAAATCTTCCATTTTGTGTCTTAATACTTTCCTTAAAGAATAAATCTGTTTTTGGTCACCACACCTTTCATTTCCTTTGAACACCTGCAGTGTGTGGTATAAGTGAAATGTACCAAGGGACCAGGAGAGGAATGATGCAAGGTGCAGTGGCATCAGGTTGCATTTGTACCCCAATATCTGCATCCATATGTCTAGAACTTTATGTTGACCTAAACATTGAAATCTGTAGGATGGACTGCTCAGATACCATTTATTTGGCCAGGAACATATTACTGCCTGCAATACATTTTTACCTACCTTTGACAGTTTGTTGTTTTTTTTTTCTGTGGCACAGGAGTATTCAACCTTTTCTTCCTCCTATTCCCACACTTTGGTCACAACAGCCTCCTGCATTGCTGTGGTCTGCTGAAAGAGTGGCTGGAAAGCTGCCTGGTGCAAAAGGACCTGGGGGTGCTGGTCCACAGCCAGCTGAACACGAGCCAGTGTGTGCCCAGGTGGCCAAAAAGGCCAGTGGCATCCTGGCCATCAGGAGCAGGGCAGGGATCACCCCCTGTGCTTGGTGCTGGTGAGGCTGGAGCTCAAGTCCTGTGTCCAGTTCTGGGCCCTGCCCTGCAAGAAGGACATTGAGGGGCTGGAGCATGTCCAGAGAAGGACATGCAGGACACAGAGTGAGTCACATGAGGAGTGGCTGAGGGAGCTGAGGGTGTTTATCCTGGAGAAAAAAGAGTCTGAGGGAGGCCTTCTGACTCTGTGCTCCTCCTGAAACAAGGCTGTAGCCAGGTGGGAGTTGGACCCTTCTCTCAGGCAACCACGAACAGGACAAGAGAAAATGGCCTCAAGATGCACCAGGGCAGGTTCAGGTTGGAAATAAGAATTTTTTTCCCATTTTTTAAGCATTGAAATAGGCTGTCCAGGGAGGTGGTGGAGTCACTATCCCTGGAAGTATTCAAGAAACAACTGGACACGGCACTTAGTGCTATGGTTTAGTTGGCATGATGGTGCTCAGTCAGAGGTTGGAATCAATGATCTTGGAGGATTTTACAACCTTAATGATTCTATGATTCTATTCAAATTTCTACTGCTGTTTTTTTAATTGCAAAATAATGAAGGTTTTTCTCGAATTGTTTCTGGTCCTCCAATCAAATATCATCACCTAGATCTGTTTCAGCCCTGACTTTATTAATATGCTGGTGGAATTTTAGATAGATTGCTAAGCCTTGATTTTCTTTACAATACTCTTTCTGTTTAGTCCTTATGGCATTTGTACTTGAACATGTTATTGTTCTATTTTTAGTTAGAATTTCAGCCAGTTTCCTGGTATTAAGATGATAGTCTGGCACAAACTCTCAGGGAGATCCTTGCAGACCTGCTGATAGGTATGATTAAGGCTGGCTGAAAATTTTCCATTGAAACTCTCAGTTAATGAAAACTGGTTCATGACTCAGAGACAAGTGTTGAGGTTTATTTTTGCCACAGGAGTTTTCACTGAACAAAAAACAAATGCCAGTAGAGACATTTCAGAAAAGCTGTGGTACCCCATCCCTGGAAGTGTTCAAGGCCAGGATCAATGAGGCTTTGAGCAACCTGATCTAGTGCGTCTGGGACTATGGCAGGAAGGCTGGAACTAGTTGATTTGTGAGATCCCTTTCAACCCAAGCCTTTCTAAGATCCTATGATTTACATTGGTGGGTAGCAGCCCCAATGGAATCTGATTTTTTTTTCTCCAGTAAGGATGCAACAAGCTGATACAGGTAAAATTGCCTGAATAGATGAAAACATCAAATAATATATATCTAAACTTCCAGAGTGGAAGAAATTGTGAAATGGGTTTAAAAATGTTCTTTCTCACAAATGGAATGTAACCTGTTACATCTGCAGCTGGGCTTAAATGGAGTCAAAACATGTCTGTGAATAATAAAACAGCTATAATGCCAAGTACATCTTTACAACTCCACAGGTCTGGGATGGGAGGCTTTGTGATGTGAAATAAGCTTTCAGAAATGGAGATGGGAGAAAATTCAGTTCTGAATTAATGGCTGCAGTGTCTCCTTTCAGGATTTGGTTGCTGACAATAGCCCCCAGGAAGCAGCTGGAGGGAGCTGGAAGTTTGATCCCTCATGGAAATCATCTGTGTTTGCGGACTAATATTTGTGTAGAGATGGATACTCACCTTCCACCAGCCTGCTGCCACGTGACACCTTTTTCTCTTCCTATTAGCTTAGGGCAAATGGTAAAAAATGCTAATAGCAGAAGGATAAGCCTTAGGTGTCTAATGAACATTCTATGGTCACGAGTAAAAATGCATATCCCAACCCTGGAGGTGAAATGTATATCCCAGTCCTGGAGGTGAAATGTATATCCCAGTCCTGGAGCTGAATAAACATCTTGCAGGCCAGTTATTGCAAGGGAAGCTGTGCCCAATGTCCTGTAACTCGAGGAATGTACAGGCCCAGCTGCTCCCTGGGTATAAAGAGAGTGAAATTCCTATAAGTGTGATCTACAGCACTGCAATGTGAACTACAACACCTTTGTATGGTCAGTTCTTACACACGTGATCTGCAAGTAGAAATTTTACAGAATTAGTCGTAATGATTTCCTCTCTATTTAATATTTGCTGTTTCCAATGTTCTGCTGTCTATAGGACACCAATGGGCTAATAGAAGATAAGCCATTATGGAACATGGAGCAAAAATATGTCTGGACACATGCTGAAATTGTATTTGAAAATAATAAACCAGCAAATGATGTATACTGATCAAAGAATTGATTGAAAAGATGTGTCATTAATTTTTCAAAAGATAGCGGTTTCCAAAAATGCAAAGTTTGACTGCAAGGTTCTCATTGTGACATGGTGAAGGAAGAATCCTGAAGATCTTCTCTACAGGAACTTCAATGACAACTGGAGATCATAATCCTGTAGGAGAAGAGTATCCAAGAACAAAACTCTGTTTTTCAGTCTGAGTGGAAACCCAGCTGCTTTCAGGTGTCTGCTGTGTCTTTAAAGAAATGTCCTATTCCCCTTCCAACACTGATTTCAGAGGTATTTACACTCCTAGAGCCTTTGAAAAACTGCTAGGTACTTTTGAACACCTGTGTATATTCATGATAATTCATGACAACTGTTGATGTAACTCAGTGCTTGCTGAAGCTGAAGGGACATTTCCTATTCCCTTTCTTAAATTTAGGCCAGTGCTTTAAGCATTCTGGGAAGATCAGAGTTTTTCTTTGCTCCAATATACCTTTAAGCTTGGATTAGTGCCCAAAAATGCATATTTATATTGACATATAACAACACCTGAATTCAGCTCTGTTACTTGAGAAATGCAAATACATTCACCAAGACAGAGCTATGTGGTTTTACTGATTCTTCCAAGAAAGCACAGATTTGAGGAAGGGGAAACATCATGTTTGTTTCATTGCTTTAATTTTTAGAAAATCTAGAAGTTTAACTTTTCAACTTGCAGCCCCCTCACATAGCGATGATCTACCAGATGAGCAGAGATGAAATGACGCTCACTGTACAAATTAAAAAATGTGGGTTAAGCAAATGTTTAGTAGAAACAGTGAAATGTTATAGAAAAAGAAAAATAATCATAAAGCTCAACTGATACAAAAAGATAGAGGCACAATAATCCTCTTTTTTCAAAGGCACCAAAGGTGAAGTGGTTTGATGCTGTATGAAGAAGGAATAGAAAATTCTCTTGAGGTACCAGCAATCATGGATCAAATTTGTAGATTATGTTATTTAACCTTCAAATATTGTTCAGAGCTTCATCTAACTACTACATGTTTGAGAAATTGATATCTGTTGGCTCTTTCTGGCTGTGAGGGATGATCTCCAAGGTAATATTTAATTAGAACACCAGCTATCACCGTGATGTCCCAATGTTGGCTGAGCCTTTCTTAAGTCTTATCTGTAGATAAAGCATGGTATGGTAGAACTTGCATTAATTTTCTCCTTTGCTCTAAATCTTTTCCTTGGTGTGTGTGTTGTGTGTGAAAACATTGGTAGTTTCCAGGTCCTCTGCACAAGAAGTGTTGAATGTGTAGGCAATGGCAAAATGCTCCCTGATTTTAGTGGGATCAGGATTTCACCTGAGAAACCTCAGCCCCAGTGAATTTCAGATGAACGGTTTGTTTCCAGCCAACAAATGCAAACTAGAAGTCGTCTGTCCTCTTAAAATGAATCTTGTTGCCCCCTGGTTCCAAATTAGTTTGTGGTGTTAGGAAAATATCCTCCCTTCATGCAATCCTTCAAACAGTGAGCTTTCCTGACATCTGGAAGCTTAGAAGGATATATATGTGAGATATAGAAACTATGGCAAATAATTAAAAAAAA